>OLMO02000325.1:1578586-1615515 GCA_900291935.2 Cassiopea xamachana
TATTAGTATATGTAAGCTTTCATAGAATTGTTCCTTGACCCCATCTGAGGCCTGGAGTCTAGGTGCATATGCACTGATGAGAGTTGCAAAACCATTCTCTGAGAAACAAAGGTGGAGTGTCATGAGTCTGGGATTGATACCTTTTGTCACAACTTTGAGGTCCTTTACCAGCTTTGTTGTGACAGCAAAGCCAACACTGTGCTGGCATGGTTCCCCATCAGCTACTCTGATCCAGAAGAGAGTATAGCCTGCGCCTACTTCTATGAAGTGTGATTCACCAGAGAGGTGGGTCTCTGAGAGCGCAACAATGTCCAAATCATATTGTGCCAGGACGTGTCCTATTATGGCAGTGCGGCGCTCCGGCCATGCGTCCTTGTCTAGTATTGTTTACACATTACATGTGCCAAGCCACAGCTTGTAGACCTTGTGTCTAGCTTGTTGTTTCCTACCACATGGTTGACTGCTCATCTGGCAGCAGCGAGCCAGCAGAGTAGATGAGACAAGCAATATTTAGGAATCCTTTTCTCTTCCCCTCTCCAGATTGGAGAAAGCAGTACTGGTCCTGAATAGGGGCTGCTTTCTCACACAGGCAGGATACACATCTTACTGTTGTCCCAGGTCAGGAGAGAGATGACCATCTTACCCATGTCACCAACATGTAGGTCATATCTAAGAGCCCCCAGTGTCATTCTACACCTCCCATCGCCGTTGGTCTTTTAGGGGATTTGTGTGAGGTTTAAGAAGAAAAAGAGTAAACCTGCATCGGGGAGGGGACTTAGGTGAAAGTAGTTTGTGCTGAGCTGCTTCGACTCTCATCCTGGAGAAGCCCTTTGACTGCAGGTACAAACAAAGGATTGCAACATGCAGTTGAGTGTTAACAAGACTTGTCACCCTAATGGGTCAGCAACATTGCCTTTTCTGCCAGGGTATGGTCCTTTATCCTTTTGCTGGTCACAGCACAACTACAAGGCAGCAGGGGATGGCAGATAGCTATTGCAGCACACATGTAGCATGGTTTACAGATTGGTTTCCAACCCAATCTCACTATGTGCTCCAGCTATCCCACTGTTTGTCCGCCACTGCTTATTCGCTAGTCAACAAGTCGTGACTACTTATTTCGCAGCTGCCCAGAATATCTCCTGGCCATTCCATTATCAGCAACCCATGGAGGTGTCCTGTCCCTGTTGCAGCTCAGAGCCCCAAGGAATCTTCAGTAGTAGATGAAAGTAACTAAATCACTATGGATCCACGTAGTTCCACCATATCAAAGGAAAAATGTAATGAAGGCAAGGAGGAGTCCAAAATAAAACCACAGTAATAGGCTTCTACTGCTCTTGGAAAAAGCAAGAAAAGAACAAGATGTGAAGCATACTTATCAGAAATCTTAGCATGCTAAGTGAACAGCATAAAATACCTGATGAAAGATATTTGCACAGAACGAAAAAAGGCGGGTAAGAGAGGTGGAAGGAGAAAATAGAAGAAGAAATGAGAAGAAGAAAAGAGGAGCAAGATGATGAAGTTCACATGATGCTGACTATTTTTAGGGAGCCTGAGCCCCCTATCTATTATCGCAAGAATTGTAAAATGATAGTGCAGATTTTTCTCATTTTTCAACAGGCTTCTGCCAAAATGAATTTTTGTCATGTGTTGATACTGCATGCTCCCATTGAATTTCTGTTGCCAGGAATTCAAATTACAACAAAATAGTAGCAATACTAATGAACACAACAACAAAGGTTGGCCACCTATAGTTGAGCCCCCCAGTTATTAATTTAGCTCTTCACCAAGGATTGACACTGTTGGACATTAAGAGTACTTTTACATTGTCAGAGAATACGTTCATAGGCCATTGGCTTTTGTAGTAGACTCCCTTCTGTCTAGGGAATATCGATTGAATGCAACTGTTTTATAGAGTCTAGCTTTAGGGTGTGCCAAGACTTTGCTAAGGCTGTGGTCACTAGCTTCTTATGACAGTTGGGTTCCAGGGAATTGTTATAAAGGAATGAAGTAAACTGTTCACACGACTTTCAATGTTCCATATAAACCCAATGAAGTCAAGTGGATACGTTTCCCATCTACATTTGTACCATAATGAACTCTCTATAATGGAAATATATGCCATACTTATATTTATAGTGCTATTTACGCTTCTTATATGACGGTTTTGGCTATCAGGTTAGTTAATCACATTTCCTTTCCTCAACAATGCAGTTCTCCAGTTTTTGCTCACAATATTTAGCATAAAATAATATTGGAACATTTATGATGCAGAAGGTATGGGAACTAAGTATGACCTTTTCCCTCCTATTCTGCAGAGTGTCTGGAAAGGTGTGTAAGTCGGTGGTGTCATATGTATTTATATTCTAGGAATTTGACTGTCTGCTAGGTAAACTATGGATTGGTTCATCAGTCAGGATGTCTATCAGTTTCATTTGATGAGGGTGCTCCCTTGCAAAGTGATGAATACCTTCATCAATATTAACGTCGTAGTCACAAGGAACATGTGACATTGCAAGACCATTCATTCTGTCCTGTTTCATAGTGTTCCTCCAATAGAACGTTAGGCATTGAAGCACAGAAATTGATCATTCACAAGAACACATGTAGTCACTGGAGTAGTTGCAGCAATTTTTAATGCTCTGTATGTTAGATAGCAGAATTAGATTACAATAGAAACACATACGTAACAGAACATAACATTCCTTAGTTTTGTGTGTAACTCAACATAACAGTACAGTAGAACGGAATCAATCGATCATAATAGAACGATAGTTCAATGTTCATTGTTCGATAATTTGTCTGAACGGGGGTTCATTAACATCGTAATAACAACAAAGTCTCCCACTAGGCGTTAATGAAGGAAAGTCCTAGGTTATTCAGCATGCCATCAAAATGCTTTGAAGTCAATGGCTTTGTTAGAACATCTTTGTACATATCATTTGTGCTACCGTTCTTTAGTTGACTGTTTCCATTTGCAACTGCGTCTCATGTAAAATGATATCTCAAATCAATATGTTTTACTTTCGAATGAAATACAGGGTTTTGTGCAATAGCAAGAATGGCTGGATTGTCTTCATTTATGCATATAGCACCATAATCAGAGTCATTGAAGTCTGAACACAACTGACGTAGGAATATTGCTTCCTTAATTGCATGACGTAATGCGATATATTCTGCTTGTGCAGTAGATGTACCCACACATTTTTGCTTTCCACTATACCAACTGATTGCTCCATTTCCTAACATAAACACATATCCAGAAACAAACTGGCGATCATCAACAGTACGAGCAAAATCAGCATCAGAATAACCAATTACTTGTTCATCTGTTTGGTAACGTAAAACTCGTTTTGCAGCATTCCACTGTGCTTGAGTAGGAGCTGCACTATACTTTGCAACATTAGATACAGCATATTGTATATCTGGTCTTGTCCCCAAGCAGCATAAAGTAGACTGCCAACTAACGATTGAAACATTTTCTTATTTGCTGGTTTAGAGAATCCGTCATCCTTCTGAGATATAACGTTTGGATCAGATGTTATTGATACAGGCTTTGCTTCAGTAAGTCTATATTTATCAACAAGTTTTTAACTATAACCATTTTGAGTAAGTCCAATACGTGATTCTTCCTGTATGCAGCCAATACCCAAAATATAATGCAGAGGTCCCATGTACTTCATGACAAGATGCTTCATTAACGTTGATGTCAATTCATCCATTGTTTTAGAATTTTCTGTAATCACAACAAGATCATCAACGTAGAGGCTTACAACTGTTCAAGGATCACTCCTCCTAACAATGCAACAATCCAATGTTAATTGATGGATTCTACTTTGTTCCAATAGAAACAGGTACTAATCCAACATCAAGGTGACTGTTTATGTCCATACAACGATCTTTGAGGATAACAAACAAGGTGTTCTTTTCTGGGCACAATATATCCGGGGGGTTGCTTCATATAGACCTCTTCAGCTAGAGAACCAATCAAGACTGTTGTAGTAACATCCATTTGGTGTATCATACAATTAGTTTGCACCGAATAAGCCAACAATGCACGTAAAGTAGTAGTATCCCTTTGCAACTAGGCGTGCCTTGTACCTGTCAATAGATCCATTATTCTTGGATTCCGTCCCTCTGGAAGTTCAATTAATTTCCAGGTAGTCATTTTAGTAAGTGCTTCCATCTCTTTATCTGCAGTTTGTTTCCAGTGCGTAGCTTCGAGTGTTTCTAGTGCTTCCTCTATACATTGTGGTACACATATGCCATGAAAGAATAGACAATGGTGCACAGCACTAGGGTCAGCAAGTAAATCAAGAAACTCAAGATCTTTATCACCTGCCCAGTCCCCTAGGCATCTTGGTTTCCGACTTACACATCTAGAATGAGTTGTAGTGGCACTATCATCCCTTTTGTCTGCATCACTATTATTCATTTCAGCTTCAAGCATGTCATCTTGGAAGTCAGACTGCAAGTCAGGATCATGAACATCTTTTCCACTCTTTGTCATATCTGATGGCTCAGCATCTACAGGAGTTACAGTGATTTCATCTCCTTTAAGTTCACTTCCTTAAAAACAACATCACAATAAATAACAAGACGTTTGTTCTTCTCATCATACAACCGATAGCCTTTAGTGCTTTTCTGGTACCCTACAAACTGAAGTTGTTCTGATTTTCCTTCCATCTTCCTCGATAAGGACTAGGTTTCAGTGCAAAAGCAGTACATCCAAACACACGTAAATGCTTCTGTTATTAAAACCCAGCGGTGAGCTCCAAGCCTCCCCCTGTCACCTCCTTCGCCACCATGCGAACTGTAACAGACAGTCCTAAACCGTAGGAATAATACAACTATCATTACCTACAGGTAAATAGATATTCGTACACAGTTGCCCTCTACTTTAACTAGACAAACGTACACAGTAGTACACAAGAATGAGGAAATAAATAAACGACTTCCCTCTAGCCTGCAGCACGTCTCTCTCGATAAACTTTACTTCCACCGACCAAGAACACGTCTTGCCTTCACACCACAAAGTCTTCCTGTTTATGCGAGAGAGGAATGACAATGCACGCCTGCGCATTTACCATCTATCAGAAGGCCAAGATGGCAGCCACATCACAATATCGGAGCTTGGCAATCCTGCATGCTGTAAGTGGCTCAATGTCATCTCTTGCGCAGTGTTCAATGTTGGCGTTCAGACACTCCATTCTGCTGAGGGGTAAATGGTGTTGTTGTTTCATGTCTAATCCCTTTTCATTTACGGTAGGCGTCAAATTGTACAGATGTGTACTCTCCTCCATTGTCAGTGTGAAGAGCTTTAATTCCTTTCCCCATGAAAGTTGTAACCTCAGCTTCATATTCTTTACCTTTCTGACACACATCAGATTTTCGTTGAAGCATATACACATGACAGAATCGACTGTAATCATCAGTAAAAGTTAACAAATACTTTGCCCCTCTGAATGAGTCAACAGAAATCGGTCCACAAAGATCACTGTGAACACGTTGTAACGCTTCATTAGATTGACTTTCAGCTAAACCGTTGAATGGTTTTCATGTTTGTTTTCCAAGGACACAAGCATCACAGAAAGGCATTTCACCAGATAGATTTTCACCTCCATTAATAACGTGTTGATTGACAGCTGTCTTAAGCTTTGTAATATTGACATGGCCTAATTGTTCATGCCAAAGTGTCAAAGTGTTCTGACCTTGCAAAACATTTACTTCCTCAGTAATTTGATCAGTCTCACATTCCAGAAACCATACCTGATTCACCTGGTAACCCATCAATAATTCCTGATTGCTGCGAGTACTTTTACAGTGTTTACCTAGAAATTCTACTGTACATCCCATGTTTTTGCTGCAGTAATAGAAAAGAAGTTGTTTACTAGGTTTGGCACATATAATACATTTGAGAAAGTGAATTGTTTCCTTTTTCCATCACATACTCGGCTAACAATCACAGTACCAATACCAAGAGCATCACATACAGCACCATTTCCCAATAAAACTGCTTCAGGTATTTTACCCTGATTCTATGTCTTGAAGAAGTCCGTACAAGGTGACATGCTTTGTTCCACCTGAATCAATTATCCAGATGCTGTTGTCTTTTGCCTTTATCTCAGAACCAGAAGCAAGTCTACCAATAGTATCCTGAGGATCTTCATACCACATATTTCCATCAGTATTACTAGCTTTGTGTTCAACTTTCTTACCACTATGTTTATAGGGGTTAGTTGGGCAAGTTATATGAAAGTGTCCCATTTTTCCACAACCATAACATGAATCTGGAGGCCCATTACAGTGTGACTTTTGCCTTCCCATAAAACGCACTCTACTACCACCACTTGCAACTGAAACCGATGTAGCACTTGCTCCCACTGAGCCTATATCAGGATATAGTCGACGTTCTTCAGTTTTACCAGCTTCCCTTAGTTCAGACATTGACACAGTACCTTTTGCAACAAACGTGATACGCAGTCCATCATATGACTGAGGAAGACCTCTCAACAACAGAGCAACGTGAAAGTCATTATCAACCGGGGCACCAAGGGCTGCTAGTCTCTCAGTAAGATCTTGCAAATCTGTAAAATACAAGTCAATCATAGATTTACTATCCATCTTCACCTCTAACAACCGTGTTTGTAATTGTAGCTTGTTAGACAAAGTAGGCTGTTCAAAAGTTCCTGCAACTTTGTCCCACATTGCTTTCGGTGTATTCAAACTCTGTTGAGCAATAACATGAAGCTGGCTACTTGACACCATGTGTAACAAAATCGATTTAACACCAGCGACACGTGCATGATACTTTGACATTAACTCAGCGTATGCAGCAGCATTCATCATTTTCAATATCAGCCCATACATCAATCACTTTTCAGACAGATTGATCTGAAGAAAGCATAGACAGCTTTTCTTCAGCTTGGTTGACTTCTTCTAGTGTAAACCCTTCAAACTCATCTTCATCATCATTGGGAATCGGGTTATCAAAGGCATTACCAAGAGCTATGTCCCAGCAGGCCTTGATAGAAGTGGTTTTGACAGCATTCCATGCACTTGAAATAAGATAGAATGCACCTTTGAGTGCCTGCTTCTTCATGAATATTGTAATATTCATAGTATAACTAATCAGAAATAAATTGCGTTAACACAATTAGAAAGAATTATTTAAAGGAATAATAAGCAAACGTAATTAAAATTACATGCAATAATATACACATAGCCCGTGAACTACATTAGTTTTCTTCTGCAACAGGAGAGTTCACTATATATAATGTTACTTACATTCATTGTATACGAAATAACATACATGTTTTATTACTATTAATGTAACAATGTACAATATACTAAGCACCAATATCGTATATTATTATTTGTTAACAAGCCAGTTGGTAATATTATGTTGTTTCGTGGAGCTGTTTAGATGTTTCTTACTTTCCTGGAGCATATTTCTTGCTTGCTGTACTCGAATCTGAATACCTTTTTGTTTGCACTAAACCATTAGGAGTTGGGCCGCTTACACTGCTTGAGAATCTGTTATCGCTTGTACTGGATCTTCTAACTCCCCATCGTCCTGTTCATCACACTCATCTTGTTCTTCTAAGATGTCTGCAATTATGTCATCTCCTGACTTCATTTCTGCAACTGGGGAGTTCATGTCAATATCAGCCCATACATCAATCACTTTTCAGACAGATTGATCTGAAGAAAGCATAGACAGCTTTTCTTCAGCTTGGTTGACTTCTTCTAGTGTAAACCCTTCAAACTCATCTTCATCATCATTGGGAATCGGGTTATCAAAGGCATTACCAAGAGCTATGTCCCAGCAGGCCTTGATAGAAGTGGTTTTGACAGCATTCCATGCACTTGAAATAAGATAGAATGCACCTTTGAGTGCCTGCTTCTTCATGAATATTGTAATATCACCATCTTCAGCGATAACTCCTTTGACGGGGTCACGCCTGAAATGCTTTATGAAAGCACTTCTCACACCTTGATCCAATGGCTGAATCATGGATGTTGTGTTTTTTGGTAATTACAAGACCCATATCTTTCCATCAGCTGAACGCAGAAGTCTTCAGGTGGATGTGCTGGAAAGTTGTCTCGTGAAAGACAAGCCTCTCTTCCAAACCTACAGCTCTAAGGTGGCGTCTGACTGTAGGAACGAAAGCCTTCTGGAACCAAGTTTGAACAATGGGTGACATCATCCAGGCATTCTTGCTGAAATCATACTGCACAGGTAGAGTGCTCATATTTACATGGTGAGAACACCTTGGTGCACGGACTTTCCCTATAGCCAATGGACGCAGCTTCATGGTTCCTGTCCAGTTGCATGCAAAAAATATAGTTATTCGATCCGTAATCTGTCTGCTTGAACCCCTTCTTGGCCAGTTTGTACTCTTTTGCAGCTAAGGTATTGTCAGGCAGCATCTTATATATAAAAGGGCCGTTTCATCAGCAATAACGATCTGTTCTGTACAGTAGCCCTCTGTCTCAACCAGTTCCTGGAACTTGGGTAGAGATTCTTCTGCAGCTGCAGTGTCAGTAGATCTAGATTCCAGGGAGGCAAAATTTTGAGTGAGTTCCTGATGAAAGAGTAGATAGAAGCAGATTTACGGTCCTAGGGGCTCAGGGGGAAAGCTCCCTTGTTTGATTTAGTTGAGCTTCAGGGGGAACAGACCCTTATGAAGCTAAAGTTTCTGAAATATTTCTGTAATATTTCTAAGTTGCTCGTGATTTTCAAATTCATTTTGTTTCAGCGTTTTGCTTCGATGACTGTAAAACATTGAAAAGTCTGTTTTGAGCCCTCTTGTTACATATTTAATACTACACTACTAGACAGAAAAGGGTCATTCTACAGTCTAATTCCCAAACTAGTGTCCTTTGTGTTGAATTAAGAACGAAGCAGTCCAGTACAGTAAAGACGTTCAGTATGAAATCAGAGTCATAAATTTGAGAATATCCATTGGCTGCTACATGAATGAATAGAATAGAAGTGCATCATGATGAATGAATATAAGTGCATCATGATGGAGCCTACTTATTTCTTCATGCATTTTGAACTTGTGACTTGCTCCGGTCCAGTAGTTATTTGTTGAATTAAACAGCTTAGCAAGTCTATCAGAGCTTTTATCACTGCCGGGTCTACCAAAAAGGACACATAGTTTACAGAAGGCTCCATCTAGACGCTTTGAGTATGCTAGCCAAGGGTGCTTTGAGAGCCAAATGATGTTAAATTCTCTCTTCTTTCCTGATCCCTCTGTTAGTGGAAAAGAAAAATCTGCTTCGGGCCTCCAGGCTCTTTCCAGTAGCTCAAACTTTTCACTGTCAGAGAGAGAATTTGACTTTTCATAATAAAAACCAATATCATAGGTGCAACTGTCAATACTATCAGTGATGTCTGCTTCTCCTTTCTTTTGGCACTTCAAGGGAATCTCTTGTGACTTCTCGTCTAAAGTACAACTTGAATCAACTAAAGATGATGCTCTACTTGCATCTACCATTTCAGTTTGGTCAATCTGAACTCATGCAACATTTCCATCTTGTTGGTCCAAGGGCCTTTTTTGACTCAAAAAACAAAGTTTTGTTTGCTTTAAGTCCCTCTTCCTTCTTCCATCTACAAATCTCACATCATCATTTTGATTCAGCTGCTGTAATGTAGCATCCTTTTCTAAAACACCTTTTAAATCTTCATTACATCTAATAACAGGCACAAAATGATTTGGGGCAAACCTGGAATTTGGTCTTGCATCCAATCCTCCAGCTCTAGACCAGAGAATTCTTATAGGGTCAATAACTTTCACTTCTACCCTAGGTCTTATTGTGCTGTCTAGAAGTGCTCTTATTTTTGTTTCTGGACATTTTGGGTATATTGAGATTATATCTCTTTTGATAACAGATGACAATGCTATTATGCATACTATAAATGACCAATTTCTGTCTTTCAAATTCAAGGCTGCTTCTTTATTAATGCATTCATTTCTGTTACCTTTGAAGCATTTGGAGCTTTCATCTGAAAGCAGTGCACTAAATGCATTGCTTTGATTCAGAAACTGTTCTGCATTACTTGATAAAACCTCTTCATTCTTGGGTGTTTGGCATAATAGTCAGAATTCTCAAAGAGCTCAACACTAGTGAGAAGTCGTAGTATGGATACTGCATTATAGAGACAGTTTCCATTTGGTGAGCACCTATTCATTAACAAGACAATTTTTTTGAATTAATATGACAAGAAACAGAACTGTTCTGAGCGTTTTTTCACTCACTCAAAAGGGCTGTAGCACCCAATGATCAATAGAGGGATCCTGGGCTCCAATAGTGCCCAAAATAAACCTCAAAACAATAATTATATCTATTTCTCCCCAAAGGAGCACAAAGGAATCCACAAAAACTCCTGTTCCTAATAAGTTCAATAGTGCCATGATACTTGTCAGCTATTAAATGGAAATATATTAAGTATTGTTACTATCATTATTGGCACAAAAAACCTACATGGCTGATAGCCTGTAACTAAGCATCAGAACTGAAACTTTTCTCTTTGTACTGAGGATCGCTTTTGACAAAATAAAAGTCAGGTGTTCAAAAAATCTGATTTCTCTCTGCATTTAGCAGAGGTCTACTTGAAAACATGAAGTGTAACTGCACTATGAGGCAATTGCAAGTTGTATTGGACCTCCTCTGGGCAAGGATGCTTTGTTCCTTGACCACTCAGAGCATCTAAAAGTATGTTCTCGACCACTTTATTTGACAAAAGTCAACCCATAAAATATGCTAACAACCAAATGCTGGTTGCACTGAATCTTACCAGTATGCTTAAAAACCTTCATCAGTAGAGCTTTTTGGGAGAAGTAACGAGCCTACTTCATCCTGGCGGAGAATAGGCCTTCAAGGAATAAACGATTCAATGATTCTCGAATACTTGACTTTCAAGGAATATTTTATGTCAAAAAACCTATGCGATGCTTCTGAAAACTCTGAGAGGTCAAGGATTGTAGCTCTTGCATCCATTTCGTCCATTTGGTAAAAGTCAGCGAAAATTATTACTTGCACCTTTGCCCTTGTTTTCAAGCGAGCACATATGTCTCAGTTCTAAACACAATTTGAATCCCGTATGTCGCAGTTCTAAACGCTGAGAACAAAAGATATCAGTCACTTGTGACCCATAGGTGTAAGTTCTAAACATGATTAGAATAGAGATGTCTCAGTTCCAAACACAAGTGAGAACACATATGTTTCAGTTCCGAACACCGTTTCGAAGAATTCTAAACCAACAGGATTCAAGAAAGAGGAAACAATTATTGGCCACTGAGCACAGCAGGTAGAATTTGCAATATTTTTCCGAGGGCATTTAGCCTGGTCGCTGAAGCGAGAGGTATATGACTTTTTATTTGCATTTGTTAGAAAGAACAGACACACAATAAAAAGGTGCAGCTCATTGTATTTTCCCTGAAACCAAAACGAATTCTTTATTAATTTTTTCATATGACTCATAACTTCTGACTGAGTACTCTTGGAACTCACCCTAGATCCGCCCTTGGATTCACCACATGTGTTTACTTGTTTGAGTCCATGGCGTTTCTTCCAACAATCAAGCCAGCCTGCAGAACATTTACAATCGTCTGAACCATTCAGTTCCTTGTTACATTTAAGTGCTTGAGACAGCAAAATAGGCCCTGAGATAGGCACAGCATCATTCCTCTTGCTAACAAAAACGATGTATAGACCCTTGTCTAGTTCAGAATTCTCCACTAGTTCAGCTCGCTTTCTGGATAAGCTACTGTCAGTATCGACGTCATCTAAAACCTGTCTGAGTTTTTCTTCGTCCTTCAGCCATCCACTTATATATTCAATTCAGGAATATTCAAGTCTCTAGATACTGATGCCGTGCTGGCACCACTCGGTATTTTGTTGATAGCCTTCAGCTTTTCCTGGATAGAATATGCAGCTTGCTTATGTTTAGGCATGTTGTCATTTGAATAATCTTAGTAAATGCTCGCATAGTTGACAGCTGACATTGTTTTACGTAATCCTTTACGCAATATTAGTGAATGTACAGTTGAGTAATCCTTTGAGCACTCGTAGCAAACTTGTGTATAGACCTAGTCGACAGCTGACATCTAGATCTATACTCGTGCTTCCATAAGCTAGAAGTGTGAAAATAATTAGTAGCCAAGGATAAGCTGCAGGTTAAGCAGAACTGTGGGTTAATGGGATTCCTCTGTATTTGGAAGGAGAGGCGCTTGCTCTCTATCTAGAGATGGATGAATCAGATCAAGTAGATGTTGATGAGATTGATAAGCAGTTGAAAGCTGCTTTTTCAGATGATATGTTTACAGCATATGCCAAATTGGCTAAGTATAGATGGTCTGGTGAGAATGTGGTTGTTTATGCAATTGAACTAAGGAGGTTGGCAGGATTAGCTGGGTTCAAACAAGATGGCCTTGAGCATACCTAACGTTAGTGTGCAGTGATAACCAATTTGTGCAGTGATAAACAGAACACGTGCAGTGATAAATTATGAAATGTGCAGTGATAAAAACAGTGCTTAGCCATTTTGGTCATACCTGGAAAAGGGTCCTGACTCTTTTTGTATGTACATATTGCAGAGTTTAACAGCTTGTCCAACTCTATAATCTAATGCATTTCAGAATTTTCAGACTGTTCGGACTTTCAGACTTCTGAATCAGACAGAATTTTTAAAATGTCAAAAAGACCATCAAGATTGTTGTAAAAAGTCTTGATTGAGTGTGAAAGTGTTTATATTTCCCAGATTAAACCAGGAAGAAGGCTTAGAAACAAGGTAGATTGTTTATAGTTAACTTAACGTTGGTATATACACTTCTTACTAGGAACGTTGCCAAAAGCAAAACTGACGTCAAACTACTGAACAATGTCGTCCAAGAAGCAGAGCAGGATTGATAGATTTTTTAATTCATCGACAACTGGAAAAAAAACATCGAAGGGGCATGAAAAGACAGAAAAAGAAGTGAACGAGGACAAGGAAACAAGCTCTAGTCGCAATAAGTGTAATGATTCTGTCAGCTCTTGCTCTGCCGTTCAGAGAAACGAAGTTGATATAGAGCCAAAAGCATTGACCCATTCGATGTTAGATACCCAAATCAGTGAAAAATGTATCCAACGTGTGCCAGGACAAAAAGCTAAAAGAAAACATGTGCTGTGTGCTTTATGCCTACCACTTCCCACCATACTGAAACATTTTTGCTACAGGGGTAGAGTGCCACCAATTTGTCTTCCTGACGGTTCAGAGGCAAGAAGTCACACATGTTAAGAGCATCTCCAAAGTGAAGCACATAAAGAATGCCTCAAAGCCAAGCACTTGAAGGACTCTCATCTGTCGAGAAATCTCAAACTGTGCCTTTGGTTACAATGTTGAGTTCGCAGCACCAGAAATTGGCCAACAAGATAGGGTCACTAATATATCATGTGTACAATGACGCAAAATGTTTGATATCATCAGAATTGTCTTGGCCATCAAGGGTAGTTGCCGCAAAACTTGCTCATGAATTTGACAGCAATCAACCTTTCCAACCATTCACGTCTTCTGACTTTGATCTGCAGTATATTCGACCCCCAGTTGTACAAGAACTTTTGCGCACTATAGTCAGTTCTGACCTGCCAAAGGTCAAGAAAGAAAGTCATTCCTGCATTGCTGTATCTCTTCGCTTTGATGCGTCCATGGATAAGACGCAGAAGCATCATCAATACATGCCACTTAATGTTGTCGATGAAAATGGGAAACAAGATCTCATGTTTAGTGGCATTGGACTCGTGACTGATCTTGGTGCTACTGGGCATCTCGCCACAGTGAAACTGGGAGCAAACAATGCTGTTGGCTTCGACAAAGTGATGAAAGTGATAACTCATCTTTCACCTGATGGAGAAAATAAGAATGTTGAAGACCATCGTGGTCTCTGGTAACTCCTGGATGACGATTGAAGGAAATTAGGCATCCACGCTCCCCTCCTAGAGTCTGTTTGTGCAGTGCATTCAGCTGCAAATGCATACAACGATTTATGTAAGAGTGTACCAGAAATTGATCACTTGATTAAGAAATTAGCAGCAATTTCTACCTATTTTCACATTTCAGCAAAACGAATTAGTGAGCTGGAAAAAGTTGCAAAAGTGGCTAACAGTGCGTAGTTTCCCCCAAGGTAGTTTGAGGTCAGATTGGCAGAATATAAGCCTTCTTGATGCTATTCTGGGCTTGTGGCAGACACTCATAAAGTTCAGCAAAGAGCAATGCGATGCTGAAGGCAAGAAGTTGCTGAAGCTCCTTACCAACAATGGCAACCGTCTTTTGATGTGTTTGCTGCAGATCTGCTTGTCATAATCAAAGTGTTCCAAAAGAAACTTGAAAGCGACTCACACTAGCACTTGTAGACATTGAGCCAGAGGCAGAGAAGTTCCGTGAAAGGGTGAACAAGCTGAGCACTGGATCCTTGTTGGGAGCTTGGGAAAATGAAGTCAAAGACAAGTATGATGAAGACGCCATCCTTTTTGCGGGATCAAGCGTTGGGAGAAAGAAAGATGCCGCCCATATGCCGATCTGTTCGTAACAGATCGCAAAAACGTTTAGTGCTATTCGGAACGAATCAGTGATAGCAATCAACACTTTTGTAGACAAGCGACTTCTAGTGGACTGAAATGCTTCCAAATCATTTACCCCGTTTGGTAAGATCACGGCCACAGATGATGAAATAAAAGAAGTTCGCTGTTCTATTGCTCCTGACGTGGATCTGCCAAGTGTAACCATTCAGTATCAGGATCTCCAAGATAGTGCCGAAATCTAAAAGGCTGATCCCTTCAGCATGTTGCAAATCATGGTAAGCAAGGGATGAGTATTCAGATGTCTGTTTCGTCCTTCACCGTATTCTTGCATGCAAACCTCATTTAGCTGATTGTGAGTGGGTCATTTCTCATCAGCAGTTACCTTTATATACATATGAATATGCCACAACTATGTGACTTTGATCCTAGGCCTGTAGGATTGAGGTGTATGGATGAAAAGGATCGTCGAGCAAGAGAAAACACAAAAACAGGAAAGCAAGAGTGGTTTAGCAAGGACGAAGATGAAGAGGTTAAGAAATTTGAGGTGAAGAGAACGTTACACAGCGTCGCGTTATTGGTCAAAAAAATTACTAATGCGTGAATGTGAGGGTTGACCTCAACCTAGTATATACATTTTGCAATTGTCTATAGGCTGGATCCATAACCAGGGCAAAATGGTGAAAAAGGTTCCCTTAAACAGTGCATCTCCTTTGGAAGATGCCCCATAACCATGACAAAAAATAGTCAAAAATCTTAGAATACTATATAGACCTAAAGTTCTTGAAAACAATGGTACCAGATCACGGAATGTACTGTGAAATGCAACTGCTCAGTTTACTTGACTTTTCTTTTACAGTGTCCCTGGTTTTTTTAGTAATTTTAACTTTATTTTTCATACTACTGGAGAAATATCTCAAACTAGCCCATAAAACGTGCTAACATATATTTACCAGGTCCCCTATTGGTGTTACCCCTCTCAGAATGCCTCACTTCTTGTAAATTGTGCAGTGATAAAAGGTCCATAAAAGTAGGTATGGCTTTGAGACTATTATTAGATTAGCATTCATCAATGGTATCAAAGGTATGCCAGTTTTTACTTCACAACTTCACACTTATCAACAGCAGCAACTGTGCATGCTTATAGGGATAGTCTGCAGTTGAAGGAAAGTAGCAGAAGCGATATGAGACCCAATTGTCAGATGGAATCAAATGACGGAAGAGGATATTTTAGAGGGCGATGCTACTGTTATGGAGGATCTCACATGGTACATCATTGTAAAGAGGCTACAGGAATGATCTGTTATTGGTTTCATCAGCTAGGCATATCTCAACTCAGTGTCAACAGGGAAATGGCAACAGAGGGTCTGTGGCTTCAGCAGTCACCCCCTGTCAGACCTGAAGGTGCAGAAAATGCAGATGCCTGTAGTGTTAGTAACTATTACTGGCTGTTTCAACTGAGCTTTGGTTGATACTGGGTGTACAACCACCACTGTTCATTCTACAGTGGTAGCAGAGTGTTAAAACAGCTGAAGTTACATGATCACATGTAATGGAAGTGTTGTCCAATGCACAGGAAGAGGTGGATTAGACATAACAGTGGGAGAAGTAACAATCACAGTTGCTGCTATTGTAGGTGATAGAATAGTGAAAGGAGTTGATGTGGTATTGGGTCTTGATGCATTCACTCAACTGGGATGCGTTACTTGTTATAATGGAATGATCAAATGTGGCCATGTTCATATTACAGCTACTGCTTGTGCATGTTGCATGTTGGACTGTTGAGTGGTTAATTCTTTGATATTTCTACTTTGTTTGTGGGCCATAGTGTAATTTATGATGATGAGATCAGGGGGGGGGCTTGTTGTGTTTGTATATAATTACCCATTTGTTATGCATGACTTGTCGCATGGTTGTTTTTGGTTTGTATTGTTCTTCATTGTTCATGTCATAGTTTTTGTCGACATGTTGAGTATTGTTGTATGATCCTGGGGGATTACGGGGGTTTTCTTATGGATTTTCGTGCCTGTGTAGATAAATTGTAGAGTAGAACGATTGTCAGAGTTTTGAGTTAGTGTGCAACTAGTCATATTTATGCATACAATAAGGTGCCACCCTCTTGGAAGTCTCAGATGGAACTTGTGTAGCATTTGATGCACAGCTGTATTTAGCTGTGGACAAAACAGTGTTCAAGAAGCAAAATGTACAAAATATATGTTGCTTACAGACAACATTCTTGAGATGATATTTCTATACACCTATCTTCATGTTTATGAACTCTTATGATATAGAGATAAGCAGTCTATAAAGAGTCAGACTTAGACATTAAACTATCAGTCACTCATTACGTAAACATGCTAACATAGAGGAATTACACTGCCTCTGCAAAACAATACCCTGACTTTAGTTGGTTTTCTCTGCCACTCAACCATGAAACCAAAGAAAGAGATATTTGACATTAGAAGCAAATATCCTGTCCAAGAAACAGATGTTCACCACAAACTACTTTTGCTATATAGCACTTGAAGTAGACCACCAGTTAAGGAATTTAACTCCCTTGGCAGCAGAATAGCGATCCCAGTACCATAACATAATCAGCAAAAAGCAAACTATGGTTAATATAGCAGTATTGCTGTTGGTACAGAATAACCCAGTAAGGGAATCCGAGTATCCCACAATAAACGATATGTTCTAAAGAAATCTCATACATCCTGTATTTGTACCTAGATTACCCTATATGTCTTGAGTTTTATCTGCCAATATCTCACTCATTACTGACCTTCACACAACATGGGTCTCATGGATTTATGAGGGGTGATATTTGATTTCAACGTACAGATGGTATGGGAGGAGCATTTGAACTGGGATGATATTGGTAGCACCCCCTTGCCCATGAATAGGAGCAGCAGGAGGGCAATGAGCCTTTCTCAAGACAATCAGCTATGCACACAGATAATTTGATTTACATGTAAAAGGGCTATGCCATTAGATCACCCTATTTGGCCAATATAGTTACGGAAGTAAGTGAAACGTTGAAAGTAAATGCTAAGGAAGTAAGTAAACTGTTAACATTTATGTCAAGATATGATTACACATGCAATTTGCTAAACCTAGCATTTTCCACACAGTATAGATGGGGAAGGGGCTAGCAGCAGCAGCGTATTTGAGAATGAGATTAGGCGGGGACATTCAAAAAATAGACACACAAAAGTTACATTTTTTGTTTTTTAGATAATCTGATAAAGTCCTCCAGGTTAGACAGAAATAAACAGACAAGTGAAGTTGATCTTCTTTTTAGTAATTCTCCAAAACGATATAATACATTCTATGTTTTGTATACTCTATATAGTAGATAATATCGTCAAGGATTTTCATTAGTCCCACAAAGTCTCTCTTTGCAGAAATCTACAAAGGATGACATAGGTAGGCATCATATATCTATAGATAGATATACTAACGAAAACTATATATTTCATCTGTAATATCAGAAAGGTGTTCTTGTATTGAATATAACTGGCTGTCCATACTGCGTACGGTGCAGTATAAGTCGTAAATATCGCAGTATATTTGATTGAGGTGTTTCCATCGTTGAGAAGATATCTGATAATGAAAAAATAAACAAGGGGTGATTACGCAGTTTGTATTATTTATTCCCGCATAACATTCCACAATCTATGCCTAATATTAGAACTGTTTTTTGTATTAACGACATTTAGTGTTCAATATCGTTAACACTGTACTATAGTTCGTGCACAGCCAGAAGTAGTTGGTTGAGGTTTGTTGGCTTTTCTCTTTTAGGTATCTAGAGAGGGAAAGAATCTCTAGTTAGTGCGATGGTGGTGGTGGGAAGTTGTAAGTGCGGGTGTTGTTTTTGTTTTGTTTGTCCTTTTGCTGCAGCAGTTCACCATAACATCCATGTAACTCAAATAGTTCGCATTTTTATGAAATCCACGGTGTAGGAAATGTGGTCTAATTCATTTACTATTCATCTAATGTGTTGATGGGTAGGAGAGATCTGGAGAAAGAAGGAAAACAATGCATGCATGAGTTAGCACAACCCATATATGACACAGTTGGTTAGCATAACATATATAAGTAGGTGGTACTGTGCTATAACTACCTTGTGGAGGAAGGCTGGAGGGGCCCCGCAAATGTGGTGGTGTATTTGTCGCCTATATCCTCAAGAGGAGGCTCTGAAAGGAGACAGCCACTACAGCAGCGGACCACCCAATACTTCACCCACACATATATATATTTGTTGAACGCATGCATTAGACACTAATCTTTCTCCCATATGTGACACAGATAAGTAAAATACATGATATATAAGTGGCATCAATAGCTAAAGAGATTTAGGTTGCGGGTAGGAGAGGTAGTTAGACAATAACGACGAACAACTAAGTTGTGTATATAAAGGCCCAATCCACCATCATCGTCGTTGATGCCATCCAATGTATCTGCTAGTTCTCAACCGTTTTCTTCCCCTCCCTTTTGTAAAAAGGGGGGGGGGCGCATGCGTTAGATTATTCCTATCCCACATGTGACACAGATACAAAATATATGTGATATAAAAGAGTTATTGAGATCTTACGATAGATGGGTTTCGAGAGGAGGCGTATTTGGAGTACAGATGCATCCAAATACACCTCCTCTTTGTAACTCTTCTTATTGATCCTACAGGGTATCACACAAAAAATAGTATTAGTCATAGTTAGTTGTTTTATGATGATGTTGAGAGTACCAAATGTATACATTCATGTTGGGCAGTAGATATATAGCATCTGTCAGTTAGTTAGTATGTACTATTACTACAGTTGTCTAAGATTGATTTGAACAAATGCTCTGGTGTGGAAGGCCGCAGTTGGATCGTCTCTGCCATCATCTCCTTTTCCTTCCACTTCTTCAGTTGAAGGTATAAAATATGAGCGATAATGAATAAATATCATGTTGGACATGTTGCCATTGAGTGCCTGGAATGCCCACTCTGTTTGGGGTCTTGTTGGCCACGGTGTACTTGTTGGATTGAAAATGGTTGTGTCATCAGTGGTTACTCTAAGAACTATATCGTGTCCTAGACAATAAGCAGATTCTATTTTGTGGATGGTCAAGTAGGCCTGATACAGTCCATGCTGAGACAGTTGGTGTATCATTTTTGCGTCCTTCTCTGCTTGTACTTTAACAAAAAATGTCTTAAGTGGATACATAGGAGTACCATCGGTAGTGTCTCCTCCCTTTATTGACGATGATTCCTCTCGTACCTGTAACGTGTTGCTGCTACAATCTGTGCATTTTGGTTTCGTGTTCGATGATGCGATAGCAGTGATGCTGTATACTAGTAATGTGCTCAATAGATAAACACAACCGACTACTGCTATCATGCTCAGTCGTGATACAGCTCTACAAGAGCTGTTGTGGTGCTGATGTGTTCTGTAATATTCCATTATGGTGGTAATGCTAGTACAAGTATATACGTGTGGTTTTTCTTCTTCAATGTAGTTGTCCATTCTGTATGAGTGCTAATGAAGAATGAGTGCAGAAGCGTATGTACTTACTTATTTATAGTTTTCTTATCTGGTTGGTTTGGAATCTAGGTAAATATAAAAGCCCATCCGGAAGTTGCGGTGGTTTATCTGTAGGTAGTAGAGCAGTTGCGTAACAAAAACAACATATGTGCATGACAACATGAGCATAGTACCTGTAATAGCAAATCAAAAGTGTATATATTACTACTACATAACGCTATCATCAAGTAAAGCACAGCAAAGCTCAATACCATTACAGCAATGTCCTATATCAATATCATCATCATCATCATCAATAAAATAAGCATCAGTTAGGTCAAAATTATGACGAAAATGAATATAATCTACATAACTGTTTTCTCTACCTGTTCCGCCAGGACTCTTCATCACTAATAGGTGGTAGGGTCTTCTCTTTCATGGTTCTTGTGGTGCTTGTTGTCGTCGTTGTCTCCCTCTATTAGTCGTTTTGGTTTTCTACGATGACGAGAATGTGTATTACAGTTGCGGACGAGCGATGACAAACCGGATGCGAGTGTGGCATAACATTTTCTTATATTAGTTGATGTAAATTGCACCTCTCCATCTATTCTGGCTATGTTAATCATATCTGTTACTCTCTGTCATCGTCTGTGACATATATCCTGTTTAGATAATGACATATTCTCTTCGTTGTCTATGGAGGATAGTAGATTCATAGCTTTGTGTTCTCCAAGCACTGTTAAGGCTGCTCAGCATCGTGCAAGTGCCAAGCACAGATTCTCCAGTCCGGATTTGCAAAGATATATAAGTATTAGGTTTGCACAGTCATGTTTGGACTACTTGTCATCCATACATTGGATGCTATCCTCGTCATCTAACACGTTGTCATATAGATACCCAAATATTTGTCGTCTTTCATTAGCGCATTTCTTATATTGGCGGTATCATCTCTGATATTGGCAATATCAATGTCGTTGTCATTGCTATCTTTCATCAGTGCACATCTTATAGCGGGAAAGGCTACAGTAGTGGTAGTGGTCTTTAATTTCTAGTTAATAATAAATCAAGTGTGTAGTTTGTCGAGCCTATCTATGATGTTGAGTGTAGTTGGTACTCTTGTGATCTTTGCATTTGGCCGAGAAATCACAGTATGTGTTGTTCACTTGTGTATTTCGTTATGCATGGGAAATGGCACGATTGTCAATCATGCTTAAGATATAAATAAGTGAGCCTATGATAGTGATCTTAGCTAGGTGTTACTTGCTCATTTAGAAAGCAAGCAAGCAAGCAAGAAGAGAATACAACGTCAGAAAGATATAGAGTTCTTTGATATGACAAGCAGACGAGGTATTACTACTACTATAAAACAAGAAGATGTAAGACGTGCTCTGATGAACACTTGAAGTAAACCAAAATAGTAAATAATCTATATAATCTATATATAATTGTGATGATAAGTAATGCCGCTCCTATGACATGCATCAGAGTCATGTGGTATTAGATTGAAATGAATTGAACTCGTGTATGTCTTGTTGATTCGAAGAATGGTTCTCAACTGAACACTGTGTTTTTTCTATGTCTCATCTCTCGGGGCCTAATGAGTCTAACAGGGTATGGGCCCAGGCGAACGCTTGTCTTCGATGGCGATGAAAGCAAGTATGAGCTTTGGGAAGTGAAGTTCCTTGCACATTTGCGTCTTCAGAAGGTATATGACGTAAGTGTCCCGAGAGATGGAGAAAACAATGCCCCCGATGCAGAGAAAAATGCAAATGCAGTTGCAGAGTTGGTTCAATGCCTGGACGACAGAAGCTTGGCTCTAATAATTCGCGAGGCCAAAGATGACGGGCGAAAGGCCTTAACAGTCCTAAGACAACATTACCAGGGCAATGGAAAACCAAGAGTGATAGCTTTGTACACAGAACTGACTTCATTGAAGTTGAGAGAAACTGAGTCCACGACGGACTACATTTTGCGAGCGGAGAAAAACGGCGACCGCCCTGAAATCAGCAGAAGAAACTATCAGTGATGGCCTATTGGTAGCACTGATTTTGACAGGCTTGCCAGAAAACTTCAAAATGTTCTCAACTGTGATAACACAGAGGGAAGCGCAGATAACTTTTGCAGAATTCAAGACTGCACTCCGACATTTTGAGGAAACTGGAAAGAGTTGCAAAAGAACGATTGAGACTGGTGATAATGTCATGGTGAAAAAGCAGAAATTCCAGGGAAACTGGTTCAAATGTGGACGGAAAGGACATAAAAGTATGGATTGTCACAGCAAACATACAGTGAATAAGTGGTGCCAAAACTGTAAAAACTCCTCTCACAACACTAAAGACTGTCGCAGGAAACAAGGCGAAGCAGCGAAGAAAATCGAAGAGAAACTGGTTGAAGAGGGGGAAAAGCATGACTTTACGTTTCATCTGAGAGACCAAAAAGATGGTGTTAGAGGTAAGAATACTTCCAATTTATTGCTGGACACTGGTGCAACAAGCCACATTATAGTAGATCATAAAGACTTTATAAGTTTTGATGAAAGCTTTAATGTAGATAATCACATTATTGAGCTAGCAGACGGTAGTAGAACTAATGTTGTACAAGGTAAAGGAAACGTCAAAGTAAACTTATGCGATGTAAATGGAAACGTACAAGATATCATCGTAAATAGTGCTTTATATATTCCATCATATGATCAACACATATTTTCAGTTTCTACCGCAGTTGATAAGGGTGCATGTGTAAGCATAAATAAGGAGGGAAAGTGGTTTAAAACATCGGATGGTAAAACGTTTGAAATAGAGAAAAAAGGACGTTTGTACTATTTAAACAGTATTTCATCATCGAGTAATGATACCCACTCGTTATTAAATTGGCACAAAATTATGGGCCACTGTAATTTTAAAGATCTGCAGAAATTACCATATGTAGTTAAGGGTATGAAGATATCAGGCGATCAATATGGTGACGGTAGTATTTGTAATCAGGGTAAAATGTGCCAAATCAGAAACCGTGAACCCGAGGAAAGAGCAAACATGCCTTTGGAATTCGTACATTGCGATTTAGCAGGTCCTATAGATCCCGTAGCGAAAGGCGATTTTAAATACACATTGTGTTTCATGGATGACTTCACAGGTATTCACATGATTTATTTCCTTCAGCAAAAGAGTGTCAGCCCCATTTGGTATTGTAAAGTGTATAAGGAGTGACAACGGAGGCGAATTTACAAGCACGAATTTTCGATCTCTATTGCGAAAAAATAAGATCAAACACGAAACGTGTGCACCATATTCCCCGCATCAAAATGGAACGGTAGAGCGTTCATGGCACAGCTTATATGAAATGGCGAGATGTCCACATTGCCAAAAACTTTGTGGACTTACGCCGTAATGGCTGCTGTGTACATACGTACTAGGTGTTTTAACAAAAGGCTAGGTAAAACTCCCTATGAAGCTTTGGTTGGAAAGAAATCAAACCTAAGTAACATGCATATTTTTGGCTCAGAGTGTTATGCGTATGTACAAAACGCAAAGAAATTAGACGCATGTAGCAAGAAAGGTATATTTGTAGGGTACAATAAAGGTAGCCCTGCCTATCTCGTTTATTATCCTGAATCAAACGTGATTGAAAGAGTACGGTGTGTAAAATATATGGAGGAAAATGTAGATGTTAACCAGATTGATGAGGAAGATGTTGCCTACCCGTCCTGCCCCATCGTTAGAAACCATAGTAAGTGACGAAACAATAAGTACAGACGGGACAGTCGGTACGGTAGAAGAAAGTCATTACCTAAAACAAACTCGTAACAGGCCTAACCGTAATGGAAACGATGACTACCTTTCAGGCAGCGATCTTGAAGACAATGCAAACTATACGGTAGATTACTGCTATCGATCTGCCAATATACCAACCACATACAATGACGCTTTAGCATCACAAGAAGCTACAAAATGGCAGAAAGCCATGACGGCCAAAATGACAGCTGTAAATGAAAATGACACATGTGAGTTGGTAAAACCACCCAGGGATAGACAGATAATTGGGGGGAAATGGGTATTTGCAGTTAAAACAGGCCCAAACGGGGAAGAAACCCACAAGGCTCGTTATGTAGCGAAAGGTTATTCACAAATTGCCGACATTGATCACGAAGAAACCTTTGCTCCAACTGCACGCATGAGTTCAGTTAGGGTTCTTATGCAAAAGGCCGTGCAAAACAACATGCTCATTCATCAAATGGATGTTAAGACCGCCTATCTTAACGCACCGATAGATCGTGAAATTTACATCCAGCAACCAGAAGGCTTTGAAAAATGTGATAAAAACGGTAACGAACTGGTTTGCAAAGTGACAAAACTCTTTGTACGGTTGAAACAACGTGGTCGAAATTGGAACAACACACTTCATACTTATTTGGTCAGTGAGAAATTTTCCCAATCACTCGCAGATCAGTGTGTGTACGTCAAAGTTACGGAAGCCAATGAGGAAATAATTTTAATCGTATGGGTAGATGATATAGTAATCTGTGCGAGTAACTCCCATATCTTAAACTCAGCCCTTTCTAAACGATTTAAGATGAAAGATCTGGGCAAACTCTCATGGTATTTAGGGACGAATTGTAAATGTAACGACAAGTCTATCGAAATGTCTCAAACCCAGTAGATAAATAAGGTAATCTCAAAATTCGGTATGACAGAGTGTAAACCAAAGCCAACCCCATGCATTCTTGGATTAGAAAAAGAAACAGAGGATGTAGAATCACCCTTATTAGGAGATCCAACACTTTATAGGGCAATTGTCGGAAGCCTCATTTATATTATGACAGGCACAAGGCCCGACATATGTTTCGCTGTAACCAAATTGTCACAAAATATGGCAAAACCCACTCAGGCACATCTCAACATGGCAAAAAATGTGTTGCGATATTTGCAAGGTTCTCGTGAAACGATTCTTAGGTTCCAAAAGTCAGATTTACCTGTAAAAGTGACAGGGTTTTGTGATTCGGATTGGAGAGCATCTGTGAAAGATAGACAAAGCATCACAGGATATACTTTCCAGCTAACAAATAATGGACCTTTGATCTTGTGGAAAAGCCGTAAGCAACAAACAGTAGCGTTGTCCACATGTGAAGCCGAGTATATCTCTTTAGCTAATGCTGTTCAAGAAGCAAAATTCTTAAAGCAATTATGTAATGATATGAATATCACTATTGAGAATTTTGTAATGAATGTGGACAATCAAGGGGCAATTAATTTGGCCAAAAATCCTGTAAATCACCAAAAATCCAAACTTATTGATATAATAAAATATCATTTTCTCAGATCAGAAATTCAAACGGGAAATTTGATTTTACAATATGTGTCAACTGAGGAAAACGTGGCAGATATCTTTACAAAGCCAGTAGGTCAGGTAAAGGCAAGAAAATTTGGAAAGTACATAATGGGTAGTTAAGTTATGCATTCTCGTAGCATCAGAGCAAGAGGGGGTGTAAGACGTGCTCTGATGAACGCTTGAAGTAAACCAAAATAGTAAATACTCTATATATAATTGTGATGATAAGTAACACCGCCCCTATGACATGTATCGGAGTCATGTGGTAATAGATTTAAATAAATTGAACTCGTGTACATCTTGTTGATTCGAAGAATGATTCTCAACTGAACACTGTGGTATTTCTATGTCTCATCTCTCGGGGCCTCATGAGTCTAACAGAAGATACATCAATGTCATGTAAGTGTCTTATTTAGTATATATGATTTACCTATGAGACGTATTAGTAGTTAATGTTTGTTTCCTTTCTTTGGTGCTGTGGTTTGGTTTTCCATCTCCTCCACAGTGGCATCATGATGATTTGGATTCTGCTCCGTTTGTTTGTTTCTTTTTTTGTGATGTAATTGTTGTTGCTAATGAGTGTCCTCCTGCCGGTATTATGGGACTGTATGGGAGCAGATAGTCTCTACTGCGAACAATATTGTTTTTGTTGTGAATATCATATGATTGTGCATGAAAAATGAGTGTTTGTGCTATGGTGAATGTCTTTGGCAACTATGGCTTGATTGTGACCACCGCAGTTGGAATGTTTCATAGATGTTGTTGTGAAGTAACGAGCTCTTGCTTCTGATGGTAGAAATCGTATATGTTTCTTCTTTTTGTGCTGCTGGTTTTCATCAACTTTGCTCTTTGCTGATATTAAAGATTGCAATTTATATGGTTTTTTGTTATGTTTGTTAGATCCACAAGAGGAGGCCAACATCTGGGTGTGGTGAGCAATACAGCCGTCTCGATTGTGCCAAAGTAAGAACTGCTGTTTCTGTGTTGTTGGAGTTATCATCCACGCCATTAGCAGAGGGTGGTGGTGCATCATTCGATGACTCAACACTATCACTGTTGTTGTTGTTGTCCTCAGTGGTAGACAACATATCATCATCATCGTCTTTGGTGTCATCTTCGGTGTCATCATCATACTCATTGCCATTGTCGGTAGCATCATCATCCTCATCAGTGATGTCGTTGTCATCGTCGACAGTGCCATCTTCATCATCATATGTAGACAGTGGTGTGCGAAAGCAGGTATATAGCTCTGATACAAAGCAGCCACCAGCGTATGCAATAGCAATAGCTTTATGTATTCTTCTGGTGACAGATATGAATAGGATTTGCAGGTGGTCACAAACCATGTTGGAAATTGATCTGTTAATCCACTGTTAGTTAGAAAATGATCGCACAAGTCTGCAGCTTTGTGGCAATGGTGTGGATATGCAATAATCATTTGTATGATTGTTGATAGGGACTTTTTGCACTGTTGTTGTTTTTTTGTTTGTTCTTCACGCATCTCTTCTCCAGATCTTTGTTCTCCATAAAAAACTGTACCACATCGGTCCATGCCTGTTGGGAGTATTTCCTAACCACAATCGGGTCGAAGGCGTGATACTGCATATAATATTTGCGAGATCCTGGCAGTGGGTTGTTTGCATATTCGTAGTGGTTGATTAGATCTTGTTTGTCTTCATCTGATATTCCCTCTAATAACATATGGTTTTCTAGTGAGGTTGTATAATAATGGTGATCGTGTTTGCAACACTCTCTGAGACATTTCGTAAAAAATGCTTGCTTCATTGTATATGGTCGTGGTATCGACGATGGTACAGTTTTATTGACTAATGATGATGTGGTTGTTGACTGTGTCATACTAGCAGTAGTAGGGAGGTTGAGATCCACTGCAAGAACAAGGTCCACTTCAAGTTTTGAACTGTGCAGCTAATCTGTGCAATTGTGGCGGAAATCTCCCTAAAAACTTGCACTCGACAGCACGGTTCAGTTCGTCTTTCAAGTAAAACTTCACACTGCAAGAAGCGAGTTTTTAAGCGCTAAGTTTAGTGAACAAGAAGACAAGAGCTAGAGAAGAAATGTCAGCTGGTAGTGTAAGGGAGCAAAGAGAACTCTTTATTTGGAAAGCTGAGCATGATCAATGTCGTGTTCGTGAGTTACTCCTTGTTGAGCCCTATCTTCATACGCCCTAGTCGAAGGAGCGTGGGCAAGCTTGGAAAGCCATAGTGGCAAATGTAACTAACTTAGAACGACCAACGTTTCGAGTTGCAGTTAGAGCTGTTTGGGACAGGTTCTTCAAACTCATGGAAAAGGTTAATAAAAATGAGAAAGTGGAAACAAGAGCCCCTGGGATTGTAGGAGCGAAGTTTGATGAAGTCTATATGCCACTAAACCGGAACTTGCCTATGATTGGCCGAACCAAATCTACTTAGTTACGTGGTAGCAACGTGTGTAAACAGTATTTCTCATACGTGTTTTGACCTGAACATACATGCTCTACATGAGATATTTTTTGAGGGCATGATGGAGTCTTTACCATCCCAAGAAAAAAACATGTGCAGCCTACCAGAATCATTTGGAGATCTAGCAAACTGCAGAGTTATTATTGACTGCACAGAGCTGAGGATAGAGGCCCCAAGAAGTGACTTACAAGCATCAGCTGCAGCTTTTAGTAACTACAAACACTACTTGACAGCCAAGTATCTCATTGGTGTATCTCCTAATGGGGCTATTACTTTCATACGTACTGGCTTTCCTGGTAGCACAAGTGACAAAATTGTAACTCAGCAGTCACAAATCTTAACACATCTAAAGGCTGGTGGCGTAATACCTTGCAGACAATGGGTTTTTAATTCATGATCTGCTGCCAAACAACATGTTTTTGAATCTGCCTGCATTCCTTTCTAGGAAACACAAGTTACAAAGGAGGACGCAATTTTCTCAAGAAAAGTAGCTGGTTGTAGACTTCATGTGGAGCGTGCAATTCAGAGACTGAAAACCTACAACATACTAGACCGTGTGAATACGCCTTTGAGACCTTTTATAGACAAACTTGTTCAAGTGTGTGCTGTACTTGTAACTTTACAGTCAATAATACTTCTTACTTTTTTCACAGCTATAACAAATCAGTTGTATGTCAAACAGAGGAACAGTAACTACAGTCATAAGAAGAGCAACAAAATAAGTTATGTTTTGTAGGTTTTGCATAAATGCATATTTCAAGCAAATTTCTCAATCTCACTGACTCCATTCGTCTACACTGTAAATAGGTGTTGTATATTGGGTATACAGGGGTGTTGAAACAACTTTCAAAGTGGAGGGTCCTGGTCATTCATTTTGGGATAAGCTCAAGTAACTGTAGTGAAATTTGCTTTCTATGAAAAGTAGGGGGCCAGTATTCCCTAAGTCCCTAGGTTTTAATTCCCCTGTTATAGATGAAAAGGTGTTATAGATTGAATATGCAACTGAGTTTAGATATCTACATTTAGATATACATCTCTCCAGAACTACCAAGGATACTTGAGAAGGTAAATCCAAGTTAATATAAGCCATTATGTTCAGGGATGTATAGGTGGGCAGCTGGGCAGAGAATACTGGAGTTGAGTTTCTAGGTACTTTTATGTGTACTAGTAACACACTTGTAAATTATGTCTCCCATATTGACAATATTTGACTTCATTGGTCATGTTTATATAGCTTTGTTCTACTCTTCTCTTATGTAGCAACTAGGGAGGAGTTCATTGATATAAAAGTATTCCAAAATAGGTAATGATACTTTTTCCCAATCCAGATCTCTCTCAACTCTTACTATTCCAATGTCATTTGTTGTCCATATTACAAAATGAGCCCAAGAGACATTCACTGCTACTATTTCAGCTTCTACTTGGTGCCAATAAGTGTGGTTTTTTCCATTGTTATGAATTTTGTTAAGTAAAAGCGTTCTTTCTCCTCTTTGCCATTCAGCTCAGTGTCTATGATTTCATTGATAGTGCTGTTTCTATATTTCCATGGGCACTTAATATCTAAAACCCCTGGATCACACTGAGGACTAGCACAGTCAATAATTCCATCAGAGCTACTACCAAGAAATCCACATGGAAAAAGATGCAGCCCTGCAGGCTTCGCCATGTTGCCAGTCTTTTCCATGTACTCTTGAATGGCCTGTGCTTCGTGCATTTGCCCCCACATTATTGCATCCTTGGTACCCAACAAATACTCTCCTTTAAGGTTTTAGAATAGAGAGGGTGGATAGGGGGTATTGCATGCATTGTGCCGTCAATATGCCCTCAACACCTCGCCAAAGTTTCCTCCTGTCAGACGAAGTCTTCGAACCTTCCCCCAGAGTTGGGAACATCGTTGCCCTACAGTTCACAAGGCAAGCCAAGCAATCTGCTCTGCAGAGACTGTCAATGAATGCAGCCTTATCTGAAAAGAAGATATTTAACATATCTTCAAGTAGACAAGGTACTTCTGGCCTCTGCACTGGTGCACCAGGTTCTGGCCCTGACATCCACTGAAATGGGCAATCAGACTTTGCATCAGCAAGTTTTCTATGAAAAAACTCCTTGTCCTGCTGAGTTGCTTTCCTTGATGTAGCTCTGTAACTGGGTTTTGGATGCGGGAAAAAAATCAGCGATTGCTTGTGAATCAATCTTTGTAGCTTTCTTGGGTTTCGCGATCCAAGAACTTGGCAAGTCAGTTTTTGATAATCCTGTTCTGTTTGCAAATATTGCAGCTGCTGCCATGTGGCTGCAAATCCACGTTCCTCGAGGACACTGACAAACAGCTGATAAAATGCCTCCATCTCTGGACACTGTCAATGAAACAGCATAGGATTTATCCTTCATAGATGCTTGTACCTTTGCGGTAAGTAGATAGTCCACAAGACGCAAGTCAAGCATGAAACCAGAGTTATACTTTTTTCACCTTTAAAAATAACATTCGAGTCTTTGTTGAAACATTTCATCAACCCTGACAGTGAAATGACTCGGTTTGCCATCCCTCAAATGAACAACACAATGGGCCTAGCTTTCTGTTTGTATCGACAATTCTTCACAGAGATTTTTCGGTGAGTTATTCCAAAAGACAAACAGAACGTTGATCAGCTTTGTAAATAAGACTAACAGCGACGAATGTAGCAAAAATTGATGCAAAATACAAGAAATATAACGTGAATTTCAAATTTTTTAGGGCTCACCAGTGGCTTGCAAGTCAGAATGTGAATGAGAAATACTGTTTACACACGTTGCTACCACGTAACCAAGTAAATTCCGTTCGGCCAATCATAGGCGATTTCCGGTTTAGTCGCATATATGGGCCTAACTGACATCACCCAAAGAATAGAAGAAGCAAGAAACAGCTGGGAATAGAAAACTGAAAAGGAAAAAGAAGGAGAACGAAAACAAGAAAAAAGCATTGGATATGAGGCGGAAAGCAACAGAACGGTTAAGTGAGACGCGAAAACAAAAGAACTGGAAAGGGAAGCAAACACCTCTGCAAGAAAGCGAAGGTCAGGTGATGTCATAGAAGTACCTCAGGCGGGCTTGCAGTCAGTGGCGAAGCTAGCTCTGACGAGTTGGTCATGCAAAATTAAGTGCGCATGCGCAAATATGATCGCGCATGCGCAATGCAATCCTGTTCAAAAAGTATGAGTTATCAACCAGCTCTCACTGGTTATATTAATGCAAGTATATATGGTTACTATCTACTGTTCAGATGCAGTGTAGTACTTAGTACCATTGCCAAGGCAAATTTGTTCTCACTATAGGATACTGAGTTAAGCTCAAGCCCCACGTCAAGGGTTTGCCTCTTGCTTGAGTTTCCTTTCAGGCTTAAGGAACCCCACCAATTCCATGGCAATGAAGGAATTGGGGGTAAGCAACCTGAATAAGTTCTTTGGTGTCCAAAAAGAGTAATAGCATTTCCTCTGTTTGCTGACTTTTCCATTTATTTAGGTATGTCCAAGGACATAGCTCACAAGAAAAGAGCAGTATTGTTCCAGATCCATTGAGAATTGCCAGAAACACAAGAATTTTTCTACAATCCCTCCCTTCCTAACTTGCTCTATCTAATCCGCCAAAATCTATAACACAAATCAGTGATATGTTTATGGGGAGTATGGGGGTATGGTGACCCCAATATGTTCAAAAATGCAAGAGAGTTGGTCAAAATCTGGCTATGCTGCAAGAGAAATGATCACAGTAATTTCTGTGACCTTTTCTTTTTTCAGTAACAATAGCTGGTCAAATGGTCAAATGGTCAAAGTGCCCTCCCCCTAATGAAAAGTGTCTTGGCACATCTCTGACACACATCATCATGCTTTCCAAGCACTAACAATCTATGGGGTGTTCTTCCAAAATTCCTATAAGATATCCTCTTCCAAATTTGACATCACCAAACATGATCAAATTTCTCTCTCTATTGATCATTCTAGTCAATCCCCTGTTGTAGGCTTTGGCATAGACTATGGGGGTTTCCCCAACACTACATACTATAAAATCCCAATGACAAGTAGTATCTATAGAAAAGGATCTACTGATTTGCTTAAAAACTTAGGGAGCAATTGGAGCTTCTTCAAATGATAAGCACTAAGAAAATGTAATCAGTGCATGTAAGAGGTTCTGCTATTTTACTGGATTCCTTCTATCACAATAATTGAAATTTGGAAAGAGAATCCATCTGGCACAGAATATGATAATCAAAGCCATATTGTGAAAGGCTATGGTATATCAGAAAATAAAAGAGGATCTACTAAATATTTTACTGGATTTCTTCTATCACAATAATTGAAATTTGGAAAGAGAATCCATCTGGCACAATATGATAATCAAAGCCATATTATGAAAGGTTATGGCATATCAGCAAAATGGTAAGATTATTTGAATACAAAATTAAGCCTTCTTGGCTTTTCTATGACTTTATCTAAAATCAAGGAATGCAATAGACTTCTATATTCTAGCTCTTTCAATATGTCCTTGTGCACAGATATTTGACACAAGCACCCAAGGCGGTCCTGCTCCATCCTATTTCTCACGTAGGTTTTAATTCTCTTTAAGCATGAAAAAGACCTTTCTACTGATGAGGAAGATATAACAATTGTTGTGTTTAATAACAGAAGTTTGAAAACCTCAAAAAAACATGTTTGCAAGTTGAGATTGGTGATGTAATCCAACAGCTCTTGAGAAGTTGCTTTGTGGAAATCAGAATCTCTATAGATAAACAAAAGTTGCTGTTTAAGCAAAGAAAGGTTAAAAAGAGGACCATATCTCCTTTGTCTATCTCATCTTGAATTACTAAATCTATAGATTCAATAATATCATTCTGGATATCAGATGATACCCCAGTAAAAGTCCCACCCCCTTCAGCCCCTCTCTGTGAATCTTCCAGCCTTCCATGAAGGCAACGCTCAAATTGGGGATCAAACTTAGCTATAAGCTCAAGAAGCTCCCTATAATTTTTTCCCTTATTTAAGCTGACACTCGACTCATCGTGCCCCCTAAATGATAGCTCTTGTTTGCTTAAATAGAGCACAGCCTCAGACAAAATTTTTAATGTAACCCTATTCTGCCTTACCTCTTCATTAAACCGCTCAATCTCCTCTCTTCTTGCTCTAGAGAATATAATGTCAACCCTCTCCGATACGTCGAATGTACTCAACATTTTGTATGCCTCCATGTGAGACTTGGATTTCTCGTGTTTCCGGCAATCTGACAGGAAACCTTGCATATTTGTAAAGCCTACTAAGGTCCATGTGGTAGAAACTCTAGGCATAAAAAGTAAGCATGGCCAGCAGAACAGACCTTGCCTTACTTCACTTCCACACAACCAATCCTTCTTCTCATACCACTGTTGACAAAACGCTCTTCCATGGCTTCAAATGGCAAGCTTCGGTTTGGGTCGATTTTGTTGTACAACTAAACGTTGTCCAGCAACACCTCTCGCCAAGAAGGATTTATGGATCAATTCTGATACAACATCTCTATTTGTGACAATTTCTTGCGTACGTAGCTGAGCCATCGCAAATACAGTGGAATGCAATTCGCATAGTCTCTCGCTTTCAGTTAGGCCAGACAAAAGTCACAAGGTCAAGGTAGTACTCAGTCTTTCGTTAAATTACTGCATCACACATTCTGCAAAGTGCATGATACCACGTGTCTAAGGGGTGATGTTCCGAGCTTTGATTGGTAAATTAGCTTTGGATTTGCCCAATGAAAGCACTCTAATTTGCTATGCATCATTTTAGTCAAGCAGTTTTAAAAAGTGCATGACCATTCGTGATTATACTAATAATGACTTGTGAACGTTGCAACGGATCGAATCCAACCCATATTCAGCACTAACTCCGAGCATCCAAGGTCAAATGAAGTCATCAGTAGGGACAAAAGTAAACAGCTTTTTGTTAACAAATATACGCCTTATTGTAGCTTCTTTTTGCAGAACAAGTTGTTGACAGAATTTTCAAATAAAATTGATATTCCAGAACAGCATTAGTCATGCAGTGCATGACAAGCACGTCCTCTAGCTTCGCCACTGCTTGCAGTTGAAGAAGGAGCAGTCAGAAATGAACCTGAAAGTCAAAGAAGAAGAGTTAAACGACAGGCAGCTGTTAACCCTTTAGAGCCTATGACCTTTTTGCAAAAATCGCAGGTTTTTGTGTGTATATTTGAATTCTAATATTTAGAACTGAAGCAGAAGTGATAGGCATTGATATATACACATTGTCTGAAAGCTTGAAAGTATGGCTACTAGAAAATGAAATAAAAAAGACAATATCTCCAATAACATAACAATGCAAGGAAAATAACTGACCAATATTTTATCAACTGTCTACAAAGTAAAACTAGATTTTCTGGAAATTTGACCAATATATTGGAAACAAGGGTACTATGCATCAATAGGAGGTAAAAATGGCATAAACTACTCTTCTGTCTCTCAGATGAAACAGGAATGAACAGAATTGATCATGTCTCTGATGTTCTGTAAGCAAAAATCCAGATATCTGTAATTGGCTATAGTTACAAGACAATGTCTCTATGGGAATATTTTGCGTGCCTTACCAGGTTTGTCAATTTCTTTCAACTGAAGTGCATTTTTTGGTGAAAATACTTCCACATTATACAGCTAAAAATCCAAAAGCACGCCAACACATGCTTCCAATTGAATCAGTAGTGGTGCATCTTTGTAGCAATATCAAAAGATAACTTATCCAAACCAAACACTGAAACTTATACTAATGTAAACTAACATTCTTATTACATACAAGTTTAAACAGGTAAATCCAACTCTGATATGTAATTTATTCATAACTTGCTTTGGGTGTGGAAGTTCGTAAAGCAAGATTGGCACACAAACTTGCCACATTTCTCACAAAAGGTGTTTGTTCTCGTATTTTGTCTTTTCCCTTGTGTATTGAGATTGTATGCACAGCAGCAGCACTTTCTTCTTGGGTGCTTTTTTGTAGCATAGTGCTTTCCCAGAAGACGAACATCATCAGGTACATCAATCTTTTGTTTGCCACTTTGCATTTGCTTACTTGCTCTTGGCTCAATCGCATCTTCATTTTCTTCTCCAAATATGGCTCAACTAATTGGTGTACTAAACTTTCACAGTAAAGCTTGTGACTATTCCGTCTCTTTGAAAATTCAGGATGTTTTTCTACATATATGCACATTGAGTTTGTTATACACATCTCAAACAGTCTAAAAAAGATAGGTTTCCACCAATTTTGTGTTTTTCTGCCAACTGAATAGTAGCTTAGATATTGATCACACTTGTCGACTCCACCCATATTTTGATTTAAATTAATAATCATGTGAGGTTTTTGAATATTTGCTTGTGTCGCTCAATTGTCTTCTCCAACTTGCCATGAAAAGAGGAGACTGCAAAACCATCTCTTTTTGTCCTTCCAGTGGACAGCCACAATGTCCCTGCTTTTTAAATAAATGGCTTTGCCAGGCTTCAACACTGCATTTTTGAAATGCTCTGGAAACTCACCCCTATTGATACGAATGGTGCCACATGAAAATGTATTTCATACAAGTAGATCTTTTATCAGCCTAAAACTTGTATAAAAGGTATCAAAGTATAGACGGTATCCTTTGTCAAGATACTGTGACATTAGATCAAATACAACCCTGTGTGAAAGGCCATGTTCACTAGGACCATCTGATTTTCCAGTTTATATTTGAAACTGGCAGCAGTACCCTGATATTGATTCACAGAGTGCCCACAGTTTCACTCAAAATTTCTTTGGCTTTTTTGGCATGTACTGGAGAAAACTTAATCTGCATTTTGTTCCTATCATTTGCTCGTCACTGCTCAGAGATCTCTTTGGTGAGTAGAGTTTAGAACAGTGGTGATTGAGTGCCTTTTGTAGGTTTCCTAACTTGAAAAATCTATCATAGTTTGGGTCTTCTCTTGGCACTTGCTTTGTATTGTCAGTGAGATGTAGGAACCGCATAAGTGTTTTGAAGGGGTCCCTAGATATAACACTTCTAAACCATGGCATGCTTGTTATGCCAGCCCTCCAATAATCATGGATATCAGGCAATTTGGCAAGTCCCATAGCAATTATAATGGAAAAGAATGCCATTAGCTATTCTCTTGAAGTTTGACAGCTCTGTGGGATTGGCTTTGCTGCACAAAACTGATTATAGTACAGATTTGTTTGATGTACAATGTCATCTATAGATCCCTTTCAATGTTGTTGTTTACATTCGATGTGCGCGCATATCGACAGGCAGAAGGCAATCACAGCTCCACTTATACTGTAGACTGCCTTATGTTTCTTTTGGTTTACATCAGATTTTAAGCATGCCAGGCAGTTGTTGTGTGGTTAATTGCCAAACTAGAAGGGAAGGAAGGAATAGATCATTGCCATTGTATAAAATACCTTCCAAAAACACGCCTATCGAAAGAAGACGACGAGCTGAATGGATGCGTGCCCTACGTCACGAAGACTGGAAAACATGGACAGATGCCCAAATATCAAAGCAAAAAGTGTGTGGTAGTCATTTTATACCTGGTAAGCTTTAACTCTTGAATGCATTAGCTTAGATATCAGTCGCTGCTTTGAATGAAAAAGGGGCATTTCTGAAAAGTCCCAAATTTACTAGAGGCAAGAGACAGCTTTCTGCCAAAGAGGTAGATGAGTCAAGACAACTAGCACATGTCAGAATACATGTAGAGAGAGTAATTGGAAGACTGAAAGATTATAGGATCCTACAGACAATTATTCCAATATGTCAGGTTGATCTACTGGATGATGTTATGGCAGTTGAATGTGGAGCCACCAACCTAAACAACAGTATTGTCAGAAGCAGCAGAAAATGACTTGGCCTCGGGAGTGCTCTCTAGTTCATTACAGTGTGACTAAGAATGAGGACTTTATCCCAAGATTTTCCAAATTTCAGTCAACAGGGTTTTCTTTACACTCTTCTCATACAAAACACTGAGTGACATTCTGGAGTTTTGTACAATAAATTGAAAGTAGCTATGTGCTTGTAGCATAGATTCAATATAAGTACAACTGGAATTTGCTAT
>OLMO02000325.1:1625123-1669614 GCA_900291935.2 Cassiopea xamachana
ATCACCTGTATATGCAAACCCTGAACAAATTTCCTCTCAAAGAGAAATAGCAACAATAGAAAATCCATAGATTATTAAAAATTAAATGATCATAATGCACATCATATTTACTGACAGTAGCATTCTGTAATATACAGTATCAAAAAGGATGTCTCCCCTTCCACTCTTCCAAGCAGTCCATTATAACAATTAGATAAAAAAATACACTTTTGGTAGAATAACTTTTGTGCTTCTGATAAGTCATGAAATCATTGCATTCATAATGCCTTACCCTAAAGCCAAATCCTTGTAATGATGCACCTAAAATAGCTCCAACTCCTTAATCATAAAGCTTGCCATGTAACCTAAAATCACATAGTGGTCTAGGACATAACAGTCATTACCACAAAACTAATGGTCATGGACCACAGTCCTAATGCCTACATAACTATGGAGGATTCCATAGCACACTAAAGTGACAATATGACTGATGACAAAACACAAACACAATTAAATCACTATTCATGGACTGTCCTCGTCAGCTTTATAAGCCAGAATCCATACCCTAACCCCAGACTATCAGGGCTACCTATCACAGTGCAGTCACTTCCTAATTAAAAGTACCTACTTACATACACAAATTTCAGAAATGTGGTTCCTATACTTATCTTAAGAATAAATCTTAAGTAAGCCAATGTGCTCAGCCACTTCAGCATAAATAATTGGGTCCTGAATTTATAATTATAAGGTCATGAAACTATAATTCACATCCCATTCAGCATTGAACTAAATACCAAAAAGTTGCAAACAAATTTGCCCCACAACAAATCAAATCCTAGAGATTCAGCTCAAACACTTTAACATACAGACTTGGCTTATACAGTTATAATTGGAAAGTCATTTAGTATATGGATAGACCCCTAGAATTACTAATAGTAAGTTAATGAAATGGTAGCCCCAAATAAAGAGTGTTTTTACAAGAAAAAAATATTTACCACCCCCTCCCCTTATGGAACCCCATGCCCCCAACTTCCATTCATAAAATCACAACTCAGTAAATCCATTCCCTGGCAGTAGATTTCGGGTACGTGAAGTCTGGCTGTAAAGGACAAAGGTTGCCAAGAACAAAAGGGGGGAGGATATCAGATTTACCATTGCAATGATCGAAAACAGCAACAGGGCTGACAAAATGCAAAGTTAAATGCAAAAAGAGTGTTTCCTGTGCCTTGGAACATAAAATACAGCAAGGAACATCACACGAACAATGCAAATCTGCTCAAAACAGCACAGTTAGTAGGTCTACTTCGGGCAGCAAATATGGCGCCTAAGTCAAATCCTACGAATATTCAAAGTGCTCTACGTCGGCAAGGACACAATAGATGGGATAATTAATGAAACCTACACTGCTCAAAAGCAAAGATAGAACTCAAAATATCTTATTTTACCTATTTATTGACTATCTACTATGAAAAACCGTGCGTCAGGGGTGCCCAACCTTAACGGCAAGGAAGGAAGGCAACACACGCTAAATCGAAGCTCAATCCTATAACCTAACTTACCCTTACCAGACAAACTGCCAATAGGAGAATCAATCTGCATGTCTCTCTATCGCCATATCAAACACAGAATGAAGCTCCACCTGTATCGCATGTCCTCTACTCCATTAACAAGAAATGAAAATGGCATACTGCTAAAGTATGTCTTTCTAATCCACTCACAACAAACGTACGTAAATCTCGCTCCCAACAATAGGGTAATGTAAATGTCATACTGCTAAAGCAGAAAACTGTCATCCCCTCTCCCTCCCAAACGCGCCCCAAAAGCAAAAACTCCTTTCCAGGATGCACAACTTTGGCACACAAGGAACCCCCGGGCGAATTTTGGGGAGAATAGGGCAAACGGCCCGGGAAGAGTAGGACCTCCAAAATCACCTCATTTGCATATCCGCATATTAGTATATAGTGATTTGGAGGAACTACCTCCATGAACCTGCTGGTTGATGACCCATACAAACAGACCCTGGCATTGTGGAGTAATGCACATACAATATACATGGTTCCCACTTCTGAAAGGGCAATCTTTTGGTTCTTTTTGAAGTCAATGAATGCAAGGTACTCTGCTATGTCACCAAAAACCCAATCTACAGATACCCTCACACTGCTCATTGCTTTATTAAATTGTTTCTCTTCTTCTGTCAGATTGTTATGCTTATAAGGAGCCTGAAGGTGAGGGTGTAGTGGATAAGCTGGATCACCATATATGCATAATGAATACCCATCTTGAGTGGTACAATGGTCCTCAAGCTTCTGCAGAAGATCTGACTGAGAATGCATTCCTACATCATGGCTGTTGCCCTCTGTTGAGGAATATAGACTTTTAACATGATATAATCCAATAAATAGTAACTCAAATGATTAGAGAAAAAGAAACTGAGATCAGAGTCAACATCATCATGATCCATAAAAGTGTATCAATAAATCCAAGGGTGTAGCCAGGGTTATAAAAGTGGGGGGCATAAATGAACAGTTTATGGCCATGCCCTCTACTTTTCTGAAGACTTGCTACTACCCCCTATCACTTATTTTCACCAGAGTACGATGTAAGCATGACATCTAGTACTCCTTCTCAATGACTGCATCTGATACTGAAGCGTCTTGTAGTAACCAATGTGTGGGACAGAGCTGAGCCATTTCATGTACAAGTCAAGTCCAGATCTAAAGATGACTACTTTGTACAACATGTCAGATGTACATATATACCCTGTTTACATTGATGGTACACTTGTGCCCCCTGATAGTACATATAGTATTTCCCGATGACAGGGGGAATATAGTACAGAGAATGCAAAGAAACAGCAGCAACAGCAGCAGACACAAGATCAAAAAGAACAGCAAGATCAGCAAGAACAACAACAAATGCAAATGGAGGAGGAGTAATAACCACTACAATCTATATATATATATAACAGAGACATTTGAACATTCGTACATTTTTAGATAGAGATATGTTATATGGCCTTGAGAATATATCTCTTACAATCACATCGTTATTATACAGTTTATGATTTTGATATTGAGTCTTTTTTTGACCGGATGATAGTGCCTTATTCTGTTGTGTTGTGTTTGTATTGTTTGGTGTTGCGCAGCAGCAAGGGCAGTTTTTCTGTGTTGTTGATCTTCCCGTTGTTTCTGACAACATTGGTAACAGAAAAACTACGTCTTGATTTTAGGTCCAAAAGTGGTAGGCGTGTAACCATGGATCTCTTGATCTTGTGTCTTGTCATTTTGTATTTGGTAGGGAAAATATCGGATGGTGTCGTCCTCGTCATTTACCTCCTTTGCATTGTGACATCGTTGTAGATTGGTCTGCGTAACATTAGTGTCTGATAATGCTTGCTTGAGCGAGATATCATTCATATATTTGTCTCTGTAGTAGGATACGGTTAATAGGTCATGTGCAAATCGATGAAATGTGTAACTGGGTTTCCGACCATAAGAGTCGAAAAAATATACAGTATGTTTGTGATCTATATACATGCCTTGCCACTGTATTCCAACGTTCTTGTGAGCGCCTGTAGTGAGAATAAACACCAATGGGAAGTGTTTGATGTTGCGATATAACCACAGAATAGTGAATAGGCAGAAGGGACACTCTGCTCTTTTCAGAGGGCATGTATTTTTTCGTGCATGCGTCAGTATGGGGTTCATCGAAACAAGGCCTGTGGTGTAACACATCATGCTAGTTCATTGGGTTCAGTATAGAGATGAAACAAATTCGATGGACGGATGGGATAACGCGGCCGAGGCAGTGCTTATTGCGCTGCTATTACTTGTACACACAACAGGAAATTGTGTCCTGATATTCAAGTTTACCGATTTCTGTTGGAGACGAGCCAGTGAGTAGGCATATGTTACTTTCGTGATTTCCCCCACAGCTTCTCTCATGCCAATAGTGCGTTATTTCTTGGCTATAATGACATCCTGCATACACATTTTCCCATTTGTTTGTTTAGGTGCAAGCAATGGGTACAGAATTGCAGAAGAGAAGATCTGTTAGACAAGTCTTCTACATACTTATCCAACACTTGTTTCATGTGTGCGGAACACTTTGAGCCACAATATTTGCCCAAATTCAAAAACATCAGGGGCCGGTTGTCAAAAGGTGCAATTCCAACGCTTCTTGAACTTCCTAATGCCCCTCCTACTATTGGTAGTAAAAGACCTGTGTCACGAGTAATACAAAAGGCTAAGCAAGTGAATGTCAAGAAACCAAATTACGGATGATAATTAAAAAACAACGTGACCTTCTTTTCCCAACTAAAAAACTACCCTCAAAAATGATCAACAACTAATTAGGTCAATCGTGCGTATAAACAACAATTTAACAATTTAGCTATTCCTCTTGGGTCTCTTCTCAATTGCAACTAATAGTGTTCATTACACCTAAGCATAATAAACTATACAACATAACACAATGCAAACGAAGCAACAAACAAAGAATCAGAACAAACAACAATACAAGACTGAACATAATGTGTGACAACCTGCACCAAAACCAAGGAACTCAGGTATGTTGACATAACATACTTACTTCACTTGGAAAGTTATATTTGGACAATCTATAGCAGTAGTTTTCATCGATGTTGAACCCCCACCCCCTTGTTCCTTTTGTATAGTTTCGTTTTTAATCATCATGCTATCATAATAAAAGAGACTCTGTATGAAAAAAGATAAAATTTTCATTTAGTAGAATTAGAATGATCATGCAATCACTCAAAAATTTCTAGTTTGTGAATTACTTTTGCAAGATACGTATTATAGACCTGCCAAAAAGGAAAAGGCTTGAGTTCAATAAGGCCAGTACAGACCATACATATGGAAAAAGAGGTACTACCACAATTAGCATATTATATTTCTAATAAAGGATGGCTGCTTCTTATTTTATGGACATATTGTATTTGCATATGGAACTCTTTGTCTCATTTTTCACCTTCATTACTATTCCTTTCAACTTGATAGATAATGAACAAGGGTCTCTTCAAATTGTTGACACTTCTCATCAGTCTGCAGATATGAGTGAGTATCGTAATGCCAGTCCACTTCTTGGCAGTTCCTGTAGTTGTTCAGACATTTCATCAGTCCACTGACATGTGTGAGTACTTTTACATGAGGAAAAGCAATTAAACTACCTATGCAGTATCATGTCGATTTCTGCAGTACATATGATAATTTCTCACTTTAATGTGGATTGCTATTTAATAACTATTTCTTTCTTTCTCCAGCTTTGGAAAGCCTACCTGTTGATGCATCTAACACCACAACTTCCCAATGTCAAACTCCTCCCCAATTGTCTGTTGATACCCCACGGAAAAGGAAGTGGAGATTTCTACTGAAAAGGAAACGCACAAAAATATCCCATCTATCAAATGAACTAGCAAAAACAAGGGCAAACTCTCCACTAATGTCTAGTAAAACAAAGCATGAGAAGGCAAAAATGGCTCTAAAGTTAGTAAAGGGAGTCATTTCTGAAGACCTCCATAGACTACTCAAAAGCCAAGTTATTCTATCATCTAAACAACCAAAAGGTCGAAGGTATAATTCTGCACTGAAATCTTGGCCTTTAAGTATCTACCACACAAGTGGAAAAGCATACACATTCCTTCACAAAGTGTTTAACCTGCCATCCAAAAGAACTCTTTCCCATATGGTTTCCAGGTTTGCTTCTGAAGCTGGCTTTTCCAAAAAGTCCTTGTATGTTATCCAGGAAATGAGTAAATCTCTTCCAGCAGGTGCTAATGTGTGTTCTCTTTTGATGGATGAAATGTCTTGTAAGAGCCACCTTTTCTACAGCTTGTCAGATGACAGTATAGTAGGTCTGGAGGATTATGGCAATGGAAAGAGTTCTTGTCTTCTTGCACCTTCTGCATTGGTTGTCATGGTTAAGCCAGGCGCATGCTAGAGCTTCCTGCTCAGCACATTGTCATTCGTGACCTCAAGCTGAGCAGGAAACGCCAGTGTGCGTTGAGCAGTTTAGAGCTTTTGCGTCATTCGTGCCTGCTGCTACAAATAGTCAACATGTTGAATAATTTCCGCCACGAATGACAATCTCCTCCAAGTGTGCGCTGAATAAAAGCAGAAAGCTTATGAAAACTCGGCAAAGCGCATGTGTTTCAAGGACGGTCGACGACAAGAGAATGGCAGAATTAACTGGCTATTTTGAAGAGGAATGTGAAGAAGAAGAAATGTGACTTCTGCTGTTGCTTATGAGACGTAGACGTAGGTGTTTACGAGCAGCACAAAGGAATTCGTGGTTGAAGAACTGGATATCACGAAGAGAAATGCAAGGGGTACATTCTAATCTTTTTGGTGAAGTGAAAGTTGAAGATCCAGAACAATTTCGACAATATCATCGCTTGAGCAGAGAGTCATTCAATGAAATAGTGGCAATAGTCAGTCCGTTACTTTCCAAGCAAGACACTCATTTGAGAATGGTAATAACACCATCTGAGCGCTTATCGGTTACTTTACGTTTTCTTGCAACTGGTTTGTCAATTTTTTATTGGATCACTTACTTCTTTTTATACTAAATTGTTGGTAGCTACAGTAACTCTGTTTGTAGGAAATACAGTATGTAACTTTCATTCTGTACTAGTGCTTGTAGGAAATATGAATTACTTCATTCTCTTGTTGAAAAAATTATAATTAATATTGCCATATTGCCAATCCATCTCCTGATTTACATTTAGGTGAGACTTTCAAAAGTCTATCATTTCAATACCGGATAGGAGAAAGAACAGTTTCATTAATTATAGAAGAGACTTGCAAAGCACTGTATACAACAATGAAAGGGCGATATTTAAAGGTTTGCTGTTGGACCTTTCATATTATGAACAATAAATTAATAATAATAAATTGAAGAAAATAAATATAGTTATTCATTGTTGCTTGATGATGCATGCTGCCTTTCAAAGTAAAAATTGGTGCTAACGGGTCAACTACTCATGCCTGATAGACCATATTGAATACTATTGGAGTGAAAAAACTGTGGCTGAGGCTGGTTGGATGCCATAAATCCATATAGGCTCTCCACAGTAAGTGACCCAGTTTGTGCCTGAAAGAGTACTTGGCTTATTTTATGTTGCACCAAATGCCGAACTCTAGGGTCTAATTCTGATAGCGTGTGTGACACATATTGGCAGAAAGAATCTACTTGACTGTTTGCAGATTTCTCCATCCTTTGTGCCTTTGCTGTTCACTCAGCGATCGATTGTGCCAATCCCTTTATCAATTTTAGCTCTTCGTCTGCTTGCCTTTTTCTATTTGGCTTTAACTTGACTGTCTCTTGTGACCCTCTTCCTGTTTCATATGTTGCATTTTCATTACTAGTGCTTGGGGTATCCATATTACTGGCTTCCTCTTCAAAGTTTTCAATTTCGTTTGCATCGGCTGGTGGTGTTGAGCATAAGTGCTGAAATTTCATAGCAGAAATATAATTTTCAGCTGTTTGTTTTAGACTCCTTCTTCAGCGGACAAATGGCTTCAAGTTGCTGCAGAATTTGAAGACAAATGGAATTACCCCAGCTGCATTGTTGCAATTGATGGAAAACATATTGCCATACAGCAACCAAGTCATAGTGGATCAGAGTTTTTCAATTATAAGCACTTTTATAGTGTTATATTAGTAGCCTTAGTGGATACAAGCTATAAATTCCTATATGTGGATGTTGGAGCAGCAGGACGTGCAAGTGATGCTGGTGTTTATGGTCAGTCAACGTTAAGAACAGCTATAGCTTCTAACACCCTTAGTCTGCCACGCCCTACACCTCTTCCAAAAAGTCCAGAATTTCAAGTTAACTATCATATTGTTGGTGACGACGCTTTCCCTATGTCAGAGAATCTAATGAAACCCTATCCTCAACATAACTTAGAGCCACGAAAGCGAATATTTAACTACAGATTGTCAAGAGCAAGGAGGGTGGTTGAAAATGCATTCGGGATACTAGCCCACAGATGGAGGGTATTTCTCACTACAATCAACATGTGCCCTGATAAGCTGACTTATTTAATTTTTGCCGCTTGCTGTCTGCACAATTACCTGGCAGAAAAAAATAAATCAACATATGCATCAACTGCTGATGTAGAGAATGCTGATCATACAATCCGCAATGGCACTTGGAGAAATGGTGCCAGGCTTTCTGGTTTACAAAGCAGCTTAAACCACAATCCACCTACAAATGCTAAAGAGCAGCGCGAAATGCTCAAAACATACTTCAACAATAACGGGTCTGTCCCTTAGCAAGATAGTATGATTGTATAAAAAACGAAGAAAAGTTCCCAATTAAGCTGTTTGAAAATTTCTATTTGATGACTTTACTAAGTACTGCTGTATCACATGTTTTTAATTGAATATGAACCTCTGCCACTTGTATGAAATTTATTGCAATGCCTTTTATTAGTAACGTAGGTTTATTTGTAAAAGAGACTTACCAAGTCAATGTTTGAAAGAGATGGGCGTGTTGCAACATGGGGAGAAAGAAACTGTAATTTTTCTAGCAGCCAGGCAGCCCGTTTGGTAAGGGTTTTTCTTGCACTTCCACTAGGTCCAAGCTTCTTTGCTTTTGTATAACTGTTTCTCAGTGCCTTCAGCCTAGCTTTCACCCAATCGACTACAAAAATGAGCATGCATGTACACTGATAGTCAAAAGGATATTGATGCTGCAAACAATGTTGGGTTTCAGGGTCGTAGGAAGCATTAAATGGTGGGGGCGCATGAAGCCATAGGCACCTCCACAAATAAAAAAGAGCAAATATGTTGTATTGCACACAAAATCGCGAAAAGTGGGGCCACGCACCCCTGTGACCCGGTCCCTACGTCTAGAGTGGGTGTTACAGGCCTTACATTTTCAGGGGCCCATGAAATTTGCAAAGCCTAAGTGCCAAGTTTCCCCATGAGGTAGAAAGAAATTTAGGTTAATATCTTAGGAATACAAGCATAGTTTCAATTGACGTAATATGATTTGTCCAAAAAACGACCCAATTTCCTCCCTATCTGGAACTTATCACACCCGAACCGTCAAGCAACTGATGAGGGTGTGATAGTAACATTTACATTTTGGATAAGGTATTGTAATAAGTATTGTTTTAAAAGATTTTGACTATTAGCAACATATGCCTTACCTGATTTGTCCAATTTCTCTACGATTTCCAGATAGGCCATTTCTCGCATATCTCGATTTTTGAAGTCAGGCGATCGTACATCGTATAGGCAGGGGTATTCAGGCCATATATCGGCAATTTTATCTTCTAGAAGTACATCGGCTAGCAACTGACTTTGGTCTTCCATTTGCTTCTATGCTCTAATGTTTAGTCAATGCACTGGCCAGTTGTTTAACTTACTTTAAACGCATGCGCTTTGCTTAGTTTTCATAAGCTTTCTGCTTTTATTCAGCGCACACTTGGAGGAGATTGTCATTCGTGGCAGAAATTATTCACCATGTTGACTATTTGTAGCAGCAGGCACGAATGACGCAAAAGCTCTAAAATGCTCAACGCATACTGGCGTTTCCTGCTCAGCTCGAGGTCACGAATGACAATGTGCTGAGCAGGAAGCTCTAGTGTGCGCCTGGCTTTAGAGGAATATTGTACACCTGGAAGCAGCCTGTTGCATACTTTCTTGTCAATGAATCCTGTGGAACTACTCAGCTGCATACCATTCTTGATGAAGCTCTCCTCCATTTAGAGTCTTTAGGGTTACCTGTTGTCTCAGTTGTGTCTGATCAGGGATCTAACTTCTTGACACTATTTGCTAGCCTTGGTGTTTCACCATATCATCCATACTTTGAGATGAGAGGGAAACAATACTTTACCAATCTTGATCCACCACATCTACTCAAATCTATCAGAAACAACCTGATGAAATATGATTTTGAGTTTGAGGGCAAGATTGCATGCTGGCAGGACATCAAACTTTTCTATGACAAGGATCAAAAGCTGCCTATTAGGGTTTCACCACAGATTACTGATAAGCACATAAATCCAAATGGGTTTTCAAAAATGAAAGTGAAATTAGCTGCTCAAGTCTTTAGTCATTAACTAGCAGCTGGACTCTCTACTTATGTTGCACTGCATGCCATGCCAGGATCTGCTCTTGGCACAGCACAATTTGTATCTAACATTGATACCATCTTTGATTGCTGCAACTCTCTTAGCTCTAGGGATCCAACATGTTGCCGCAGGCCATTCTCCCATTCTTCTGCACATATGCATGAAATAACTAAAGGAATAGATTTCTTTGAATCAGTGACGGTAATAAACAGACAAACAGGTGAGGATAGACCAAGTTATTTACAATGCCTGGATGGCTGGATAATCACCCTGAAAGCAAGTTCATTGTTATGGCGCAAGCTATACAGTGAAGGTATTGCTTCATTTTTAATAACACGGCAGTTGAATCAGGATCCCCTTGAAATCTTCTTTGGTTCCATACGTCAACAAGGGGGCAATAATGATAACCCCACTCCAATACAATTTCAGAGAGCATATAAACAGCTCTTCCATTCTAACTTGTTACAGGTTAACACTGGCAACTGTGAAGATGACAGTGATGAATCCCTTGTAAAATTGGCAAACATTAAAGACACTTCTCCACCTGAGTTAACTATGACAACAAATTCATTACAATTAGTAACACCTGACTACAGGACTGAGCAGTTTCAAAATAGGATGCTTGCAGAAAATGCAATAACATATGTCTCTGGTTACCTTTTGAGGAAAACCTTCCCTAAACACACATGCAATCTGTGCAAAAGTACTCTAGTGGATGATGATAGCTATGATGACAGACAAACACTCCTATCTTTTAAGGCCTATGATTCAGATTCTTCATATGGGGGGCTGATTGCCCCTTCCACTGTTATGCTCCAATATACTATACAACTTGAAGATACATTTATAAAGCACTTAAGGAACCTCCAAAAAGGTACCTGTGTCGGTCGTGATCTCTTACAACTTCTCGAAAGCATTCACCTTGATCAGCCTTGTGACTCTTTTAACACAAAACATCTTCTAATGCTATTTATTAGACTATGAGTATACTACTGTCTGAAGTTTGCAAACAGAGAGTTGAGGACACCAGGAAGAAAGAATAAAAAGTACTTAAAGTAGCTCACTTGTAATAAAGCACAATTCAGCTATCTCTATATGTATTTCTGTGTATGTTCTGATTCTCTTCTCATATACATGATCTGGTCCAAATGTTAGTGCAGCTACTGAGGTTAGTCTTAGGAGGTTCGTAACATATTAAAAGTAAAAAATATTCAAAAGAATACTTTTCGAACTGTTTACCGTCAACTAGCGAAAAATATCGCTTCTCCTTTGATGTACGCATATTGTAGATTCCAACATACACTGCACGCCATAGGCTATTTTCGCCTCCGCCATTACAATATCTCTCCAAATGAAAACGAGTTTAAGTAAGGTTGCAGTATGAATCCATGCCCTGAAAACAACAAAGATGCCGACAAGAGTGTCCCTTCTGCCTATCCACTATTCTGTGATATAACATAGTGTTACACAGAAATATTCGTTGATTGTGTAGTCGATGTGCACTGTCACTGTGGCTTGCACCAAGTAAATGTTGTACATCATCCTCCAATAAACATCCTGCAAATACGTTTCCTACTTCTGTTTCTTTGTTGATACAGTATTCTATAGTCCAATTGTTCATGCTCTCTAGTTGTCTTCTCTCTATCCAGTGTAGTTCTTGACGATAACTCCTTCATTTTGAATGGCCAATTTTCCAATATCATATTTATTGATCATTACCTCTGTGTTATTGGGCATATTTTTACCAGCTGGTAATTCTATTGTAATAACCACAAATGCCTGTCGTGCATCTTGTGTGCAATACTTTTATCTGCATTTTTCAGGCGATTTCTCGGTTGGTTATAAATTAGGTGCATCAAATGCAGCAGATTACATGTTCAGGCATCTGACTAAATCAAGATTTTTAGCACAAGAAAAGATTGATGATAGAGAAATAAAAGGTCTTAAAGCAGCAGTAACACTAAATCGCTGGGACATGGACACTGTCAAGCCATATAAGTGTCAAAGATGAACTAACTATTGATCCAAACAATAGTATTGATTTTTATTCATTGTTTGACGTTGCATGGCCTAAGCATATTTGTTTCTCTTGCTGGCTTATTAGATACCACTACAATTTACATTGCCCTTAGTTGGCTACAGCTGACCCGGGAAGCCACTAAGAAACGTGAACCACCTTGTACCACTCATTATGTATAATTAGTGTACGTTAGTAAATATGCTCACCTAGCTGGTTTCTTGACCTGCTATATCTCGAGAGTTCATATGTGGGAAATTGCAGCAGTGAACAACTGCAAATGCTCAACAACTTTCCTTGTTACACAAACCCAGTTTTCATTTTCGTAAGCAAAATCTAGTTTACTTCTCTTTGCAATTGTTGCAATCAATCGATTCTCTTTTTGGTACTTCCAGTGTGTGACAATATATGGCTCAACCCATTTTGTGCAGCATGTGCATCCATACCTATATCAATGACTGGCCTAGCACTTCTGCATGCCTCTTGACGCTGTGTGAAGTTAGTCCATTCCCTTGCTAAATGGTAGCATAAAACATGCTTCATACCAATTGAAGTAGTACATTTTTCAAAATCCACTAGTGCTCACTGGTGCTCCTGCCACAAATGAGCAATAGTGTCAATCAGTTTTTATCAGTTTCTGTCAAAGGTAGAGAAAAGTAAACAGCAAGAGACCTGAGGTCTCTCATTCATTCAGGTCAAAGCAAATTGAAACTTCTGATGGTTGCTCAAGCTATAATAGCACTAGTCTGCATTCTCCTTTACATTCAGAGTGTCTTGGAGTTTTGAAAGATGGTAAATACGCAGGCACGTATTTCCATTCCTCTTGAACAAACAGGAAGACTTTCCACGCTCCAGGGTGAAGACGTGTTTGCCGGCCTGAGAAGATGTTGAGCCAGAGGGACTTTTTGGTAGGCCAGAGGAAAGTGGTTTTCATTGATATTTGATCATATTTAGTACTGTGTACGTTGTGTATGTTTAACTAGTGTACTACTGTGTATGTTGTGTATGTTTAACTAGCGTACTACTGTGTACGTTAACTAGTTTTTGGTAGCTTTAATTTTTGCTTTATTACTACCATTACAGAACTGTCTCATACAGTTTCTAAGGTGTGTTAGCAGTAGCCTAGTTTGCTGCCATTGGGTCGTCATTGACTCTGGGGAAAAATGGGTTGTCATTGACTCCTGCCTTGGTTTGATGCAGAGTAATGGCGGACAAGATGGCTGTGTGTAGCTGTGGAAGGCTGGCCTATGTTGTAAGAGTGTAAGTGGAGGGGGGAAGGGGGAATGGGAAGGAGACTCAGCGAAATGGGAAAGAAGCAAGGTGAGGGGAAAAAACGATGGCCTATGTTTATTATGCATGTGTATTGGAGTACCCACAATTGGGGAATATAAAAAGAGGGCAGAATACAAATAGGTTTTTGTGTCCTAATGACAAAATTGGGTAGGGGAAGCTTGGCCAACTCCTCTTACCGAAGAAAGAAGAAATGCAACAATGAAGACCTGTGAAAACAAAGACCTATGAAGATGAGCTGTGAAGATTGAGGAGGAGACAAGTCACTGTGAGTACATATTATACTATATATTATACAATATAAGTGTAGAGAAATGGACTTGCAAAATGCCACACTACTTGCATGCATGGCTGCCTTCCTATGTCTCCTGGTCAGTGTTCTCACTCACTCAACTGTTGGTGGGCTCACTCTAATAATGTCACACGTCAATTCTAATACTAATAAGTAAGGGCATATGAGCTGTCACAGGGGTTCAAAGGGTCTCAAAACACAGCCAGTCAGTTTCTCTCTAGGTCTCTCAGTCAGTCTCTATCTCGTCTGTCTCTCTCTCGCTAGGAAGTGCAACAACCAACACTTTTGTTATAACATGTCCACACTGGGGAATAAACAACCAAGACAGGTGCCCTCCCCATGAGTTTCTCCTATTGCTGCTGCTGTTGATCAGAGACAGAAAAAATAGAGAGATAACAAGATTAAACAAAATATGTAGAATAGAAATATAGACTATATATAAATCATCATAGCAAAAATATATATACATATAAAAAGCAAACAACAATTCATTCATTTTGTTCATAAAGTTCATCTGACAGCGCAGGCATATCTCACACAAATACGATGCTTCCAACTTTAGTTTTTCTGTAGAGGGGATACGATGCTGGATATTGTGGCTCTGTGGTTACTACTAGTCCCCTGTTGCTGTGAATGTTCAGAAGAAGGAATGCTGTTTCTGTGAAAAAGTCCCGATCATATTCCTTGTCTGATGTGAATACAGGAAAAGATCCTCCACCAAATTTTCACGTAAAAATTGTGTTTGGAGGTTTGTGATAATGCGGTATATCATGATCGTGATGTAGGTGGTGGTTCTTTGCTGAAATGTTGTCCTGAAATGGTATATATGTTGATTGATATTCTGCTATGTTGGATAATTCTCCATAGTGGTGATGCTTGGACTCTCTTCATTGATATATTTTTCATGGAGGAAGTGTTGCAAGTTTTCAATGAGTAATATTTCAAAACATTACATATTAGTTGCCATAGCAACCACATATATCCAAAATGCAACCAGTCGTGGGGCTCATCTTTCTCAAAAACCATAAAAGGTATCTACCTACAATTTTCACAGTAAGTTCTGGTCGTAAGGCCAATCTCCACTGACACTTTTTTGCAGCATTCGCCTGAAAATGTTGCAGCGAAGCATGTGCAGAAGGAAACTCATCAAGCAAAAAGCGTTCGTCACGTCGAGAAATTCGCTGGACAAATAGTTGACATGATTTCTACTTTTCAGCTTGCAAATATGCTCGTTGCAAACACTAGCCAATAGAATTTCACCATGCTCATAAATATTCTTCGAGCACTGCTTTCAACTATGGCGTTTTTGCTGCAAGCAGAATCTAACTATGGCATTCTCGCGGAAGATCTCAATGTTGAAGAAGATCAGAGCAATGGTCAAGGCCTAGGAGAGGAAAGAATTGAAGACAGTATGACTGGATTCAACAAAGAGGCATTCATTGAGGCACTACGGCATTACCACTGCCTGTGGGACACAGGTAGCCCAAGCTATAAAAACAGGACTATAAAAAGCACTTGCTGTAAAGAAGTAAGCAAACTGGTTAATAGAGAAGGTAAGGAAAACTCTTCCTGATATAGCTTTTCAAATTATGTGTTTTTTAGATTAAACATGTTAAGAGCTGACAATGTTTCTTGAGTTATTTAGATTACAAAAATAACACAGAAGGTTGTTCTAATGTTATTTTAGCCTGCAAATGCTTGCAGTGAACGCTCCTCCAAAAACACTATAATCTGAAGATCTAGCTTCCTCAGTTCATTATTTAAATTAATATAGTTTATATTGATTCATTTAAGTTCAGTTTCTTCAGAAAACATTCAAAAATCTTAAGGACACGTTGAAATGCCTTGACAAAAGGAAGCTACTAACACACTCGGGTGCTGCAGCAACATCATTGCCGTCATGCAACTATGTTGAAAGCATGAGATTTCTGCATGACAAGGGAGGCAACAGGCCTACAGACAGTAATATTGTGATTCCAAACGCACTGGAATTGTCAACATCTCCCATTACTTCCGATGACTCCACCACCTCCTAGTGAGAGCTCAACAGCTAGCAAACAGAAACAAACTAGAAAGAGAAAGGCTAGAATGGACACTGCAATGGACGATGGATTCCTTACACAGATGAAATCACTGGACGAAACGTTTTTTGCACAAATGGAGCAAGGAAATGATGAGGCATCCTCATTTTGTTTCAGTCTGTGCCTGTTTTGAGAAGTTTTGATCAAAGAACATTAAGACTAGCAAAAGTGGAAATAAATCAAGTACTATATGAACTTGAATATGGAGAGCAATAAGTAGTGGAACACTATTTTTATGATAAATGAAGAGTTTTCCCTTAATTTTTTCTACTTCTTGAACGAAACTGGCAAGTCAAGCTAGCGCTGGGTCCTTCCATGTGAATTTACCAAAGCATGTATTACGTGTTAGAAAAATTCCATTCTCTTTGTTATTGTAGGTGAGATACTATCTGCAATTCTAAAGTTCTGAAATAGTTCTGTAACTGTGACCTGGAATCAGGGGTTTTTTCTAGGGAGGTTAAAGGGGGCCTGGCCCCCTTGTTAAAATCTCTGTTCATTTTGGGGGCTCAGTACCCCAACAGTATTGCATTGATGTTGCTTTCCAAAGTGATTTGACCTTACTTCCAAAGTGCTTTGTATTGTATTGCTGTGATGAATTTCCTCACTGCTACATGATGTCATCGAGAGTGAGCTTGCTGTTCTTGATGCACTGGATGCTAGAATTGAGGAGAACGAACAGTACAGTAGGCGTTTTTGATTACGTTCCCATGGTATTCCATTATCGGCAGACAGAAGTAGAGAAGACTGTGTTCAGACTGTTGCTGATATTATGGAAAACATGGATTGTGGAGTTGGAAAACAAGCCATTGACAGAGCGCACCGGATTGGCAGAGTCACGATGGACAAGCATAGGAAGCCATCACAACAGGTGATTGTGCATTTCAAGGCATTCTCTGAGTGTACAGCAGTCTGTAGGAGTCGGAAGAAAGCTGGAGGAGGACTTCGAGTAAGATTGGATTTAACGAAGACACTATTGAGTTTATTACATGATGCGGCAAGGTTGGTTGAGAGTATGGGGTGTGTCAACTTTGTATTTGCAGATATTAACTGCAACACAGTAGCAACACTTACTGAGGGAAAATTTCTATTCTTCAACTCATTTAGCAAATTAGCAGAGAAATTAAGAGACAATAGATAGCAAGGATGTCAATGGACAAGCATAAGGTTTTTTTTCTTTCTTTTCTCCATTGTGAAATTCACTCTCGTGTTGGTAAGTTTTGCATTCTGTCTCAATGTTCTTGTCACACAATAGTTGCACTGCAAAAGTGTGCGACAGGAGCTTTGAGATAGAGTGCAGTTTTTCTTTACAGAATTGTTAATTTTGTTGGTGAACTATTAGTTTTCCCCTCCGTTTATGTTGTTTACATGTATCAAAAATCTTCCAAGCCAAGAACTCAATCTATCGCCCGTAAACTCTTGGTCATAGTGTTAGATCATAACAGCTTTCACTTGTTGTATTTCAATTACTAATAATCCCCAGTAGAACCGAGATGACAAGCCTATTTACCTATTTATGAACCCATAAATCTTAAACGCTTTGCTGTAAAATTGACCCTACTGCTCCACCAGAACGAACTAGCTCCAAAATCGAATTCTTTATTACCCTATTTTGTGTTTTGTTGTTTTTTCTAACTTATTCATTGCTCATGTTTAGACTGACCCTGAATTGTGTGTGTCTTGCCCTGCTGCTGCTAAACTTGCAATTGTTCCTAGAGGTGTGAACCCTCATGAGAATGGTCAACGATATCTTTCATTCTCTTAACTGCCCATAGGGACTAATGAATGGCGTCCAGGAATAGCAACTTACAAGAGCCTTTTTGTAGAAAATGCCCTTTACAATACTCCAATTGTTGAGATTGCCCTCTCTATATCATTATGTTTAGCCTGTTTGTACCTGTTCATATGGACTTCAGTCATAACAGCACCCTTCTGTATATTCATTGCACCCTTTTGGTCATGCGGCACACCTGCAGATGCTGGATCCTCTGATTTCTCTTTTGTCCCAGCGCATGCAAACACATTTGTCTTGAAACAACTACACCTCATAATCTTTCTATTGATTGATCTCACTATAACGAGAACAAATACCTTGTTAACTAGCAAGCACTGTCGCAAGAAAGTCTTGACAACATTGCAAGATATAACGTTTGCCTCTCTGGTTACAAGTAGCCTTGAATGTCTTGACTTTGGTAAAAACTGTCCCTTCAATCTCTTATTGATATTATCTGGAGACATTCACACAAATCCAGGGCCTAGTACCCCAAAAGGATTGAAGTGTTTTGATTGGAACCTCAATAGCCTATGTGCAAGAGGTGGTCTTAAAAAACAGTTGATACAGTTTATGTTTAAACCATGTTTACCAAACAGTTTATAAATACGATATTATAGCAGTTTCTGAGTCAATGCTTGATAGCACCATTAAGGATGACAATATTTTATTGAAGGGTTTAGCAAAGACATCTATCAAAGTGATCATCCTAGCAACACAAAAGTGGAGGAGTTTGTCTATACTACCGGGATAAATTGCCAATCAAATGTCAGACAGATCTTGACCTATTGCAGGAAAAGATAGTCTCTGAGATATCGTTGAGCCCAAAATAAATAAGTCTTGTCACTCTTTATTGTAGCCCAAGCCAAGATAGTGAACAATTTGAAACATTCATCAACAAATTAGAGCAGTGATTTAATGTTCTCAGGAATGAAAACCCCCATAGTATTATATTAACCGGAGAGTTAAACTGTAGGTTATCCCAGTGGTGGTCTGATGATGAAGATACTCCTCATGGTACTGCGCTAGATGAGCTAATGGAGACAAATAACGTATACCAATTGATTGACGAGCCAACTAATGTTAGAACACAGGGCATGTCTTGCATTGACTTGGTTGTAACCGATCAACCAAACATGTTTGTTGACTATGGTGTCCACCCTTCATTAGATCCACATTGCGAACATCAAATTCTCTTTGGACAAATCAATGTTTCAGTCCCCTCTCCTCCTCCCTACCAAAGAACTATATGTGATTATTCAAAAACTAACGTGTCTTTAATAAGGACATGTGTGAATGATAGTGATTGGCAAGATGTGTTTTGTGGCCTAAATCCAGGAGAAATGGCTGTAAGTTTTACGGAGAATTTATTAAGAATGTTGATTCTTTATGTACCAAACAAAACTATAAAAATTAATGATAAGGATGCACCTTCGATCACTCCAGAGCTAAAATCTGCCATCAAGCGCAAACACAGGGCTGTCAGAAAATATATTAGACGGGGGAGAAATCACGACGACTGGAACACTGTGAAGAAAAGTCAAGCTGAAAATTCCAAGAAAAGTTTGAATGCGAAAAATAGCTACTACCTGAAGTTGGGGAAAAAATTGTCTGACCCTTGAAACGGAATGTAAAAATATTGGTCTGTGGTTAATAGGATGAGTCAAAAGAAAAAATGTTCAAACATTCCACCGCTTCTTGAATATGGACTTTTTGTGAAAAACATTAATACCAAGGCAAACCTTTTCAATGATTGTTTCATCAAACAGTGCTGTGCAATTACAATTGAAAGTCCACTTCCCAGCTTTCTGCCAAGAAGTGCTCCGTGATTACAGAATCTTTTGATAGACAGGGAAAAAGTTCTCCGAAGTATCTGTGCTCTCAACTCAAAAAAGTGCACAGTTGTGATGACATATCGATTTCAATGATAAAAATGTGTGACACCTCAATTGTCGAGCCATTGTGTATGATTTTTGAAAAGTGCTTGGAAACAGGAGTCTACCCTTCCATTTGGAACAAAGATACTGTTATACCTGAGCACAAAAAGAACAGCAGACAAAATAAGGAAAACTATCACCCTATCTTGCTTCTGCCAATATTTGGCAAAATAGTTGAAAAATTGATTTTCGACTCAATGTATGACCATTTCTATAATCATGGTTTCATTACACCTAACCAATCATGATTTCGGCCTAATGACTCTGCTATTAATCAACTAGTGTCAATACCTCACAACATCTATTGAGCTTTCGAAGAGAAACCAAGTAAGGAAACTAGGGCAGTATTTTTAGATCTGTCAAAGGCTTTTCATAGGGTCTGGCATGAAGGATTGATATACAAACTTGAGTGTAAAGGTATATCTGGGAATTTGCTAACCCATGTGAAGAACTATTTAAGGGATCGTAAACAGTGCGTGGTGTTACATGGTAGGAGCTCGGAATGGCATCAGTATCTGCAGGTGTCCTGCAAGGCTCAGTTCTTGGCCCCTTATTCTTTCTCATCTATATTACTGACCTAACTGAAAATAGAGCTAGTGGGATTAAACTGTTTGCCGATGATACCTCTCTCTTCTCGGTCGTTGAAACTGAAAATGAAACTGCACAAGCATTAAACAGCAATCTTGAAAAAATTCGTACCTGGGCGTGGCAATGGAAAATGAAATGTAATGCAGATAAAACAGAAGAAGTTCTGTTTTCTTGTAAGCAGAATAAGAGAATCCACCCAACTCTTACGCTTGGTAGCAGTGACATAATTGCAAACATTTAACATATGCATCTTGGTATGATACTTGATTCCAAATTAACTTTCCAAAGTCATATTAGAGAAGGTATTGTTAAAGCAAGGAGAGGCATTGGCATGATACGATATCTTTCTAAGTATGTTTCTAGAGAGGTTCTTGACGTGATATATACGTTACATGTAAGACCTCATCTCAACTACGGTGATATAATCTACCACAAATTTGACCCTGAAATGCGCCTTACCATCACACAAAGGCTAGATCAAATGCAATATCTTGCTGCGCTAGCAGTAACTGGAATGTGGAGAGGTACAAACAGGCAGAGACTGTTTAATGAGCTAGGTTGGGAATCAGAGTAACACAGACAGTGGTATCGTAGATTGTGTCATGTTTTCTCCCTTGTCAAATCAAAATCACCCAACTATTTGTATAGTGAGCTACCCCAAGAACAACAATTACGGTATAGCTTGAGAAACCCCATGAGTTTTGACCCGTTGCACTAGCACGTACTTCCATAATGCGTTAGTCGAATGGAATCTGCTTGACAATGAGACGAGAAACTATAAATCTCTGCCTCAAGTTAAAGATAAACTGCTTACTATTATTAAACCACTGGGAAACTCAACATACAAAATTTGGGACATTTCTGGTGTCAAACTGTTGACAACACGTCATGTGCAGTTCAGTGCTCTAAATGAACATCACTTTAACCATGCTTCTAACTGCCTCAGCCCAGTTTGTCCATGTGGTAAAGATAATGCGATATACTTCGCAGAGATCCCTTTGACCAACTCTCTGATGTCCCAGGCCTAGATATCGCCAGTGTCAATAATATGGATGATGATACTCTCTGTCAACTTTTGTTTGGAGATCCATCTTTTGGTATTATTGAAAATAGAGTAATGCTGGATGTAAAAATCTCATTTCTCAAACATTCTGGCCAATTTGATTGATAAAACAATGGCATATTAGCAGCAGCGCAGTTCCCGGTTAGCTTTGTGTTGTGTTTGATGTTTTTGTTCCGCATGCTTAGGTAGATTTCTGGGATGGGTCAATACCACAATTTTTCTCGTTTTAAACCTTCGAGATGAAGGAATAGGAAGGAAGAGAAAGGAGGGGAGTAAGGAGAAACAGAGAAAGAAAAAGAAAAAGGGAAGAAAAGAGGAAAAAAAATTTCTTTTTTTTCTCTTTCCCTCGACCAGCAATCTGCCTTGGCTCTGTTGTTCTGTAGTCTGTCATGTCATGTATCTTGGTTTTGTAGTCTGGTCTTTCTTTTGTTTACTGAAGACCAATTTAAGTTGTGAGTGCCAGTCATAGTGAAGACTCGGTGACCTAACGTCTTTCTTCACTATGAATGGTACAGTGGAATGTACATGTAATATCTGTAGGTTTTTCATCTTGATATAAAAAAAACGTAACAAAAAGTAGTAAAAATTCCTTGCTTGGTAAATAGTAGAACAGTGATGTCTATGGAAAAACATGCAAACAAGTTGCAACAGCATTTTTCTGGAAAAAACATATCTATTACGATTGTTTTGTTAAAGTTCAGGTTTATAAGTAACTGTTCACTGTTTTGGTATGTAAAACTAGCATTCAGATTTGTGACATGTGCTGAAGGTGGGAGAAGAAAGTTCATTGACAATGAACATAACATTTAGTAGATTTATATAAATCAAATGATCAGCCATAAATCAATCTAAAGTCATATGTCTGAGCCCTGACAGGATATGACAATATGTCAAAATGAAAGGTATATATTTTAGGGTGTCTGAGAACCATATGGAAAATACCCAAACTTGTTGGGTATGGCCAGTAATGATTGTGTGTACTTTCTCTACAAAGATAGATGCCTATTTCACTCCTCAGATGGCTATAAATACGAATAACAACACATTTCAAAGCAAGTGGTAGTCAAGTTGTTAATCAAACATCATCTGTATAGTCGCTCAAATGGAACTGATATATCTTGAACAGATCTTGTTTTTTCAGTGTATGTGTATGTGATTTCTGACATTTTTAGTGGTTGATGGTTCAAAGATAAAGGTGCTGTAATTTGACAAAAGTGAGAAGAAGCAGTCATAGATTTGACATCACAGTCTATGAAAGGCCACCATACTTTTTCTCTTACTAAACTTTTAGTCTTGCTGATTCCTTGATGTTGTGTGCCGTCTTTGTGAAGGCGTCTCATACAGAGAACAGGCTCCAAGTGACTGGCCATGTGAGACTGACATTAGACTGTCAAATGTACTATTACAGGATGTACACGTGTATCCCCGCTGACAGTGCTCCATTTGGTATCTGTACAATCCCTCACCAGACGTAAACACATCTCTGCAAAAATGACACACATGCTGATTGTGAGTGGTCGCCACATGCTGTTGCAGCTGTGCAATTGTTGCACCTTTTGGCAATTGCTGAAAACGATCGTGCGCTGCTGCTCTCCCACCACATTAAAGACATAGCAGGAATCGGCATTGCAGGACTTGTAAGAGAGGCAGAAGATAGAGAAACGTGGAGACAATTCTGTAGGGGTGCCACAGCAGATCGTCTCAATGACGTATCCGTATAGTGATGATGATGATGTGTGTCGATTAGTGTGGGTGGGATGATCCTCTGCCTGGAAATAAGGCCTCTAGGTGGAAGGTATGGCTGAGAGAGCTGCAAGAAGTTGGTAGGAGTAGAATACCCAGGTGCATATGTGAAAAAAATAGAGGTGTGGTTTTATGTTGCCAGCTGAATGGGTTTGATGATACAAGCAAAAAGGCCTACTGTGCAGTTATCTCGTGCACTAAACCAGTGCTGGCACCTATACCCAATTCTGTGCTCTAAGAGTAGGGTGGCACCCCTAAAGAAACTCAGCATTCCTAGGATTGAGCTTATGTCTGCAAGACTTTTATCTACTGTAATGACTATTTCTGTATCAGCAGCTCCTTTTCCAGAGTTTCAAGTTTCAGAAGCACCACCCTTTAGTCATGCAGGAGTAGACTTTGCTGGTCCTTTATTTTTGTTGCATGGAAAGTTGTATGAAGAAATGCTATATCATTGTATTTTCTTGTTGTGTGACAAGGGCGTTGCACCTTGGATTAGCTGAAGATCTCACAGCTATCATATTCACTTTTGGATTGAGAAAGTGTTGTGCTCAAAGACAGACACCAAGTATGATTGTGTCAGATAATGCTTAGATATTTAAGGCGGCTGCAGATTTGTTGAAGAAAGTTCATGATACTACACAACTTCATGATTTTTGAATTTCAGGCTTATCACATAGAAGTTTAACGTATAATGTGCCTCCTGGTGGGGAGGGCACTTTGAATGAATGGTGCGAGGTGCAAAGCAATGCGTAAAGAAGGGCCTAGAAAATGCCAAGCTCTTGTGCATTGAATTGGAAACTGTCTTGTGTGAAGTTGAGAGTATGCTAAAGTCATACCTTCACACCTGTTACATGGAAGAGTGTCACCTTTGTCTTTAGGTGTTAGTTTTGATTCTGATTTAGGTGTCTAGACGATTTGCTTATTTGAGTAATAAAGTAACTCATTTTTGGGTTAGGTGGAGGGATGGATATTTTACAGGTCTACAAGAGGCACACAGAATGGACAGCAAGAAGCCAGTTCAGGTAGAGCTGGAGAAGTAGTACTAATCCATGAAGATGGTAAGAAACATGGATTGTGGAAAATGGGAATTTTACAAGAACACATTGTTGGTAAGGATGGTCATATTCAGGTTGCCAATGCAAGTATACCAAGTAAAAGTAAGAATGAAACTATTACTTGTTCACTTCATAGGTTATTTCTATTAGAAATTGCAGTGAACAGAGCCTGCCGAGAAAGGAATGGTAAGGAAAGGTCAAAGGAGCCTGAGATAGAAAGGAACATGAGGAGAGTAATAGGAATCCTAGAAGGACATTACTCATGCATGATGCAGCAGTGGATACGCAATTGCAAACAACGCTTATGCTTGACTCTAGGAGGCGGGAGTCTCAGGAATCATGCAGAGCCGCTATTACAACATTGTTAGTATGAATGGGGCATTAAATGTAGTCATCATTGGATGCCTTCATTTGTTCTATTTTGGTAGAACGGCTAGTCTTTGTAGTCACATACATATTTTCCTTTCTATTGTTTTTAATTAGGGTTTCATAAAACATTGTACTCAAATTGAGAAACAGAGGCTGATGGTAGAATCCTATGGTATTTGCCACTTGATTTTAACTACATACGTATTTTTTAATTGTAGTTTTGTGAATACACCCATACTGTTATTCTTGTCTTTGATTGGATAGCCAAAATTAAGCTTAATCATTTTACATATAGATATACCTTATTTTTTAGTATTTGTAAGTTGTGGAAAGATATAGGTTAGTTATCAGTTGATATAAGTTGGAGTGTATAGGCATAGACTGCATTGAATGAGTTATGCCAGAAAGATCTGTGTTTCTTTGAGTCTGCATTCTAACCTAATATCAAATGAGCCAGAAATTGAGTGAACATCCAAAACAACTTGGTAATCAACAAAGCTAATGACCATGTATCTGATGCCTATAAATTGCTCTTTGTATGATTGCCTTGCCCTTTTCTGGTGAATTTCATGCATTCTAGTATATAGCTTTTGTTGGCAAGCATATTGACAGTCTTAGTACTACTGAATGCTCCTGCTACGTAGCTTTTCCCTACTATTGTATTTTGCTTTCTAATGTGTAGCAATAATCTTCTTCTTTTGCAGAATGTGATGGAGCACTTGACATTCAGATTATTACTTCTGGCTTCATTTATAGCCCTGTAGGTTGCAAGTGCATTCATTGCCAAATCTTCAACTCCCAACTTCTGAAGCACCTAACCCATCATTCCAGCCCCTTGATTCCAATTGAGAACAGTCAGAGCTGCAGCTCCTTCCAGCTTCATCTGGAGTGTGACTATTTATTTGTCGTCTGAGAGACATCTCTGTTGAACACACTCCATGTCCCATCTGGGCAGGATTTGTGCTGTCTAGCTAAGGACTCACGTTTTGCAATGATGCAATAATAATAAATTGCCCATACAGCATTTTTCATGTGCTGTAAATCTGTTTTGTTGTTTCTTAGGGCAAGTCCATAATAATAGTCAAAAGAGTCTATAACTGCATCTGTCAATCTCCCACTTCCACCCACAGTTCCATTATCTGGTAGCTTAATCCCTCTTTTCTTGATTTTATATTTTTTTAGGCTACTACCCATTATCCTTTGGATATGCCCTACAAAGTCCTCTTCAATAACAACATATTCTTCTCCATTTTTCTCAAACAATGTATCTAACACATCTCCAAAAGGGGATGAAACCCTATCACCAACAGAGCACAAGAATGCCTCCACTGCTGCCTGTTTCTTCATTGGCTCAGCAGATAAAGTATGATTTAGGAAACAATAATTGTCTTGCTCCATATAGCAGAAGTTGTACCGTTCTGACTCGTTGGAATGCTAAGGGACAATCATTAGCTGTCGTCTAGCTTTGTTGACATTCGTTATTGCTTTTGCTGTTATGGTTATAATGTAATCGTGAATACGTAAACAGCACTATGCTAGTACCGAAAAGCCAAGAATTCTCTCCCTATACAAAGAACTCACGACGCTAATAATGGGTATTGACGAAGATACAATGGACTATCTCATATGTGCCAAACGTGCTGCAACTGGCCTATGAAAATCAGTTGAGACAATAACAGATAACCTAGTTATAGCAATTATATTAAAAAGTTTACCTGGATCTTTCAAGCCATTTGTTGTCATTCATACGCAGTTAGACAAGTATAAAACTCTATCAGCATTCAAGGCAGCTTTGAATAACTACTCTAATACAGAGGCTATGCGTAGTACTCAAGAGCAATCATCATTGGAAAAACGGGGCACAAATCAAAGGATTGCCGCTCAAAATCAAAGCTACAATGCCAATTTTGTCAACGACAGGGTCATGTAGAAAGTGTCTGTTTCACACGAAAACAGTCTACAGCCAAAGCGTCTTCTGCAGGCACAGCGGATTTCTCATCCCTAACATGTGCCGATGCAGTAAGTACATGCAGTGAAGGAGTACTGATTGACTGTGGGGCAACATGCCATATTATTAACAGTGAAAATCATTTTGTTTGCTTTGATGATGAATTTGAGCCAGATACACATTTCATTGAACTTACTGATAGGCATAGCCTGTTTTCTGTACGCGCAGCCACAGATAATGGAGCAGAAGTCACATTAAAAAGGGAGCTTGAAAGCTGATCTCAGCAGGAACGAGTTTCAATTGTGAAAGAAATGGTCAAGTGTATTTTCTACACAATGATACTACAGTGGCAGGTACAACAAACACATTGCAGGAATGGCACACCACTCTAGGCCATATGACTTACGATGATATTTTGAAACACCAATCTGTTACACAAGGCATGTCTATTACACAAACAAATAGCAAAAAGCAATGCTTAACATGTCAGAGAAACAAAATGACCAGACTGCCAAAAACAACTGATGAAACTCCTGTAAATTCCATGCAACCCTTTGAATGAATAAATTCCGACATATGCGACCCTATCAACCCAAGATCAAGAGAGGGGTACAATTACATCATACATTTTGTGGACGAATACTCAAGTATGATATTTGTTTACTTCTTGAGATCCAAAGACAAGGCAAGCACAGCTTTGGAGAACTGCATAGCCAATGTGTCATCCAATGGAATGATCAGAGAACTACACAGCGATAATGGGGCAGAGTACATGAGTAAATCATCAACAGGTTCTTGTCAACAATGGCATTACACAGACATCAACTGCACCCTATTCCCTTTTCCAACAGGAAAATCAGAACGCAATTGGCGCAGCTTGATGGAAATGCTTATGCTCTGATGCTTTTGCCCATATGCACTGAGATACGCACAGTATTTACGGAATCGCAGTTATCAACATCACACAAAAAGTACTGCATATGAGCTATTCACTGGAAGGAAACCTGATGTGAAGAATGAGCATCCCTTTGGAGTTCAGTGTGTAATGTACAAGGAAAGCACAAAAGGTAAATTGCATGCAAGAGGTATTGACGGTATTTTCTGGGATTTAATCTAATAAATCAAGGATATTACATACTCAATAAGTCAAAGAAGTCCATTGCACCTTCTTGTCACAATATGGCCTAAAACAAAGTGGAAGGAACTGGCACAAAGCACTCACAGATATTCTAGAATTGCAAGACTTTACAGCTGTTGTGTGATTCTCCGATATTGTGATGTGGCTGCCACCTTGGCCTTCTGAAAGATGGTAAATGCGCAGGCGCGCATTGTCATTCCTCTCTCGAATAAACAGGAAGACTTTTGAAGTGTGAAGGCAAGACGTGTTCTTGGTCGGTGGAAGGAAAGTTTATCTAGAGAGACGTGCTGCAGGCTAGAGGGAAGTCGATTATTTATTTCCTCATTCTTGTCTACTACTGTGTACATTTATCTACTTAAAGTAGAGTACAACTGTGTACAACTTTCTGGTAAACTGTAGGTAATAATCGCTGTATTATTCCTATGGTTTAGGACTGTCTGTTACAGTTCGTATGGTGGCGAAGGAGGTGACAGGGGGAGGCTTGGAGGTCACCATTAGGTTTTAATAACAAGCTATCCAGGCCTTTTTGTTGACTTTATGTCAAAGGAGGGTGAGAGGGGTACTAGCCCCTTGGGAGATTCCAAGGGGGGAGCCCCTGGCCCATCTGGGGCCAGCCAGTCTGATGCTGGTATTTCAGTTGAGGCACCCAAAGTGGTGGGGCAGGGTATGGTAAGTGATGCTAGTGTGTTGGCTAGCATCCTTACTCAGGCCCGCGGTCCAATTTTGGATCAACTTCACCATCAGTTATCTCCCTTTGCCGGTGTTGGTGTAGTGGAGATTTCAGAGTGGCTTGTAGCCTATGAGAGGCTGTGTGTGGTAGAGCATGTGGTGCCCACAGAACTTCTGACGTATATGCTAGCTGGAAATGCTGTGCGGGTTTATAGTAGAATGTTGGTGGGCGAGGCCTCAAAGTGGGAAGTTGTGAAGGCTGTGCTGACAGCCGAGCATGCTATGCCTAGACAGGAGGCATGGCGTAGGTATGTCAATTGCAGGCTTTTAGCCAATGAAACAGTTGACATTTACCTGGGTCGCCTGGAGCAATTGGGGGGCAAGGTGGGTTTGACCCTCAATGACATGGCCTTTAGGGTCAAGTTTTATGAAGGACTACCGGCCTCCATATATGAGTGGGCGGTGACCCATGAGCAGGCCTATACGGCAGATTTTGGGTCAGTGTTGACTCGTGTGTGAGACAGTATAGTCTCGCGGAGGGCAGTAGAGGGGTGCCCCCATTCTGCTGTTGACGCTGCTGCTTGTGGTAAGCAGAAGGGTAGCAGCTCTGGCTGTTATTGTTGTGGTGGGGAGCATTGTGTGAAGGAATGCCCCACGAAATGTATGAATAGGGGGAATGCCCTTAAAATGGCTTCTGTAAAGAAGAAGGCCGTGTCTTTCCGCTGTGGAAGCACAAAGCACTTGGTAAAGGACTGTTCTAAGCCCCCACCAAGTGCTGGTGCCTTAGATAGGCAGGATTATCATTCAGAGGACGGAGACCGGGGCGGCCCATCCTCTGCAATGGAACTTCAAGCTCCAATGGAATCTTGAGTGGTGCTTTGGCGTCATGGGACAGTCTGAACCTGTCCAGGGTGGCTGGCAGGACTAGCTGTAGTCATATGCCAGTTGTTAGTGCGATCTTGAATGGTTGTCATTCCTTGTGTCTTGTTGACACTGGTAGTGAGCGGACTGTAGTAAGTCTGCGGGTGGTGGAGGGTTATAAATTGCGACCGGGCAAAGCAGTATTGACTGCAGATGGCAAGGCCTCTCATGTGAAAGGTCAATGTCAAGTTTATATTGGGTTGCAGGGGCACTGTTTTGGAGTGACTGCACCAGTGATGAGTGAGCTAGGTAATCTTGGTGTTGACTGTCTTCTTGGTGATGATGCCATCGATCACATGGGTGGTGTTACTGTTAGGAGGGGGTCAGATTCCAACTATTTAGTTTGATGGGGTAAGCCTTACCCCAAGGACTGTTGTGGGGCTCCTCAGTGAAGGGGCTCATGCTATTGCTATCACAGAGGTAAGCAAGGTGGACCAAAAGTGGTCGGGAAGCAATCACAGATCACTTCGAGTCGAGGACCCGGATTTTACCGCTGAATTTATTGATGGTTGGTGGATTGTCAGTTGGCGGTGGTCGGGCAAGTCACCTGGCGGGCTTCAGACTTGGTTGTCAGAGTACAAGTGTGCTCAGGCACCACATGTGGGGGAGCGTTATTGTGCTGAGTTGGAAAGTTGGGTTTCCAAGGGTTGGTTGAAGCGGTGGGATGGACCTGTTATGGGTGTTATTCCTTTGTTAGCTGTATTTCAGCCAACCAAGGACAAAGTGCGTCCAGTCATGGATTACCGTGAGCTGATTGACTTTGTCGAGTGTCATACTGGTGATGACATGGTCGCTGTATGTGGCGAAAAGGTGAGAAAATGGAGGCAGTTGCAGGGTGAACTGAAGGTGGTTGATCTGAAGTCAGCGTATCTGCAGATCCATATATCTGAGAACCTGTGGAAGTACCAAATTGTACGGTACAAAGGGATTTATTATGCTTTGACACGCTTGGGGTTTGGATTGTGTTGTGCACCGAGGATTATGAAATCCATTCTACGCAAGGTGTTGTCATTGGATGATAGGGTTCGTCATGGAACTGACCATTATATCAATGATATAGTGGTGCAGGAGTCAATAGTTGGTGTGGGGGAGGTCCGTGCTCACCTTACCAAATATGGACTGGAGACAAAGGAGCCAGAGGACCTTGATGGAGGTCGGTTGCTGGGTATTGCTTTGAACAAGGATTCCAGCGGATGCCTGCATGTGTCAAGGGGGACACCTTGTTGACATCGACCTCAATATGAAGGGGTTGACTAAGCAGGGGTTGTTTTCGTTGTGTGGCAGGTTGGTTGGTCACTACCATGTAGCCGGGTGGCTACGCATTCATTGTAGCTTCCTAAAGTGAGTAGGAAGTAGTGGGTCCTGGGATTCTCCTGTTGAAGAGTCAGTCATCAACTTGATGAGGGAGTTGTTAAGAAGAACTCGTCGTGAAGACCCAGTTAGAGGAGTTTGGCAAGTGAGCCAACATGGTGAAGTAACCGTGTGGATTGATGCTAGTTTACTCTGATTGGGTGTGGCCCTGGAGGTTGATGGTAGCATTGTGGAGGATGTGTCATGGCTTAGAAAGGAGTCAGACTATCAACACATTAATGGTGCCGAGCTTGAGGCTGTAGGTCGTGGGGTGAACATGGCCATAGCGTGGGGTTTCAAGACCTTTATGCTGGCTGTTGACTCACTCACGGTTGTCAGCTGGATGACCAGTGTCATCAAAAAGCGCAATCGTGTTGTGGTTGCAGAGATGCTTGTCAAGCGTTGTCTAGGTGTGATTGGTGATATAATCACTGAATATGGTCGTATGTGACAGTTCGTTTTGTTCCTTCAGTGGAAAATAAAGCCGATCACATGACTAGGGTACCGAAGAGATGGCTTGGGTACTGTGAGACCGGTGAGGAGGCTGTAAGTGTAGTTGCAGCTATTGCCACAGGTGAGGGTCCTGAGGATGCCATTTGGGCAGCACATTTGCCTCATCATCTGGGTATTGATAGGACTCTTTTCCTTGCTCGGCAGATAGACTGTAATCTGACACGTCAGCAGGTAAAACAAGAGGTAGCTGGATGTGAGGCATGCCAGTGGATTGACCCTGCTTGGCGGGGTGAGAATATGGTGCCAACAGGTGATTTATCTGTTGATAGCAATTGGTTCCGAGTAGCAGTTGACGTTACTCACCTTAATGGCCAATTTTATTTGTCAATGGTGGATTGTGGTCCATCGAGGGTTGCGATTTGGTGACGGTTGCAAACTGAATCTGCAATGCATATTATTGCTCAATTAAGTATTGTTATTGAGCGAGGGCCGTGTGATGAGGTATTGCTAGATAACTCAACGGCGTTTAGGTCAGCAATGGTTGCTCAGTTTGCTGATGAGTGGGGGATTGCTCTGCGATTCCGGGCTGCTTACGCCCCGGGTGGCAATGGAATTGTTGAGAGGAATCATCGGACAATCAAGAGGATTGCGGAGAGGGGAGGAATTACTCCTGAAGAGGCTACAGTTTGGTAAGGGGACAGTGACGCCATGTGACGCCTCGAAAGGGGACAGAGGAGAGCTCTGTCCCGTCAAATTTGTTTTTTCGGTACCGTTGGAGGGTGCCATTTGATGTCAATCTGTATACTAAAGATGAAGATGTCGAGAATTTGTTTTTAGTTGGTGAAACCTGCTCCACCTTCATGTACAAAGCAATGGATGCCTGTAAGGTGACCAGGATCGTGTCCAAGCACACAGTATGCATGGATGGCATGCCAAGACATGTGAGGGACATTAGAAGACAGTGTTCTGGTGTCGGTAGAGGCTATCATGGTCATCTTCAAGCAGATGATTTGAGGGAAACGTCTGTAGCTATAGAGCCAGGTGGAGTCCCTTTCACTGTTTTTCCTTGTGAGGATGTGGGGAAGACTGGTTCTCTTGAGCAGACAAATGATGTGGAGGCACCTGAGTTGTTCCCAGGTGAGGATGAGGTGCCTCCAAGTCAGGAAGAGACTGATGAGGATCAGTTAGAGCCTGAGATTGAGCGAGCTGTTGATGAACAGATCCCGCTCAGAAGGTCGCAGCGTATAAGACGGCGTCCTCAGTATTTGGACCATTATTAGTGCTAGGTGCCAGATATGTAGATATGTAGCTTTGAAAAGCTGGGGGAGATGTTGTGTGATTCTCTGATATTGTGATGTGGCTGCCATCTTGGCCTTCTGACAGATGGTAAATACGCAGGCACGCATTGTCATTCCTCTCTCGAATAAACAGGAAGACTTTCGAAGTGTGAAGGCAAGACGTCTTCTTGGTCGGTGGAAGGAAAGTTTATTGAGAGAGACGTGCTGCAGGCTAGAAGGAAGTCGATTATTTATTTTACAATTAAACAAGACTTACCTGTAAGTTGAAGTTTGATGAGAATTCTGCCAAATCATATGTCGTAAGGAGGTTAACATGAGATGCGCATGCACCGCCGTGAAACAGTACTTTAAAGATCATTTTGTGGTCCGTATCAACAACATGAATTAAAGATGAAAGATAGAGGGAGGGTTACTATAAAGGGTACTTCGGGCATGTTAACCCTCCTTACGACATATGATTTGGCAGAATTCTCATCAAACGTCAACTTACAGGTAAGTCTCGTTTAATTGTAAATTCTACCAAATCACATGTCTCAGTCGGGCTACCATGAGAATTGAAAGCAAGGAACACAAAATGTATCAAACACTCCTTGGCAATAGATTTTTTTTTCAAACTTCATATATAATATCTCGTTAAGTATTACAAGTGCAAATCTTGCTAAAAAGGCAATCTGTACTTGGCTGGCTTACAACAAAAAATAATAATAAACATAATAATAATGATAAAAAAGAGCTATAGTTTATACAAGGTTGTTTCAGTAAGAGAGGAGTTCTGGGTCAGTCCATGGTTTGTTTCTCATGCAAAAAATGTAATACGTAGTGCGTATGATGATCATGGTCATTTTCATTGTTATATAGTTGAGGTGAGGTTTTTCAATGCCAAGCTCTTTGCACATGTCAAAAAACGATTCAGATGTTTGACCAAAAATACCAAGAGAACTTGTTGATAAGTTTATAAACTTTACCTTATGGTATGTGTTTTCAAACTGTTTTATGAGAGGTCGATACTTAATCTCCTTTCGTTGCAAATTGCGTTCGAGGTTAGTTTCAAAGCCGACTGTTAATTCTAAAATGTAGAGGCATTTATCTTCTATACTTAGAAGCATGTCAGGATGAAGACTTTCACCAGTTAGAATACATGGCGATAGGTAACCTGGTAGATCTACATATAGTTTAGATGGTTGTAATGACGGCAATGTTTGAGCCAGGAACTTTAGTACTGTATTGTGCCTCCATGTATAGCAACCTTGTCTAAATACGATTTGCATCCAGCAACAACATGGAGGAGTGACTCGGACTGAAGGCAGAAAGAGCAATCAGGTGTGGTGGCAAGTTTCCACAGGTAGAGGTTTCTCTTATTAGCAAGACTATTGTGTAAATATCTAATGGTGAAATTAAAGATGGTAGTAGGGAGGCTGCTTTGAGCTCTAGACCACAAGGATTTGAGTCTCTTCAGGGATTTCTCCAGAAGGAATGATATAATGACGCTTTGAGATGGCAACTTAGAATGGAGCTTTTTGGCGTGATCATACTGGATGTTAGTTCCACACTTGGTGCTTTTCCATAGCTGTGTTATAGCATCATCTTCCGAAGATTTCAGAGCAGACCGTAAGACAGTTTGGCATTGTATACACTTAACAGATGGAAGTTGAAACGAAAGGCCAAAATTATTGTGTGAGAGCATGATGACACTTAGTGTTGCAGAAATGGGAAGTTCTAACCACTGGCAAATATATTTTGTGACGACATTGTCAAGATGTTCACAAATCCATGTCTTAGACAAATCTGCTTTAGATACCAAGAGAGTTTGGAAAGAATATAGCGATGATAGAGTAACAATTTGTTTTTGGGGTGAATATGCAAAGAGTTGACTGTTTGTAGCATGTCATGAAGTGAAGATAAAAGGAGATCTTTATGGTCTTTGTTATTCATTTCGAAGTTGAAGAAGCAGCCAAGGTATTTAAATGATTCACCATTCTTGACAGTTGGGACACTGATAGAGTTGACAAGGAGTTTTGGTTGAAATTGCAGAGATCTAGTAGAGAACTTTTTTATTCCAAATGTGATGCATTTGTCTACGCGTATTTGCATGTAAGCCCATTGGCACCATCTGGTGAAGCAATTCAATAACAACTGGTTTTCGCGTTCATTGCTTGTCACAACTGCTGCGTCGTCAGCAAATTGGAACCAGTGAATAGGGTGGAACAAGCAGTCACTAGCATCATGTGGAGAAAAACCTAAGTGAGTATATTTTTCTTGCTTGATGAATTGGATAAATGTGTTAAAGCACAAGTTGAACAAAAGGGGGCTAAGGCAATCACCCTGCAGCACTCCACGCTGAAAGGGAATAGCCGGAGTAGTGAAACTATCAGAAATGATGGATGAGTGAAAACCTGTATAACGATTTGCAATGAGTAGCTGAACAGTTTGAGGAATATGGTGATATGACAGAACACTGTTAATCAAGTTGTGGTGAACCTCTCCAAAAACATTCTTAAGGTCCAAGAGAGTGATAACTACAGAGCGTTGAGCCTTATTAATCACATGGCCCATCATTGACGTATGTTCTAGAACACCGGAGACGCCATGGGTAAATCCTTTCTGAATCCGTTGTTCGACAAAACCATTTTGTTTCAGGAAAGAAAATATTGTATCGCGCAGACATGAGGTAAATATTTTTAAAGGGACAGATTGTAAAGTGATAGGTCTGAAGTTGGCAGGGTCATCATGGTTACCTTTTTTGTGAACTAGAATAGTACATGCTCTTTTCCACGTGCTAGGAACACGACCAGATTTCCAGACAACAGCAATTATTTCTGTTATTACCGTTCGAAGATAAGGGCACCTCTTAAAGCAGATCACTGATATTTGATCTAGAGGGCACAGACTTCCTGAAGTTTTCATTCTGCGAATAACGTTCGCTACTTTCTGGTAAGACGGGGGGTCAAAGTTAAAAGGGGTTGAAGGCTTTTCCAATAAAGGAATCCAGCTGGGAATTGTAAATTGGCGGGTAGGCATAACGGATGAAAACATTCTGATAAAGTGCTTAATACATACCTCACAAGAAAAGGATGGCAAGACCTTTGATGGCTTAGCAATCATTCTTTTTACAAAGCCCCAGACATTTTTGGAAATTTGCTTGTCGTAATGTATGGCTGAAGAGGGAGAGCTGATTGGGGACTTGTTTGAGAGCTTAGTTCTAAGTAGACGAGAGACATATCTGATTTCGGATGTAGGAGCAGTAAGCATTTTGAGCCGTTTCAGTGCTTTTTTCAATGAATTGGTGGAACATTCCTTGTATTTGATTGTCTGTGTAGTTGTCAACAGTCCCGTAAGTAGCTTTGAAATAATTATAAATAGAATCGTTCATAAATTTGATAAAAGCGTCCAGATCAAGTGAGTCAGAATTAAAATCCCAATCTGCAAAAATTGACTTGAAGTAGTTGTTTGCTAGATCCCATTCTTCATCCCTTTTAGGCAATAAAATCCCAGTTGTTATGTTATGAAATTCGAGCGAATCAGCAGGTACTTCCGTGTAATCATCCAATGAGCTGTCAGTATCTACATTTGAATTTCCAACCGCCACTTGATCCTCACTTAGGCCCTCAATGACTCTACAGCGTCTCTGATGCATTTTTAACCCTTTCACGCCTTTACATATTTTACCGCAACTGCACTCTATGCCATTTATTTCATTCCCCTGGTCTACATCATTGTCAGTCACAACATCTCTAGTATTGTTGGATCCAACATTGTTTGACATTCTTTTTCTGCATTGCCATTGATGCCGGCCTAACACCGCGAAATCTTTGCCACAGTACGAACAAACCATAAATATTGCCATCAAACACACTAGACGCAAATAACCCATGCTTAACCAATCTTTCAGTATGAATAAGTTGATCCTTTCCAAATTGAAGTAAGGAGTAAGTTAGTAAGCCAAGTAATAGACTTTGAAACTACAGAGTGTGTAATGTACGTGTATACGCCATTACTCAACAATATTAAAAATGTTATGAATAAACTAAACATAACACAACACTTTGTATTCATTCTAGTACCGAAAAGCACATCTGGTTTGTTAAAGCCACTGGTCTATTATAAAATTTTCGAAAAGTTGATTCCTGACTCCACCCAGCAGCTCGGATTAACATGTCAGCAGATATTGTTGTAATAGCCTTGCTTGCTGATGCACAACTTGTGCTGTGTGCTGAAAACAAACTTGATTCAATGCCTGCTGAAGCCAGCACAGTTTTTATCCAACGACCTATTGTTGATGATGTCACCACTTTATAAGGCTTTACGAAAGATACCAAGAACCTAGTTGTGCTCCTAAGGTTTTCTGTTGCTTTCAAATAGAACTCCAATGTCTCATAAACACAACGTTCCTTAGTAGGATACTTATACAATCTAACGTTTCCGAATACTTTGCCAGGTCTGTCTTGCTTGATATGTTCTATCAGTGAAAATTCAAAACAATTTTCATGTTTCTTCATATATCGTTCAGATATGTCCAAAAAAGTCTGCGTTTGGCAGCGCTGTCCAGTAGTTAACGCAATCAACATGACATGACTAACTTCAAAGTCAGTTCCTTCAAACTGATTTTGTGAAGAGGCCACAAATTACTAAGGTATCCAAAAACGAGATCAACAGACCAAAGTGTGCTATACTTTGGGACTGGTTTCTGCTTTGTAAATATACCTTTAAGATATCTACATATCAATGGGTGCTTTCCAACAGGTGTATGACTAAACTCAGTGTAGTGGTTGTCAACATTAGATATAGTAGAACATGCAGTATGTAATGCTGAGTAGCTCAAGCCTCTGTCATATAAGCTATGTAAATAACATAAAGCATTCTCTACAGTTGGATGCATTGGATCACATGCCCTTTTGCTACAAAACTGCACCCACTGATTGATGTAAACATTGGATTACTTTTTGGTACTTCCTCGCCAAGAGAGCATGATGACATTGACAATTTCTGGAGAAATTCTGTACTTAGATAAGGATTGCCTGATAATTTGCAAACCATCAGTACCAAATTGTGACTTAATGGATGAGGAGAGCTCAGTTTCAGGTGAACAAGGTTTCTGGCAGATGCTTTCACTAATAGAGGAATGTCTATGAGAAGGTTCATTATTGCAGGAAAATATGCTTGACTTGGCCACATTGGGATCATCAGTACGCCCGTTGCTTGCTCTTGAACAATTTTCTGTACACATCTAGAAATTAAACAAAATGGGGGAAAAGCATAAAACACATATTGTGACCAATTAACACAAAAAGAATCAATGTGCTTTGCCATGGGATCAGGCTTCCATGACACATAGTTCTCCAACTGTGCATTGAGCCTACTTGCAAATAAATCTATCTGCAGATCATCAAAGTGAGAAAGGATTTTCTGAAAAACTTGATTAGAAAACATCCATTCTAGTTCCATGGCAAAATTACGAGAGCTTTCATCAGCTCCTACATTGTTTCACCCTGGGATGTGTGCTGCCGATAACCAAATGTTTTTTACTCTTGCCCAATCCCAAATTTCCTTTGCAATTTCATTACACTGATGTGATTTACAACCTCCCATCTCATAAATATAAGTCACTGCAGTTGTATTATCACTCAGTATTCTACTGTGGGTATTATGCCTTTCATGTTGTAATGGCATGAGGGAAAATTTGACAGCTAACGAGTCTAATGCATTGATGTGGTTTGCAGATTCGTTTTTCGACCATATACCACCAGCACTTCTACCATGTTCAAGTTTGGCTCCCCACCCTATTTTTGATGCATCAGTAAAAATAGTTATCGCTGGGAGGCCATGGTTGATTTTCCTTTCAGCAGTAGCTATGTTCTGTATCCACCATTCCAAATCAGCCAAACTATAACCAGAAAGCTTTATTTGTGCGTCAAAATTTCCAGAGTTTTCCTTTAATGCTTGGATTGTATTAGAGTCAATATGTCGATAGTGAAGCTGACCAAACCCTACCCCCGGAAAACATGCCACCAAGGATCCAACCAAAGAAGAAACCTGACGGATAGTAAAAACCTTATCCTTGCTGAAAAATTGCTTGCATACATCACTAATTCTTATAGCATTTTTGTCGGTCAATTTCACAATCATCTTTGTCGAATTTAGCAAAAATCCCAAATATTCTACAATCTGTGTCGGCTTAACTGCTGATTTTTCCGGGTGGATTGTAAATCCTACTGAACTCAGACTTTTAGCAGCAATAAATGTGACTTGCTCATATTCATTATACGTATCCCCAAAATATAAAGAATCATCAATATAACTGATGCAGTTATAACCAAATTTGCTCCGTAAAGTTGTGAAAACTGGCTTCATTAGTTTGGTGAAAATTCTAGTGCTACTGCTAAGTCCCATAGGCAAGCATGTAAATGCATATAGTTCATTATTCCACACAAACTTCAAGTATTTCTGGTGTTCCTTTGCAATAGGTATAGAATAGTATGCATTCTTGAGATCTAATGATGTGATAAAGCAATTTTCTGTCATTAACGTTAATGCAGTTTCTAAAGTATCCATCTTAACATGATGATAAGAAACTGATTCATTCAATTTCCTCAAATTGAATATAACTCTATGAGAACCATCCTTTTTAACACGAGTAAATATAGGAAAAATAACTTGACATGTTTCATATATTGAGGGCTCAATTATGCCTTTTTCAAGAAATTTTTTAATTTCATTATCAATAATAATTTGCTCTGACGTACTAAATGTGCACTGTGGCCTAGCAATGTTGCTGCTTAGCAAGTGTTCATCTTCATATTCAATATGGCAATGAGCAACAACATCAAGAATGAATGGGTCTGAGGTGATACGTTGCCATTTAGCACTATAATTTTGCAATTGACCTGCCATAAATGGACGTTGAACTGCTATTAATGTACTGATCCTATTTTCACATACCTCTTCAGTTACTGATTTCCTTGTAGTTATTGTTGCTGTTTGTTTTGATAGCTCTGACAGTTCTAATAATTCCGAGACAGGCCTCGGCATGCTCCTAAAAAAGGACCACGTCCCTTCCAATTGGTTTGCTTGCCACGATCCAAAGCTCTAAAACCACGCGCTGCTCCTCGGAAAACATGCCCACGCTGGAACTGGTATGGTCCAACACGCTGCTTTGGTGTTACTTTATTCCCTAGCCTATTCGCCTTTGTTAGGTCTTCGACCTCTTTATTTAGGTCATCACCAAAAAGGAATGAGGATACTGGAACAGTTGGACTGCACAATGCAGCATACTGTTTATTACGATCTCCACAGATTAACTCTCGGCGCTTGAGGTTGAAATCTCTATTTGCCGACATAAGTAATATGGCAGCATGGGTTAATGATGTTAAGTTTTCTTGTCTTGTTGACTACTTGCAAGATTGTTGCAAACTTGCAACATCACATACAAAGAGGACATCAATGTTGCTTGAATTTTTTGAAAGGAAGAATCTCTGTTTTTTGTGTCTTCTTTTAGCTGCTGCCAAATCTGTTTAATAATCTTTGGGGCAACTAAATCCGGGCAATTTTCAGGTCGGAGATAATCCCTTTGCAAAGCATCAAGCCTCTCTTTTGGTAGCTTTTCATTCACTACACTTTGCATTATATTACTCAAAACTTTATCAATAGGTGGCCCTGCTTTTTCTCCCCCAATGAACTGAGAGGCAAGCGATTCAAAAGTACTAGCCTTGTGGGATTCTTCAGTGAACTGTGCAATTTGACTAACAATATTTGCTCCCTGTTGACTGCCTTCATCACCACTATTTGCGTCCTCATTGTAATTGTATCCAAAATCATGATACACTTGAGCAACTGACTCTTGAACATTAGCTAAGATGTCTGTTTTGAAATCTGACATCATCTTGAGCATAGCAGATTTAAAATCATTCTCATCAAGAGAATTGCCTTGACGGCCTGTTTCTACTATGTTTTCTGATTCGTTATCAGACATGTCCGTCCTCCCCATAAATGAGAGAGGAAGATATCAAATGCTATCAATCCAATACCCGTCCACACACGCGTGGCGAGAAGCAAACATGGCATGCTATATCTTTTGTCACGCCACATGTGGCAAAATGACACCATTGTAAATTCCAATGATGCTTAGAAACATACAATGGCAATTATGGATAGATGAAGTATCCATAAACCTTCACTATAATCCAAGACACGTCTTGGCTTGATTTTATACATGGCTGCCTTTTGAAAAACATGACCTAGGCCCAAACCTTACCTACACGGCCATGAAAGAGTAATGCAGTGACACGTCACAAAACATACTCTATAAACTCTAAAAGATAAAATAATGATGGAGTATTCCTATCTTTGCCTCATGATGTGTGCTGAAAATGAAGCATACAAACCTATTTCTGATCTTCTCCTGAACTACGTCCTGATAACACGGCGATAGTAGTACAACTGATTCACGGCGGTGCCTGCGCATCTCATGGTAGCCCAACTGAGACATGTGATTTGGTAGAATTCCTCATTCTTGTGTACTACTGTGTACGTTTATCTACTTACAGTAGAGTACAACTCTGTACGACTTTCTGGTAAACTGTAGGTAATAGTCGCTGTATTATTCCTACAGTTTAGGACTGTCTGTTACAGTTCGTATGGTGGCCAATGAAAATGGCTCTTGTATTTATAATCATATCACACCTGCAAATGATCAAGTTATCATTCTATTTTGGATGGATGATATTATACTTATTATGATTATGATTATGATCGTTGAGCAATGGCGGATGGACGTACATTTTGTGCACGATCATAGTTGTTTAACGTTTGTGAACTTCTGCTTGTTTGGAGCTTTTACATTTATTATTGTCGTTTTGCAAGTTACTGTTTACTTCAAAGGCCATGTTTCGCGTTTCCCTGATGTCGCTGTTCTTTGTTTTTATCGTTTGTTCTTTCTGTGGGAAAGATTTCAAATCATTAGGCCGGCATGTCTGGAGATGCAAAGAGCAGGCAAAAAGTAGAGACAAAGAGAGAAATAATGCCAGTTCTACCGGTAACAGTGGCGACGAAACTTCTTTGCCAGTAGTTGATACTGACTTGCCAGGTTCAACTTGTGTATCAGTGAAATGTAGTTGCGGTAAAATTTGTAACGGTCAGCGAGGCTTGAAAATGCACCAGCGCAGCTGCCGTGTGATCGAAGACCGTTCTGGTGAAACGTTCGAAAATCAATGCATTAATGATTATTTGTCTACTACAGAACCAGCACCTCTTATTGATGACCAGATTAATATCGAGGTTGGAGTTAAGCTGCCTAAGTCTGAGGATCAGTGGAAAACTGCAAATGAATATTTCCAATTATTGCTGCCAATTCATGATATTGCTTCGTCAGATCTTAATACAACCATCATTCATATGCACACAGTTATTTGCGACTATTTTGAACAAAATTTTGGAGCGGTAAAATCTATAAAGGTGTTGGAACTGGAAAAACAATACCAAGCCTATTCAATACACAGCCTAAAGTCTCGTCTAAGGTATCTGAAATCTATCAGTGTGGACCCAGCTGAAATAAAGGTTGTGTCACGTCTTTTGAGGTGCAGACTTGATACAACAAAACCAAAATTGAATGAAGGTCAGGTGGATGAAAATATTAAGAAGAACTTTTGGGGTTTCATTAAATCTACCTTTACACAAGGCACATCACTGCTACCTTCCTTTGACGTAACCACTTGTACTAATTTCTTTGCTAGAACCTTCAGCTCTAATAATCCATTCAAATCTTTTGAAATACCTAGCTGGATTCCTTCCCTTCCCGCCCCTACGGTACAATGTGATCTATCCCCTCCTTGATATAAACAGATAACTAAAGTCGTCCAAAGAATAAAAGCTTCTGGTTCTCCCTGTCCTCTAGACCAAATTTCAATAATCCCGTTCAAACGCTGTCCATACCTTAGATCTTATCTAACTGAGGTCTTTCGCATCGTCTGGCTGACTGGGGAAATCCCCAATGCCTGGAAGAGGGCTTGCACTGTTCTTGTGCATAAAAAAGGTGACCAGTCTGACCCTGCTAACTTTAGGCCTATTACTCTAGACTGTACTACTCTAAAGATTTTTACCTCGTGTTTGCGTGACTCCATGTACGCATTTCTTTCTGCTAATGGGTATATTGAACATCACATTTCAAAAAGGTTTCATGCCTAAACTCTTCGGTACATATGAACATACAGCTCAAATGGCACATATCATCAACAAAGCCAGGATAAAACAACGCTCGGTGGTCATTACACTTCTCGATCGTAAGAATGCATTTGGTGAAGTCCATCATAACCTCATTCCACAGGTTTTGAAATTTCATCACATTCCTGATCATATACAACAGCTCATTAAACATCTTTATGCTGATTTCTACACTTCTATCCTGTCTAAGTGTTTTCACACTGCATTCATCAAGGTTGATCGCGGGGTTCTCCAAGGTGATTCCCTTAGCCCACTCACCTTTAACCTTTGCTTCAACACTTTCATTCGATATATAACAGACCAAAACTTTCAACAATTCGGTTTCGCGTTAAATTCTCTGAACCCAACTCACTGGTTCCAGTTTGCAGACGATGCCACTGTCATTACTGGTCTTGAAAGGGAAAATCAGATCCTTCTTAATCATTTTACGCGTTGGTGTAACTGGGCAGGCATGAAGGTCAGAGTCGACAAATGCGTCACATTTGGAATTAAGAAATCTGCCACATCCTCAGTTCAGTTCCTTCCAAAGCTTATCTTGAACAACTCATTGGTTCCTACTGTTGAGAGTAGCAAATCCTTTAAGTATCTCGGGTGCTATTTCAATTTCAACATGGGTAATAATGACCATATGTCTACCCTTCTCAGCACAATTAAGGATCTTATGATCAAAACTGATAACCTTCCCTGTCACCCTAAATACAAGCTCCTACTTTACCACCGGTTTGTTCTTTCTAAGCTTTCTTGGCATTTGACTATTGCCGATCTTAGCAAGACTTGGGTTATTGATAATTTAGATAACATCATTACAAGTTATGTAAGGAAGTGGCTTGAACTGCCCATAAGTGCTACTATTAGTTCTCTCATTTTAAACAAGTCTAGATACGGTATCAACCTTATCCTTCCATCTACGAAATTTAGTGAATGTCAAACTGTTATACGCAATGCATTAAAATCCTCTCCAAACCTGGATATCAAGACTCTTTGGGCTGAGACTAGTTATGGTACACATCTTCAATATGACCAATTTCAAAATACTAAGCAAGTTCTCAAGTCTATTCAACGTGACCACGAAGAGCAAATAAACAACACCCTTTTATCCCAAGGTTTAGTTATTTCGTCTGTTATCAAGCATTCATGCCAGAATTTAAAAGGCGTATGGTCAAGTGTCCAGCAAAACTTGCCTAGGAACATTTTCAATTTTTCTGTGAAGTATCGTAATAATACTTATCCTACTCGTAAAAATCTCTGTAAGTGGGCAGTTTCTCAATCGTCTAATTGCTCCTTTTGCCTCCAGTCAGAAACTTTACAACATGTTGTATCCAGCTGCAAGTCATAACTAGATGAGGGCAGATACACTTGGAGACATGACTCTGTTCTTCTTTTTCTCGCAAGCACATTCTCGTCACTTAAACAATGCACTGTCTACGCTGATCTACCTTCCTTTCTATCTCCATGCTTGATTATGGGTGATTCTTTGCGTCCAGACCTTCTTCTTCTTATAGACGAAAAGATACTGTACACCCTTGAGCTTACTCTCGGTTTTGAAACAACTATACAGAACAATAGCGATCGTAAAGCTGCCAAATATAGTTCACTGATCAATGATCTTTCTCTTTCTTATAGTAAGGTTGTGTTTGTCAATCTCTCTATGGGTGCTATTGGGGTTATGGGTTCTTCCTGCGATTCTCTTTTATCCTTACTACAAGAGTTAAATTTTGATAAGAAAATCACAAAAAGAATTATAATGAAAGCCATGAACATCTCTATTCGATCCAGCTATTACATTTTCTGTTGTCGAAACTTGGACTAACCCTGAACTTTTAACTATTTAATTTCCCCTTGTCCTTGTTCGCTTACTTCCACTGATTTTTTTTTGTTTTTTTTCTTTTTTTGTTATGCTCTATACAAGTAAGCCAATTTTACACTGCCATGTACTTGAGAGGTGTATTATTGTATTTAGTCAATGATATATTCAAATGAGAAGTTTAAAAAAAAAATTGCAAGCAACAGTCTCAATCTAATCGCAAAGATGAAAGAACTCCACAACAAATTTACACCGGATGATAGAGGAGAGATTCAGTGGTTCTTAGGAATTGATTTCCAAAAAAGAAAAGAGAGATAGACAAGACAAGATAAACATTGCAAACCAGTTTGAGGCTAAGTGGAATTTTGGGAATTGCATTGGAGCTATAGATGGAAAGCATGTGATCATGCAGG
>OLMO02000325.1:1669714-1707427 GCA_900291935.2 Cassiopea xamachana
GCCCACGTTAATGACATGCGCATGCCCAGTAGTCCATTCGCTGAGGCGCGCGACCAGTTTCGCTGAAGTGGAAACCGGCCTTAAGAGCTGCAAAGGTGTATAAGGTGGCAGGAACAGTTTATTGTCATTATCCATGGAAACTGTTTTTCTAGAAGTGTGGCAACTGAATGGTTTTTTCCGAACATGACATTGCACGTGTCCACACAAAATCCTACTACGTTTTCCATTTGCAATTCCTTTTTCCTGTAAGCTGTTAACTACGGCTTGAAAAATAGTAATAGCCTTCCCATTTTCCAATGTTATTAGGTCAATCAAAACGTTTTCCAAATTAAAACTGTCCTCACAAAAAACTGTTGCAAGTATTGCTAGTTGTGATGTTGTAGAGCAGTCAGTTGTTTCATCTATAATTAAGGAAAACTTAGTATCCTTCAATTTTCTGATAGATTCTATTGCACAATGGAAGCCAAGAACCTGCCGGATTAAGTTAGTGCTCTTCTGTTTTCCAAGCGAAACATGTTGTAAAACATCATTGTTAGGAAAAAGACTCTTCATGAACCTTATCATATCACCAGCCATACTAATAGGAAGATTTTTCTCCACTACAAATGCGCATATCTTTATCTCCAATCGGGCTGGCTCAGATTTAGAAGTAAACATGCTTGTGAGGGGCTTGTACGCTACTGCGATTTCTTTCCCCATTTTTATTGATTCTTTGTGTGCTTTACTTTCACAATGTCGCACCAAAGCTGTTCTAGCACAAGACAATGAAGTTTTGCATGTTTTACAGAAAGGCAGGCCTTCTTTTTTCTCCAGCCACTCTTTACAAATCTTGTCGGACAACCAAGCAGCATTAAACTTCTGTGTGTACCTTTTCTTTTTCTGTCTTATTTGCAATGATTCTTCGCCTTCCGCCACCATTTCATCCTTGGTTTCATGCAGGTATTGCTTATTTCCACCCATTATCTAATTACACTCTATTCGCATACACGTATTCAGTCAATCAGAAGGACATTCAAGAAAACACAACTTTTGACTTCGAAAAACGGGTCGCAACTGAACAAACTCAATTATAAAGTCGAAAATATTGAGTTGACTCATAAGCTAAAACATTACCATCCTTATGCCACTTTTGCAGGAAATAGTAAGACAAAGTTGAATAACATTGAATCGACTAATAAAGCATTACCGCCCATATATTAATGTTGCAGGCAATAATAAAGAGGTGTTATATAGCATACGTTGCTATTTAATTAATAAATTCCCAGCTTGCACCAACTCAGGACAGGGCTACATATTGTTTTTAGCAACCAAATACTAATTTAAAAACAAAACGTCATGCCACAAAATCGTGTCCTCAAAGCTTAATTCAGCGTTTCTCAAATAATGGGACGCACCCATCAAGGGGGGTGTGATACAATGCCAGAGGGGGCATGTATGACTCTGGGGAACAGGTATACATATACAATTGCTATGGATAATGGTCTTATTTATAGCGAGTAAGGGGTGTGAAGTATTTTCTCTTTCCATAGGGGGGCCTTGCAAAACATAATTAAGAAGCACTGGCTCAATTCCACTCAATTGACCATTGAAATATATTTATTGGTGATCGCCACCTCACTGGTGACAGATAGTCGAATACGTGTTAATAACAAGCTCAGCTTCATAGAAATCAGTCGGAAAGGTTTGTGCTGCCGTGTTAATTGTGACTGGATGAACTGAGTAGTAGTAGGAACAGAAAGAGGTCCAAGGAATTCTTAGGCAAATTATTTTACTAGCTCAATAGAAATTATCTCTCTGTGACAATCATGAATAATGTAAATAATAACAATAATAAACGGGAGCGACCAACTTGTGTTGTCCTGTGAATCGTACAAAATACAATTATACGCTAACTGATAAAATACAATAATACATCTAATTAATTAGCAGAGATGCTAGCTATTTCTAGACATAGAATTTATAACTTTAGGCGTGATGGTGTTGTTAAAAGGGTACTACTGAGTAACTAAACGTTTGGCCTTATCTTACCAGAAGTGACGTAAGGTATATACTATGAGCGGAACTACTGGTAACGGGTAGACAGATTAGTAGCTGTGAAATCATGGTTAGGATGTATAACGAACGATGTGTGCGATGTTATGTTATATTTAGCGGCTAAAATGGAGAATTAATGGAACATAGAGGACTATCAGAGTGCTAGGCATACTTAAAAGTGAGATTAGCAGCTGATGTGAGGTTAGTACTTAATCATGTCCATAGTGTGTACCTACATGCGACGGACTAGGAATAATCCACGAGTAAATGTGTATTCCCTGCTGTATTCTCTATACAAAGAGTAAGTGGCTCTGGTTAGCGATGTTACAAAGCATGAAATTAGGATTAGTCCTCATTATAACCTACAGAATTACTGTGCTATAGGGATGGTTGTACCTCCGACCAATGGTGTGTTAATACCAGTAGCAAGAATCCTAACACTAGTTCCGCAGTTTGCAGATATGTGTTACCAAGATGGGTAGTATAGAAATAAGAGCAACAATTGCAGGCGTAAAGCTAAGTGTTATGAATGTATCTACAATCAACAAAGTGTTCAAACTATAGTGACAATATGTTATTAAAGGTACAGAATAATAGTTACCCTTGCAGTGGAGATTCTTTACTGTCTTTTGTACTCTGCACTCGTTTCCCAGAAACAGACTAAAGATTACTGGAGTTATGCCCCTTTTTATGCAGCAAAAACGACTAAATTTGGGCCATTACGATAGTCTTAATTTTGGAAAATGACAGCGAACTCCTACGTAATTGCGTCACAATGTGCAATGCAATTATTCATACACGCATAAGGAGATTACATCATCCGGGTGCAAATTCCGTTGCAATTGCAAGAAAACTAAAATAACTAAAATGTAATCAAAAGCTTTGCCTAAGTTTTCTAAAGGTAATAAGGGAAAAATACTGTCTTTCTGCTACTTTTCCCCTTGCCGTTGGGGGTTCTCTCTTCCGAGCCTCTCACATAATGAATAAAAATCGCAACTATCAAGCTGCAGTTGTCTTTGGGAAAATTCTTAATTTATATTCTGCAAATCTCAAATTTCCTGAGATTTTCCTGGACTTTCCTTTGTCCTGAGAATTTCCTTTGAAAGGTAGAAATTTCCTTAAAATCAGGAAATTTCCTTAAAAGTGGAAACACTGCCAAAAAGTGCAAAAGTAAATATAAAGGAGAAAGAAGGTTGTTGAGGAAGAAGAGAAACGACGGTACAAAGGTTGGCCAAGATGACATATCAGGGGGATTTAGTATCCACAGAGTGCCAGACAATGCCAAGGGGTCACAGCAGAAAACAACTGTGTCAAAACCTATAACATTTGTGGATTAAGAAAACATTGCCTTGGTAGTAGAACACTGCAAAAGAAAATAAGGACAGAGACAATGAACAAGATCATAATGCAAAAGAACAATTTACAATATATAATATGCTGTTAAGACTCTTGTTTACAGCAATAATGATTGATTGTATAGTAAAAAGTGTAACCAAAACTCTCATCTGCGTTTGTAAAAACAACCCATTTTTGGCTTTACTAAAGAATATCTCAAAAATGGTATAAGATATTCTGGTGAAACTTTTTGTGTAACACAGTTTAAGGGTGAATACTTGGATGAGCAGACAAAATTGTGATAACTTGAGTATTACATCATTCATCTAAGAAAACGACCTTATAACGGTTTCCATGGTAACTGTTGCCAAGACAGCACATTCTTCTGTTCATCTTAGTAATTTTTTAATAACATATGGTATATTACAAGTCAGTGTAGTCCTAGCTGTATGTGGGAAGTCGTTTCTCAAAGGTAAAATGCTGCTCCAGTAGTCTGGTCCATAAATATCAACCCAACAATGAATCAACATATTTGTATGAAACTATTGTTTTTCAATAATTGGTGAACACTTTTGCAAAGTTGTAGCTCAAACTATTGATTTCTCCTTGAAATAATCAATTTTTTGTAAAATGCATGTTGAATTTTTCAAAAGGTGGACAACCACCTTGAATGCGTTTGTTTTGAAGTGAAGGTTCACACTGTTTACTACCTTCTCTTTCACCATCTTTTACTGGTTTCCTATAAGGCTTGGATGTCAATGGTTGTGGTATGTCTAAGGTAAATTACTTTCAGTACCTCCACCTCCTTTTCCGTCTAATCTGTTCCCTGGTTCAAATGGGAACTCTTTTTGACAAGCATGCCATGTAGAAAAGACTGTCATGGAGACCTTTCCTCTTACTATTATCTTGCAACAACTGCACAGTTCCTTTGGTGCTCTTACAACTACTGCAAACAGCAGCAGTAGCAATTGCTTCCTGTAAACATGAGCTATTGATTACTTTATTTCCATGGCCAAGTTGGAATTTTGTACTGTAGATATATCCTGATGCTAGGGCTCTCCTCGTAATTGTTCGCCTTCCCTCTCTGCAAAGGGACAGCTAGATGCTACCTCCTCTAGAGATTCATTTTAGGTGACAAGTTAACAGGAGTTCCTTTGTTAGTTAACTTCATTATCTTCACCTACTTCACTCATTCCTTGCACTAGCCTTGGATCACTATTTGCACTTTCGTCATTTTTTCTCTTCCCAACGAATTTCTGCTTCCTACTCTTTCACTAGCAGCTCCTCTGTGTTGTTCCTGTCATTTTCAAAATGGCATTGCTTACTTTTGCCTTGGATGAAATGTGCTTTTTTCATGTATATAATATCAAGATGGAGGAAAGAGCCAAGTGCTTAAAGGTCTTACATTGAATTGAATTTCCTTATGAGGCAAGTACCTCATATATACTACACCTGATAGGGCACCTTGGAGAACAGTTCTTTGAGCAAATATACAAGAAGTGTAATAAAGAACATGTACTTGACAACCATAGCTAGGGAGTATGATCATGGGTAGCAAGAGAAAAGTGGTCATTTAGGCCTAAGTCAAATGTGGCTCTTCTCATGCACTGAACCTAATAGGTGGGTTATGTGCATGAAAAGAGTGAATTTTGACTTGATTGGGTGCAAAATGAATTGGGTGCGACAGAATCACTTTGGAGCTACAAAGTAAGTCGCATTATGTGATATTGGAGTGACTTCAAGTCAAACATCGCTCTCGTCATGTGCCAAACCTATTACATAATTAATGTTCTTGGTGTTATACTCTATTCCCACTCAAAAAATGAGGTAGGGCATGCACACTTTTGAATCTTCACAGCTTTGGCGCCAAACAAAATAAAGTTCTTTGGTCAAAGACTGAGCCAAGTTGTATGTTCTTTGCCATTAACATTCTGCCAGTGTCCATCATCATGCAGTAAAAGTTTGAAGACGGCTTCATGCTCACCAAAAATATAAGAATATCTAATTTGTTTTGGCGAGACCAAGTACATCTGTATAACATGCAGTATTGCAGTATGCAATAAATGTGGCATTCCAGAGCTGAATGAAAACACAAGAGGAGCATTAGATACTGCAGTGTGGAGTGTAAAACACCACCAACAGTTGCAGAGAGCTCTGAATCTCCAATCACGATGAACAGGGTGATCAGAAGTACTTGTTTCATGTGTGATGCTATCAATTAGTACTTATCCTGGTTTGGTATTATTTTCATGGGTACTTAGGCCTAAGGACATTTTGTACAGAAATACTTTTATAAGAACATGAGCCTGAAATTTGATTTTTGAAAGACCAGAGGTTAACGGCCAAATCATGATGTTGTACTGTTGCGAACTGTTGTAAATCTAATCTTGGATAACGATGTTTACGCTTTCCACTTCCATATTGACATGAAATGTCATTCCCTTATTGGCCTGAAGACAATTGACAGCCTTCTCATTTCTCCTCTTTGACTTTCACAAAATAGTTGCCCCTAGTGAAACTAGATATTGTGCTAACATTGTCTGTTTATAATTGTTTATAAATGTTTTGTAGAGAAAGCAAAAATCTGCAAGAGAGAGCACCTCGGATGTTGCAATTGGTCAAGTGTTAATGGGCTCTTTCAATCAAACCATCCAATGCTGTCTTGTATACTTATTGAAGTGCCCACACCCTTATACTTTAGGCACTCATTATGAACAATACAGCTTCAAACATTTGAAGGAATTCAGAAGAGCCAGTCTGAATCTCATTGTCACTGGTTCTTATGGAGAAAGCCCGTAGTTCAGTTTTCCTTGGACTAGCCCCCCTTAAATTAACTCTAATGTTTATGTTTTGTGAGACAAGGGAAGGGACATTGCAATGCATTTGCTGAAAAGTTTGTTTTCTCTTTTTAGGAAAGAGTGTGAAACCAGTATCTTTTTGATGAAGCTGGAGATGAGGGTGAAAGCAACAATGAAGACATTAAATAGATTTTTGCAAAGAAAAAGGGCCAGAATGGAAAGAAAGGGTGTGGTTGAAAGGTACAGTAGACAGACTTCCTGCTCAATGATATTTAATAAACAAATGTAAGAACGTTGTTGGTGAATGTAAGAAGGCAACTTTGGTGATGAGAACTGCCTCAGGAATCAAAAGATTTCAGGATGAACACGGATATGGTGCTTGGTTCGATCAGTTACCACACCAGCATGCTGCAGGAAGTTGTTGGAATGCTGAAAAAGGTTGCTGACCTAGATCCCATGCATGAACTACATCTTGTCCAGCTTATGCTGGGTCAAACTCAATAAATGATGGTGGTTCAAAATCATCCAACACAGCAAAGGTTTTTATAACTATGTACAACATGACAGTAGTGAGGACTTGCAGCATTATCAACTATACACTGGTAAGTACATGAGAAGATTGTATGCTAATTCAAGAGAGATATTTTCCTTTATATGTCCCTAAAGTTTCTACTATTTTCCCCTAAGTTCTACTCTATTTTTCTTACTGTGATATAGGTCCTGTGGAAATACTATGCACAAGATTTATCACAATGAAAGGCTATTTATGCCAACTTTTGCCTATTTGATCAAAGTGTGCTGTTTTATCATCATGGGAAATAAAAACCAATAATTTCAGAAGTATGTGTTGTTGTGAGCTTTTTACCACATGAGGAAAGCAATTGACCAAAGAAGGAAAGCTGTTTATTCTCCCTTATATCTCTCTAGTCAGCTGATCCTTTCCAGGACGTAGCTTCCCGAATTTTCTTGAAAAACTTCAAACGGTCTGTTGCTGGTCTGCCTGCCTCTGTTATTGTCATATCAAGCCATTCTTGGATGTCCTGCTCCCATCTTCTCGTTGGTCTGCCTCTTCCTCGTTTGCCTTCACCTTTGCTTCCAATACGTGTTTTTCAAGCGTTTCGTGGCGTCTAATGTGACCAAAATATCCAAGTTATTGGTCTTCCTATTCTGATCTTTGTCAGGACTTCTTTGTTTGTTATTCTCTCTGTCCACTGTATACTTAATAATTTTCTATAGCACTTCATCTCAAATGCTGTGATCTTTTTCGCGTCTGTTTTGTTGATGGACCATGTTTCACATCCATATGTTGCAGTTGGGAATACTGTACTTTTCAAAACTCTGGTTTTAGTCCCTTATATATCCATGATTTTTCTAGCTTTAGCCAAATTCCCTGATTTTTAAGCACAACCCATTTCCCTCAATTTTCTTTGATTTTCCTGAAGTCCTTGATTTAGCTGGAACCCTGATGAACCTAAACAAGAGGCAATAAAGGTGTTAAGTTTTAAAGTGCTTTTCTAGTGAAAAAAGCTTTTTATTATTCAAAATCAAGTTTGTATTTAGAGTTCTGAAGTTCCTTCCAAAGTTTATTAGTGGTTGCTCTCGTATTGCTATAGCTTCATCATTTGTGGGATCAAAAATCTGTGTGTTTCTCATCATTAGTATAGATCTTGTCATGTGCAGTATGCAACATCTAACTTTGGTAGCATTGCTAGTTTTGTACTGTTTTGTACCATATAAAAAGCGTTTTGCAAGCTTCTACAAAATGATCCTTGTCAACAGCTGTGCTGACACAACTACCAGAAGTATTCGTCAAGACCTGGTGGCTTGACATTGGAAAAAAGTGGATGTGTTGTTGCCATACACGAATGTTAGAGAGCTTCCTAGCAAGGCACATCCAACATAGATATTGCCAACTTCACTAAGGCCAATCTTCATATCGTTTTTGCAGTCAGTAAAGGAAGAAATTCACAATATCTCCAAATACCCACTCTACACAGATACAAACCCACTCATTGACTGGTTGAATGCTTGCTCATCATCAGTAAGGTCTGGCCTCTGTGCAAAGGAGCATTGAAGATGCACTCTATGAGGATATGCTGGATCCCAGTAGATGAATGAATGGTGCTCCACCAGCTCTAACAGCCCAGACATTGCAAGCATGGCACTGTCATGACACCTACCTTCTACAAGACCAAAAAGATTAGCACTTAGCCCATTACGTGTAACAACTGATTGGACCTTCAGTGTATAGATTCATTTATGGCCATTACACACTGCCCTTTAATGCTGCTTAGGTCTGCAAATATGCCTAACAGTGCCATCCACAAAGCCCCAGCAGTTGTCTAATGCTTTGTACACATGGGAGCGGATCCATTTTGGATCTGTTCTCGTTTAGGTCCGATCCATACATGTCCTGTGTGCACAGCACTAGAACGGATCTGACCCAAAGGAGTACGGATGCAAAATGAGGCAATTCATGCGTACTAGGCTTGATGAAGAAAAGGCGCCACAATGTGATTGCTAGTGATTGCTTGCTGCAAGTATCACCCGAAATTTGCAAAAAACCACAATTTACGTCTCCATAATGGCTTCAGAAAATATAAGAACACCATTTGGTAGAACAAAGTACGTTATCTGGACAGATGAAGAAACAGCAGTGCTTCTAAAGGTAGTAGCTGACTACAAGATCAAAAAACTAGAAGCTGCCCAAGACTGGGAGGCAGTTCGTGCCACATACGAAGAAATGGAGTTCTTAAGTAGTTACGTCACATTACTAGGTAACCGGATTTTCAGTTCCAAACAAACTAAACATACACAAAGATGGCTTCCCTTTCGATAGCGGCTCTCAGCTCTTTCTTTTCCGGAGAGGAAAATCATTACAGATCGGGACATATAGACAATTTTTGTTATAGTCAAGGGGTTCTCAAAGGACAAGTTCACGCAAGTATGAAGAATAAAGCGTATAAAGTTACGGTAAGTCGAACAATCGTGAAGTTGAGGCGACTAGAACAAGTATAATGTGTAGAGAGCTCTTTTGGCTTTTCCCATCGATCAAAGTGGCTTTTCAAACTGAGATTACAGGAATAATTGGTTAAGTTCGCTGTATAAAGTTTTTTTATAGGATTTAAAGCGTAATGCTGAAATACTCGATAAATTATTCCGTTTCTCTGACGGTTTCAAAATGGAAAGCAAAGACTTTCAAGCAAACGAAAAATGCAAATAATTCAGAAAATCGATTATGCTAACAGTGATAATAACAACATCTCGAAGGAGGTTATTTAGGGTCTCAGGGACTCAACTTTCAACCAGTTAATTACCCTGATGTTAGTTGTCTAAATCCACTCACTGTGTGTGTTTTAAAATTGACATACACGGCATCTTACTCATCAACTCGTAATTTTCTATTATAGATATACCTAGATGAAAAGAACAATATAGTATCAACAGAGTGTGAATGTCCTAGAGGAGCATTCAAATCTAGCCATGCTGCTGCACTCTTCATACATGGATATCATAATTTGAGTAGAACAGATGTAGAGTGCTCCTGGAAGAAAAGGAAAACCTCAAATGTGGCCACTCAGTCTGCTTCGGAAATGTTTCCACCTAGCAAGAAGTATACTCCTTTGTCTAGATGACTGAATGAAGAGGATAGGAAATTCTTGTACTCTAGGTTGGAAGAGTATGGTTGCGTCACTGGAATCTGGTGGATCATGAGTCAAGAGCCACCAGTTGCAAAGCCTCTTCCTATCTCAACAATACAAGAACTGATATTTACTGAAGAGTTTTTGAAAGCTGAAAGCCAACAAGAACAAGTTCTTTATTTACAAAATAAAGCAAAGATTGGCACACCAGCTATCCTCAATGTTGCCAGTCTGACCAAAGGATTGACTTTCCAAGCATAAAAATAGCTAATGGAGTCTTTAAACCTTAAAGCATACTCAACAAGAATATCAAATACCTCTTTTGTAGGTAGACCTGTCTCCATTCTCAAAACATCGGCAGTCAGATTTGACACTTTGTAATGGCTTCTTTGAGATGCAGCTTCAACTTGGTATTTTTCTAACTCCCTGCTCTTACTCTCCAGTTCTGCGCGTAGAACAATCTCTGTAACTGGCACTTTTTTATTTTGCTTGTTTTCTTCAGGATCCTCTTTTGGTTTCAGTCTTTCTACTAAATCATGGACAGAGTCTTTTACACTCTCTTCAATTGTTTGTTTCTTTGCCTTCGGTCCTTTTGTAGAATAGCCGTCTGGCGGAAAGAGCTTACTTGCATTTCTGGTGAAAATCTCGGGTCCGTTGCTTTTATCACCATCTCGGAAATGGCAACTACAAACTCTAGAGTGCTTTCCAGGACATCTATCAAGTCGCCTAAATAAGAATTTATACCTTTTTAAGCACAGAACCCACCAAACAGTCCATACATACATGATACATGTACGTACAAACGAGAGAAATGAAGTAAACTTACATACAATACTTTTGTCTGCAACACATTGCGATAACTGATCTTACCTTAAAAGCTTTATCCATTGTTTATATTCCTGTTCCTTCTTAGTAGAGCTTGGAAAGCTATAAAATCTACAATCATGGCTCTCTGAGTAATGGTTACAATCTGGTGCGAAACACTGAACCATATTTTCTAGCAAACGCTAACTTTCAGGGTCTAGTTTCAGACAAGTTTAGAGGAATATGTCTGTGAAACTATGTCAGTATAACAATCTAATATCAACAATGCTGTGAATTTCTTGTTTCTGCCAAGAGACGTCTTTTTGGTGAAAAGAATTAGGGTTGACCACATCGAAATCAAGTAAACACAGTAATGGCGCCTGTTCACAAGAAGTTTGTTTGGAGTTGAGTTTTCGGATGCCATGGTAACATGATGTCACACTTAAGAACTCTATTTGCAAATGATTTATTGCAGCCTATCCATGTGAAGGAGACTGAAGAGTTCCCAAGGTCCTATAATGACTTTACAAAAGACAGAATAGCGCCTAAAAGTAAGAAAATGAAGGCAGGCTACAGAAGAGCCCTTGACAGCCGGAGAAAGAGTGGAGGAGGCAACACAGTGGCTACACTGTACGAAGAGTGCTCAGAGATATGGTGTGGCAGTCCAGCAGCAGAAAGCATTAGGTATGGAATTGATGCAGCTGAGATTAGTGAAACAGACATTTCCACCATGGATGGCAATGATACTGAAGAGCCTGAAGAAATACCAACACCAGGAACCTCAGCAAGCAGCCAACAAGAAACACCTGAAAGTGATGGAGGTGATGATTTTCTGGAGCCACTGGCAAAAAAAGTGAGACAGAAGGGAAGAGCTATCTAGTTTACTCAGCAGTAGAAGGAATGCAAAGTCTACAAGGAAGGTTGCATTTCAGGAACAACTGTTATCTTTTGTCAAAGACGATGCTGGAATGACAAGGGAGGATTTAGAACTTAAGAAACAGATGCTTATTCAGTATGAAACATCCCAAGAACAATTTGATAAAACAATGCTTAGGCCTAGGTTAAACGTCGCTCTCCTCATGTGCCGAACTCAATTGCTGAATTAAGTACATGACAAGAGCGACATCTAACTTGATTAAGTATGGCAAGATTGATTTGGAGCGGCAGATTGCATTTGGAGCGACTGCTCAAGTCGACTTATGCGACTTTGGAGTGGCGTCAAGTTATAAGTCGATCTTGTCATGTGCCGATCTCAATTCATAATGTAGACTTCGTACAAAAGCAAACCGACATTCAAACGCAACAATCATTCATTTGTTTCAAAAGGATTTAGTAGTTAAATTCTAACTTGCAATCAAAGTAAATCAAGCGAATAGTAAATTTATTGTGAATTGAGATGATGCTAATCGGTAGATTGCATACTAGTAATCTGTTGCCTTGATGAGACTTTAACAAACATAGTTCTAATGTTGGTCGGTATTGGGGTTGTGCTTATTTGTGTTGAATTGTATCGAATTGGGTTGATTGTATCGAATTGCCTTGATTTCTATCGAATTGCGTTGATTTCTATCGAATGCGTTGATTTCTATCGAATTGCGTTGGTTTGAACTAAAATCAAACGATACAGTAAAGTTCAAACTAAATATACCTAGGTAAACATCGAAATCATACGGCCTACGTATAACACAACGAATAATCACTACGATAGCTTATACTACAATACGTAAAAGTATATGTCTTACTTTGGTTTCCTGGCTTGCCTGCATAGAGTAGCGTAGATTTATTGCTGAAATTCGCCAGACGATAGATTGGTTATGCTTCTGTCCTAATTCCGTCTATAGCATCGAACAACTTAGAAAACGTGTGTGCCCTACAGGGGGTAAAACAGTAGCTATTGTTTGCGAATTAAGCTAACACATAAATTATGACCCACTTAAATAAAGTCATTTCTGTGCGCAAAAGAGGCCGAGCATGCGCTATTTGATGATATGTTTCCTTGGCGCGAGAAGATCAGCTAGGAATAGAGTGGCGGTTAGATATGTAAATAATGGCTTCGTTTATTCCGAAAATCGACTTCTGTTCTTCATGCGCGAAAGAAACAGAATACATATGCATTACATGTGGGGCTGCTGTTTGTAATCGATGCAGCATAGCTGAAGAGAATGACGAAGTAAGTGGTTGGAGGCCAGCCAGATCAGTTGGTTACTGCATTGAATGTTCAGGCGAAGCAAACGAAAGCAGATTAATGGGGGTCATTCCAGCGAAGCAAACGAAAGCAGATTAATGGGGATTCAGAAGTGAGTAAAAATGTCTACATCTATGCCTTTCCTGACCTGCCATAGTTTGCAGTAGCCATGGGTCGAAGCTGTAACCCAACACTACATTTAGAGGAGAACCTTTTAGATGCAAGTAAAAAGTACCCTCAAGAAATAATAATAATAATAATACTATAATAATACATTTATTTAGAGTTGGCTAGAAAAGAAATAGTTTTAAATTGATACAGGCCAACTGATCTTCTTGTTTACAATACTTATAAACACATTTTCTACAGCATTTTTGGTTACTTTCTGACCCCCCTCCGTTTTTCCAACCATCCCCACTTATTAGACTTTTTGGGATATTCCAATGCACCTCCCATTAAGCAGTTAAGATTACCTGAAATGAACTTTCACTAATACTTTCTTTGCAATAATATGATTCCCTTTTTGGGATTTAGTGCCTAATTTGATATATTTACAGGAACATATTTCGCTAATCTTTGAGTGTTGTAGATGGCACATACAACAGGCTGTCTCTGCAAAATAGCCCCTCATTATCTACTAAAAGTTTCATCAGCTCTTAGCAATTTATCAAGAACCCAATGATTAATAAGTTTTTGTTTGCTGTAAAGTAAGTGCAGATTCTTTTTGTTTATCAGTGATGGAGATGACAACAATATTGAAGATAAAGAAGTTGATGATGTTGAGTATGGACGAGCAGTACAAGAAAGTAAACAGAAAAGTAGTGGAAGACCAGGAAGGAAGGCACAGTGGAGTAACACTCTGCTGAATGATTTAATTGATATAAGTGTAAATAATGAATACTTCAGGAGGAAGCTTATCTTCACCAATACCAAGAACCAAAAAAATGTAGAAGTGTATGCAACAGTGTTAATGGAGCTGCAAAGCCGATCAACAGACAGGAGTGAGGAATGTCCTTTCGGTGTTGAACAGCTTCGCACCAAGGTTAAAAAATGTGTTGCTGAATGCAAGAAAGCAGCTATGGCTATGAAAACAGCCAGTGGTGTAGTAAGATTTCAAGAAGAGCGAGGCTATGGAATATGGTTTTCCTCAGTTTGCTTTGGTTAAAACTAGAGATTCTTGTCAACCAGACCAGGCAATTGAGCCATCAGCAAATGTTTTAACAGTTGATTCACCATCCAGTTCATCTGGGTCACAGGACTAGTTTGTGCCAATTCCATTAAAGAGAAGGAAAACCTCCAAGGGAAAACAATTTGGTGAACTAATTGGCGTAATGAAAGATTTAGAGAACTAACTGAGAAGAATCCAATGAAGGAATTCTTAGAGTATGCAAGGGAAGAGGCAGACAAATGTAGACAGCATGAATTAAGATTGATGCAGCTTTGGGCAAATACACAGCAAGTCTACCTTATCAAGTGCTTGGACAACAGAGCACTAATCATAATTCTTTCACTAACAATAATGGTTCTTATACGCATAGCAACAACAATAATGATGATGTTTATAGAGCATACTATGAGTAACTTCTTTTCTTCTTACAGCTTCAACTTTGTAAACAAGTACCAAAATCTTTGAAAAGTTTACTTGTGATTGCATGTCTCACTTTATTTGCTAGGTTCTTCTTAGGATCTATTGTTTTATCACACAGTTTTATAAGAAGAATATCATGAATGGCATGTCTGCCTCGCTTGTGTTGAGTAGTTGGGTCAATAGTCAGATCTAGCTTTGATGGGAGTGTATCACTCATATCCAAACAAATATTTTGTAGAACCATGCAGGCAAGTGTAGCTGTTTTGGTTTGCAGCAAAGTTCCTTCTGTTGTGCTCAATAGTAGGCGCCATGTCCCTTTGAGCTGACCATAAGCACCTTCAACTATCATCCTTGCACGACTGAGCCTATAGTTGAAGTACCTTTGCTCTTTGGTCAAAACAGCATGGGTGTAAGGCGTCATAAGGAAAGTTTCAAATGGGAATGCTGAATCTCCCAGAATAAGTGGTGGAATATGAATATTTCCTCTACCTGAGTGAAGGATGGAAGGACTTTTCCTTCCTTTATGTCTGACCATAGAGAAGTTGATTGCAGAATGATAGAGTCATGGGAGTTTCCAGGGTAACCACAACTCCCCCATATGAGCCTGTATCTGGCATCAACCATAGACATGAGAACAATTGAAAAAAAGGTCTTGAAATTATGGTACTCCTTGCATGACTCCTGACCTCCAGGGGGGCACTTGATAGGAATATGGCAGCCATCAACTGCACACCAACTGAAAGGAAATTGCCACAATTCCTCCATGTCTAGCATTTTTTCTTACAGTCTTCCTCAGTCTTTGGCATATGTATAGTTATGCAGCATTCCCATAAGCAAGAAACAATGGCTTCATTAAATTCATGCACTATGGTAGAGACTGTGCATGGGGCCAATCCAACCATTTCAGCTATGGTGTAAAAGTAGTCACCTCTACCCAGTCTATAAAGGCTTAGGCCTAAACAAAAGGCTGGGGATATTGGCTCTTCACACAACGTCTGCCGTTTAAGGGTATGATGAATGTGGCTGAGGATAAACTGAAAAGTTTTTTTTGACACTCTGACAGTTCTTTTGAAGCGATCGTCATCGTATGTTCTCCATAACATTTCCCACCAACCACAATTTCTTCGTAATCTTCTGCACGAACGATGGCGGTTCCTTGTTATGTTGTGTCCAGATATCAACATCATTGCTGTTAACAAGATACTCTTGACTGATAACTGATAGTTTGTTACCATTAACGCAATTCCATTCTCAAGCATCTTTCTTCGTCTACGATTCGCCATGATCATCTTCCTAAGCATTAAAATCCGTCCACTATTTCTCGAAAGCATGTTCATATGATCATATAGGCTACTGCTACAACAAGAAATGAGTGGGCCAGAAAAGAACATGCTATTGACGCACTGTTACTAAGAAACGAGCTCTTTATTGTTCCTGGAGTAAGAGCAGCAAAGTTAGAGCGACGTTTAACTTTGTGTCGCTCCAAAGCCTAATAGTTGCTGACCTTAATGCTATTAAGTTCGGCACATGAGAAGAGCGACATTTAACCTAGACCTTAATTTGAGTAATAATATTAGCAGAACAATATCTGAAGGATTTACATTCATGCGATCAATGTTGCAGCCAACAATACCACAATACCAAAGTCAGTTTCATGGAAACACTACCTGCATTCCTAGTCAACAAGGTATGATGTACAATCAATGGTCTCAGTTCCACAACAGCAGTATATGTAGCAACAATGAAAGCTCATTTACAGAATAAAACAATAACAATGAATTTCTACTCAAAATAACAGTAACATATAGAGTTGCTTATGCATGCTATAGAGCTCATTTGTATCTACTTGAGTAAGTGGAACTTTACTGGAAATATAATTGAGTACTCTATTCAATTCTGCTGGGGATATATCATTCTATGACTTCAAGAGCCTAACCACAGCACTAGCCCCCAATGGTGATTTCTAACAATTCCAACAAGGGAGCTCTACGTCATAAAAGAGCATGGCCTGGTTGCAACCACACCTGTATGTGTAGCGATGATGGTATGATACCATAGCTCAATCATGTTATCATGCAGTGAAGAACCAGAAAAAACTAACTAACCTTGTACACATTAAAATATCATCATGGGACACTTTAGAGCAGTACATTAATCACTGAAACAAGCAGAACAGAACTTCGCTAGATAACTTGTGTAGAAGTCATGTGAACATTAGTCCTCCTTTGTCATATCATTTCTTCCCTTTCTTTTGGGTGCCATTGCTGATCTGTGGCTCATAAGCCATCTGGAAAGAGATTCTTGAGCATTCCACACGTTCAGTGGAGGTCAAATAATGCCTATGAACACCAGTGACGACAAGGTGGTTATTGCAAGAGTGGATCAAGCTGGTGCATAAACCAAATTCATCTGTGAAAAGCCTCTCTCAGCTTCTGATGAGCTTATTGGAATTGTACGTAGTATTCCCTATATTATATTTTGAATGAGATTTGGTAATTTCTTGAGGATCAGATAAATACTCTCTGAAGGCCATGACTAACTCTTGCTCATTGCTAGCAATTACTTAATCTCTGACAAAGCTCCACCAACAACTCCTCTCCTTAAAATCAAGGTACGCTAATGTCTGATAGCCAACTGTCAAGGATCACTATTTCTAGTTGCTTTAAAGCATTTTCATTGCTAGCATTCAACAATCTGGCTTTGATGTTGTCAAGTACTGCTTGTAGCAACGATGGCTTGTTGAAAGTAGGGAAAGATGCTCTGTTTTCATCGCTATGCAAAGGGACTCCAGTAAAAACCATCATTTCTAGCAACCTCATCAAACGAGTATTTCCCATCAGGCACTGACAGTTTGATCTTCTCCAACCTGTTACCTGTGTGCTGCAAAGAATAGTTGACATCTATAAGGCTTACATCTGATTTCTGCAAAGAGTCTGACATAATAGATGTTTGCCAAATACAATCTTTAGTTACAGCTACGTAGTGAATATACGCTTTATATTCTATTGAAGAGACTTTCCAATGCATGAAAAGCATCAATTTCTTTGACAGCATCAGCAAAAGCGAGCTCTAGTCACTGGTTCATACAGTGCCAAATGATTAGCGCAGGAAATTGGTCCTTACAACTCTTTCCAACGCCGCTTTTAGTGCCAAGCATTACTGATGCACCATCAGAAGTGAAGGCAATCAGATGTTTACCAAGATATTCTTTATCAAAAGAATAACTAGCCAAAACATGAATGGTGCAGTTACAAATAGATTGTGCATCTAGGGCAGGCAGCTCACAGATATCACAAAATATATCAATCGGCTTATCACGCACAACTGAACAAATATGAATAAGAGATGCTTTTTTCAACATTGTTATCAATTTGTCTGTGATTATGGCAATCTGTTTTCCATCTTTACTGATTTCGTAACATATCTTTGTATGCATGCTTTGTGCAATGCAGCTGATCATTTCCTTGCAAGAAAATCTTGATGGTAAGGTAGTTCCTAAGATAACGCCATTCCTTTCTTGGAAGTCAACAAGATCTTGCTAATCAGAGAGTCCGGATTGATAGGCAATAAACTATGCTGTTCAAAGACATCTTTCTGTAACAGCCTTTGTAACATCGTTTTTGCCCTTTAGTTATGCTTATACAGAGAGAACAGCCAACCTTTCCATTGTCAAAAAACAGCCAACTGTATGTCTTCAAAAAAAATAGCTGCATTGGTCATCAGTCCAACAAAAAGGACAATCATGAGCATTCTGTGTAGCTTTTGTGGACAGTGACGATGCCTCACTTGTTTCTTCTGGCTCAGGTCTCAGGTCTTCCTTTGACTTTGCTGTTCGTAGCAAATTCACAAATTCAGACTGTTCATTTCCCTCATCAGTAGGGCAGTCTGCCTTAACAAAGAAATCTTTTATTGTGAGTCATGTTTTTTGCTAGCTGGCTGCCTCTCCATTTTGATGAAGACAGCTACTTAGTAGGCCACTCAACATAAAGAAGTCAAAGTTTTCGCTTGGATGTACTTGCAATGACAGTAAATATGACTCAAATAACATTCCACAACAGTTTCAGTTGATATTGCAGAATATGACAGGAAACACTCTATAGCGGGTGTTACAATAGTAAAGGAAGCAGTAACTGCTATATATGCTCTGACACGATTTGCTTAGGCCAATCGTGTTGTTTAGCTAATTTTGAAACGGACATGTCTCAGTGCGCAGTTTACATCAAAGAATTATTCATCACTATCTGAGTGCGATAAACTGAGCTCAAGTAACGTCAACTACTCACGATTTTTTGCGATATTCAACTTTTTATTTATGTTTTAAGTTTAATTTACCTGTTTCTGCTTATACGATCTAATAAGTCAAATGTCATGTTAAAGTTCTCAAATACCAATTATGGCTGCAACACAATTTGATCAAAATGAAATAATTGCCAGTATAATGGAGACTCTGACACAGAAAATCAGTGATAAACTGGATCAGAAAGTCGATGATAATTCTGCTCGTTTGTCCTCTAGTGAACGCTCTCAACTAGAAATAAAGAAAGAACTGAAAGATGTGAAATTAAGAGTAGATAGCTGTACCAAAGAGGCATTAGATGCGACGAGCTTTTCACGAGACATGCAGCAAAAGGTAAAGGAGTTCGAAAGAACATTACAAGTAAAGCACGATAAGATTGACGATCTGGAGCAATATGGGAGAAAGTGTATGGTCGAAATGTCTGGTTTTCTGAGGATGGAAGGAGAAAATGTTGAAAAGTTGGTGATTGAGTTGGCAGATAAAATGAAACTAAAGATCTCGGAAAGTGATATAGAGGCCTGCCATCGAAATTGAACAAAGCCTGATGCAGCTATCATTACCGAGTTCAGTTCTAGAAGATTGAGGGACAGATTTCTATCGGCCAGGAAAATCATCAAAGGTGTGTCAATCCAGGATCTCGGTCTTCATAGTATACATGGAAATAAAGGTAAGGGTAGTATTTTTATAAACGAAAGTTTGACGTACAAACGCAAGATGTTGCTTCGTTCTGCGAAAGAAGTGAAGAAAGATCTTAACTATAAGTCTATCTGGACTAATAAAGGAACAAGTTTTTTGCGCAAGTCTGAAAATTCTCCTGCCAAAGGTATTACCAATTTGCAAGACCTTACTAACTTGAGTGAGTAGTTCTTGTTTTAGCACTTTAGAGTTTCTTACCTGTGGTAAATGTAATGACATTGTTTTTGATAATCATAAATCCATTTGCTGCAACATTTGCAACTGTTGGTATCATTTCAAATGCTCTAGTTTGAGGAATGCTGATTTTTTAAGTTATTGTGAAAACATTGATAAGAAATGGTTTTGCCCATCATGCACTAAAGGTAGTCTACCCTTCCAATCGCTAAGCGATAAACAATTTGGCAAATGTGTAGGTACTATTCCTCAAACAGAATTCACCTCCAACATCTTTTCCTTTACCAAGAACTGCTCTGTCTGCAGCGGAAGGAGTAATGATATTCAAAACAGCATTCCGTGTGTTACTTGTGAGTCACTAATACATGTTAAGTGCAGCAGATTTCAACCCAGGTCGGCATTAACCTGTAATGTCTTGAGGGAGTGGTCATGCTCATCATGTTGTCTTCAACTATTTCCATTTTCACCTTTAGATTACCATGAGTTAATGCGACTTTTGTTTACTTCGAATGTTTTGTGTGCATGCCAAAATGACACCATTGACTCTTGCGATAAGAGGACGAGGGAAAAACTTGATTTATGCAAACTAAGTATAAAAGAACATGACGAACTTTATATCAATGATATCGATCAACATCTTACTTTACAATCCAATTTCAATTATTATGAGCTTCACGACTTTCATAACCTAATTGTCAAGAATAGTAAACAAAATTCACATGGCTGTAGTATTTTTCATTCTACAATTGCTTCAATTATTAACTAGCAGGACAATCTAGACATTCTTCTACAGAGCCTGGATTTCAAATTTGATGTAATAGCTCTATCTGAGACCTGGCATTGTAGCTAAAATGATGATATTTTTACAAAGCTATCCTTACCTGGATACCATAGTTTCCGAGGTTTGAAGGGAAATAGTAAAAATGGAGGGTGTGGCCTCGTTAGTAAAGACATCCTTAAGTTTTCAATTAGAGATGATCTCTGTAAATCACACAAAGACAACAATAGTGAATTTGAAGCTTTCTGGGTAGAAATAGAGAAGTCTCGTGGCTCTAATGTGATGGTGGCAGTAATTTATAATCACCCACGAAGAAACCCTATAAACTTTGTTGATTATCTTGAAACACAAGTAAAAGCAAGTTCTAAAGAGAAAAAGCTTGTGGCTATATCAGGAGATGTCAATCTTGACCTTTTAAAATATGAGAAAGTACCCGCCATTGATAACTTTTTCATTGTTTTGCTTTCAAGCTTCTATCAACCCCTTATTTTACAGCCCTCTAGATTTACTGATAACAGTAGGCCAACATTGATTCACAACATATTTATAAACTCAATCGACACTGTACTTATATAATGTATAATTATAATTATATAATGTAGCAGATTGATTATAATTATATAATGTGATGGTCTCAGATAGAGCTATTACATATATAATGTAATATAAGTATATAATGTAGCAGAACAGATATTTTTTCTCTCTCTTTTTTCTCCAAATCATTTCTCCCCTGATTTGTTTTTCTGTTTTTTTTCAGATTATGTTGTTGTTACTGAGAGTAAAGTTCAATTCAATTATTACTTAGCAATGATTGGTTAAGGTGGGGTCCTTAGCTCGATAGCTCTCTTTGGAGTTTTTCTAAGGGTCCTAAACAGCAAGTACATTATGATGTCAAGCTACTTTATACTTTTAGAAGTTGTTGTATTAAAGTTCCTTTTAAAATTTTTATGTTAGAATTAATTATTTTTGTATTACATTTAAGAAACTATATTGTAGCTTATTTTTAACACGTATTTTGTATTTTTAACTTTAACTTGTTGTTTGAAATGAATGAAATTGAAATTGAAATTGAAATATGTTGTTTATGTCGATTGGCATTCCCCTTCTTGCACCACACTTGTGAGGATACCTCTCGCTTTTGTTTACGTTGCTCTTACGGAATCGCTGTAATTAGAAAGATTACCGCATCACTATGTTCTAGGGTATACTTGTAGTGTAAATATAGAATATTATGTATTTTTCTAAACTGTTTTGCTGAATCATCGATTTAGTTAATTAACAAGTAGTATAAATAAAGTTTGCATTCTAGTAGTAAGTTAGTTAGAGATGTTCTAGGCTACTCTAGGTAAATCTAGATTGTGCTAGGCAGAGAGGGTCTAGGTTTCAGAAGAATACAGGGTTTGTGTATTGCTTCTGGTTAGATTTTAGTTGCCAGTTTAGGCTAACTGAAGAGTTTTGCATAAAGGTTGAACATTTATTAAGTTGTTTGCGGATATAAATTCTGCCTATTTCTGCCAAATGCTGAGCCTAGCAGAGAAGAGGCAGATACAGTTGCAAAATGCACCACTGTTTGATTTTATTCCTATGAATAATGTTGTAATAGATGTTCTGCACCTATTCTTGAGAATATCAGATGTTTTGATCCAAGAACTGATTATTGAACTGAAACGTTCAGATGCAATCAATGATCTTCAAATTGTCAATAAAGATTTTGACAGTGAAAAAAATGTGCATATGGCAAAATATGAAAATTTTCTCAGGAAAGAGTTGAACATATCTTTCAATACAGAGACTTGACTGGTCCTGAGAAAATAAAACTGTTTGAAAATATAAACTTGAGTTCCCTCTTAGTAAACCAAGATCTGGCACTTAACATGCAAAATCTCTGGGACTGTTTTTTCAATCTAATGAATGAGATCAAAGGATATTCATTTGATGATTTCAAAATAGACACCATAAAAGCTGGACTTGTTTCCTGGTTTGATGATTTTCTGGCGTTGTTTCAGAGTAAAGATATCACTCCCTATATACATGCCTTTGTAAACCATGTTCCAGAATTCCTCGGGTTACATGGACGCTTGAATCTTTTCAACCAGCAGGGACTAGAGAAGTGTAATGATGTAACAACAAAGATATTTTTCAAAGGAACAAATATGAGAGGGATAGAAGCACTTCGCCAGTCTATGCTAAAATGCCACAGAATACATGTTTTGGAAACAGAGGGTCATATCAGAGAAAAAAGAATTATGAGATGCAGAAATTGTCAAGGGAATGGCCACACAATATTGACCTGCATGAATCAATGCTGTGATTGTGGTACTGCGATTTGCTGTAAGCATGTAATAAAAGTAGGTAATGTGTGGCTGAAAGAATGCAGTCAATACTTACTGGTGTGATCAGCATAGCTTTTGTTTGTTACAATTTTAGGTTGTTCATGATAGAGTGCAATAGTTTCATTTGCTGTTGCATTGGTTGCATTAATAGGTATAATAAATCCTCAGTAAGCATATCACTAGAGTAAGCACCTACACTTACATAAGCACCCAACACCTCAACTGTGAAAGATGGGGCCTTATTCGAACCTTTGGCCCAGAATGAGTTTCTGAGATGTAAGCTTTAGTCTTGCAGAAAAGGGGAGGGCACTTAATTGAAAGAGTGGGAATAAACAACACATTTTGTACTTCTTTTCCTTATTGTCAGTCATTAATTAGATTGACTATAGCAAAGAATCTTTTAACACAATCAAACTATATTTATGTAAGCTACTGTTCTCTTCGAGTTTCTCAGACAACCAGAACTAAGCCACCTGCTTGAATAAGTGACCACTTGCAGCTTAAACATTTATGTAGGTTCTTGGGCACTTATACAAGGATTTATAGTACTTGTATTTTATATACCTAATCAAGACATTATACTCATTATTTTTGTTCAACATAAAATTTTCAAAATTATAGTTATTGTGTGGAACAAATGGTAGTTATCTTCTTCTTTCATAGAGAGTTCTGTTACCATCACCTCTGACAAAAACTAAATCAATAGTTGGTTGTTGCTCATTAGCGACTTCAACATAAGCTCCACCCTGATGCAAAAATTCTTTAATTGGCTGTTTTCTGGTCATCTTGATCTTTAATGTGTTATCCACGAGATACGCGAAGTCACCAGCTGAGTTGAAGATTCTCTGATGCCAACCCTTTCCCAGATTCTGATCCGAGTCAGAAATGCTTTCTAGAACGATGTATTTGTGCCGTCTCCAATGCAACGTTGGTAGGCCATGCACAAAGTTTTGAAACACATCGTCATCAACTTCACTTTGAATTTTGACTTCTGGATTGTTAAGCCTATGACTCCAAAGCTTCTGCTTTATTGAGATTCTAACTTCCTGGCAAAACATTGTGAATCTCTCTTCCATAGTCTTAGGAGATGGTAAAGTCAACTTTCTCTTTAATGCAAGGGGACACAAAGTACCATCAGTGTTAGGAATCCATCTGTCATACTTGGTCGAGTAACCAACATAGTGAATCTTCACCATTTTTTGCTGGTGATCCTTTTCAACAATTTCGCTGTCGTAAAGATCTCCCTTTTTCCTTGGTGCTTCATGTGAACAAGTATGCAATCTCTTGCTTGGATATTCCTCTTCGTAACGACTAATTTTTCTCACCACTCTCTTCGGCCTGGCAGCCATTTTAGACTTTGCCGTAATCCATCAACGATTTAAAAGAACCAGTCAAATGGTCAAATGTCACTATACTTCGAGAACGAGGCGAGAGAGCAGATGTCTCAGTTGACAAAGAGAAAGTTTCATACGCGATGTTTACACATTGACATGAATTGTATTGTACAGTATTGTAAAGCATTGTCAGCAAAATAGGTATGAATATTGACAATTCTTTTACACAGCAGGTATTCTTAAATTTGCCAACAAACGCCACTACTTTAGATATTTGCTGAGAGCCTGTGAGACCAGGGGGTTTCGCACCCCACGCACCCCCATAATGACCTCACTGCAGGCTGAGCTGATTTCGTGATGGAAATAATATGAGCCAGTAATAATTGTGTAAAATATCTGGATGGAAAAGGTCCAATCATTTGAAGTCAAACTATATACTTTCAGGCTGTAGATTATAAGTGAAGACCCTTATGTACTGGATTTTACTATATCATTTGCTGAGGCTTGCAAGTTTATTTTCTGTTAGTCTACTACACAGCTTTTATGAGGAACCACGTTATAAAGAACCTAAATGTAAACGGTCAATGTATTTTCACAAAGTAATACTACTAATGGAAAAGACACCTAAGGAACTGTTCAATATGAGAGTTTCTTATATCTGCAAATAGTGAAGAGGTAAACCGCCGGTTCTGTTCATTTACAGCCAAAACTCACATAGATACATGTATAACACTTCTTTCCTACCTTAATTGTGTTCCAGTCTTGAGTTCTAGTCAAAATTAATGTTAATATTCAGAATTTTGATGTCTCCTTGAGTCTCTGTACCACTTTTATGGCACTATGTGCAGTGAAAATTAAGGAACTAGTAAGGACCGTTTAGTATTAGACTTTGATAAAAATAGGTTCACAAAAAGAACGTTTTGATCTAGACATTGAGCTAGGGTCCTTTTAACAAAGAAGCATGTAGTAATGGCGGAACTGAATTTGCAATTGCGTCATTGCAAAAGGAGCTGTAGGATATCAGTGTTGACATTTATTTGAAGTAGAACAAGAATTTAGAGGGGCTGAGCCTCCCACATCACATGTAAGAAGGTGGTCATCCCCTGACACCTCCTAGAAATCACCCCTAGCCATAATATGGGAGATTTGAAGCCCTTTCTAGATAGAGAACAGGTATAAGGTCGTTTGTGTACATGTGACAGCCTTCTCTTCTGAGATATCGATTTAATTGCAGATTTCAGCATTCTTCGGGTCTCAGATACCACCTCTTTATCATTCAGGGTAACCAATTCTTTATAATTGGGGGTGTTTGCCCTACTAATCCCCTTGCCCTCCCTCACAATGTCACTGCAATAAAGTAGACTTTAAAAAAATGGGAAATGATTTGAGGGAATTCTCATCTCTCATAGATAGAGTCAAAAGTGATGGAGAAGCGTGAGGAGAAAGAGCAAGTATCATGTATGGTTAGCAGCATGCAGGATGGTGCACATGTGGCTAAAAGGGGGCCATCCATGAAGAGTGAAAAGTATGAGCGCATTGGCAACATCATCTTTTCAAGTATTTTGAGGAGGCAAATGTTCTAGCCATTCAATGATATGGCTAGAACAGGAGATACACCAGGAGAAATCACTAAAGGAATAGTAATACCACTTTCCAAACCAGGCAAACCACAAGGACCACCATCAAACTTACGACCAATAATATTAATCACAATGTTGAGAAAGATACTTGCAATATGCATGCTAGACAGAACTTCAGAGAAGATCAGAAGAAAAATCCCATTATCACAAGCAGCATATGATTCAGGCAGAAGCACAACAGAGCATGTCGTTACTTTCAACCTCTTAGCAGAGAAGGCAATAACATCAGCTGAATTTGAAGTTACCTTACTCATGCTGGACATGAGTAAGGCATTTGACACAGTCAGAAGGAAAGATCTTATTAACATTCTCAAAGAAGTCCTTGATGATGATGAGATACATATAATGAAATTCTTCTTCTTCTTGTGCCGTATCAGTTGACGTTGGCGACTATGCATTTGAATCTCTCTCTGTCTTGAGTCAGATGGAAGAGTTCCCCTTTTCGTAAGCATCCCACTGCAGCAACCAGGTTATCTAAGTATTTCCTTCTCTGTCTCCCTCTAGATCTTAAACCATCTATTTTTCCTTCCAAAACCAGTTTCTCTAAGCCATTCTCCCTGACTACATGTCCAAAACATTTTAGTTGTCTTTGAGTGATGGTTGTTAGCATCTGCCATTCTTCTTTAACATTTCCAAGCACCGTTTCATTTGACACAAACTTAGTCCATGGTATCTTTAACATTCTCCTGTAACACCACATTTCCATTGATGCCAGTCTATTTTTCATCTCTGCACTAATCATCCATGATTCACTTCCATATAAGAGAACAGACCAGATATAACATTTTAGAAATTGTTTCCTCGTTTCAATAGATATTTTGGAGTTTGTAAAGATGTTTTTCTTTTCCATGAATTTTTTCTTTGCAATCGCAATTCTACGTTTTATATCTTGGTCACACCTGACATCACTTGTTATCATGCTTCCTAAGTATTCGAATTCTTGTACCTGTTTAATTTTCTCATTTTCTAAATAGATGTTACACGTAGGAATAGTTGTGCTTTTGCTAAATACCATCAACCTTGTTTTCTTTTTGTTAATGTGCAATCCTCTGACTTCACTTTCATTTTTCAAACTGATTAACAGTTCCTGAAGGTTCCGTTCATTATCAGATATCAAGACAGTATCATCAGCATATCGTATGTCAGAAATAGGATGCCCATTTACTGTAAGATTTCCTTCGATACCTTTCCTCATAAGCAGCTCTGTATACAGTGAGAACAGGTCGGGCGATATAACACACCCTTGTCGAACTCCACGTTTGATGTTTGTCCATTCACTTAGGTCCCCATCTATAGATATAGCTGCCATCTGTTCCCAGTACAACTTTTCTATCAACCCTCTATCTTTTTGGTCTATGCCTATTTGTTCCAGATCTTTCATTATTTCGTGATGTGTAACTCATACGCTTTCCTACCGGGCGAGGCACCATCCTGATTGATGGTGGTCCCATTCACGCCATTGTGGTTTATTCTGTTTAGATTCATCTGTCATAGTTTAACTAGGGAGAATACTGAAGTGGTTTCCCGTTGCCTTCTTCAGCTGCAGTATCTACATACATAGATGATAATCCTGACCATTGACTTCTAAGAGAAGCTCGTCTGCCCAGCATGTTGATCACTGAAACCATTAGGTTCATTATTTGAAGATTGCTCCCAGCAACCATCCACCACCTGCTAGTCATGGCTTCGCGTAACCCTGATCAGGAGGCTAAATGGGTACTACATCTTGCCCAAAAATGACCCATAAGGCTATCGGATGGAAGGAGCGCCTCAAACCTCCTTTTGCAGGTAAAAACCCTGCACCAACACCGAATAATGACATAACTACTTCAAAATGTTAATCTAAGAGTGAGAGTTGGCAGAGAAATAGGAGAAGACATAGCAACAAACATAGGAGTTCTACAAGGTGATTGCCTCAGTCCTTTATTATTCATTGTATGCCTTGTCAATGCAATGGAGGAAGAAAGAAGCATAGTGGAACTAGAACACTGATATGCCAGACCAACAACAAACATTGACACCTTACTTCCACCACACCTACAAGATCATTCATATGTCATACCAACAGATCCTTATCTGATCATTGACCTACAATATGCTGATGATACAGGATGGGCATCAACATCAAAACACAAAATAGAAGCGATAAAGAAGACCATCCCACAGAACCTTAACGGCAAAAATCTTAGTGTAAATCAGACCAAAATTGAAGAATACACCATCAAGAGAAATGGAGATGAAGCATGGAAATCCTGTGAATAGTTAGGTAGTATGCTTGACACTAGAAAAGATATCACAAGAAGGAAAGGTCTCGCCATGGCAGCCTATAACAAGACGAAACACATAGTAGAAAATCAACACATCAGTACAGATATCACATTGAGAATTTTCAATGCATATGTCTCCAGCATCTTCCTGTATAACAGTGAACTTTGGACAATAACTCAGGCACTAAATCATGAAATTGATGTCTTTCAAAGAATCCTGCTAAGAAAGATCATGAAAATCAAATGGCAAGATCATATATCAAATGAAAACTTATATACTATGACAACTCAACATCCATGGAGTAAAACTATTAAAAAGAGACACTTTAGCTGGTTTGGACATCTTGTTAGACTTCCAGTAGAAACACCAGTCAGAAAGGCTTTAACAGAATTCAGAAGACCAGTGAGAAAACCTAAAGGAAAACAAAAAACTACCTGGTATCAAATGATGAAAAAAAAATTGCATGCCATAGAAGTAGATATAGATGTAGAAGTAGAAAATCTCGGTGGTGGTGGTGGTGGTGGTGGTAATATCACACAATATACTCAAAATTGAATTACCTGGAAAACATTAATGAGTCGCGTAATGTCTCTTAGACGGAAAAGCGTGCCAGAAGAAATAGATCAGACATGGGTCGGTGACTTTTGGCATGATATTGCAATGTCTGTCTACAAGTCGTCCAGACTGGAGACAAGAATTGGACTCTTCTTGATGTGGCAGAATAATAGAGGAGACATTCGCACATTGGTGAATCATAACGTTGATGCAGCTACAAAGCAGAGTTGGGATGCTGAACTGACAATAGCAACAAGAAAGAACAGAGCCAGAAGACGACTTAAAGATCAGTTCGTGAACACCGATATCTTTACTGGTAAGGCTGGGAAGTTTGATAGTGTAACAGCTTGCATGGTTTGTATGAAGTGGGAAAATGAAGGCAGGAGTGGGGCAATTTGGATTAGCTGCAGTGCTTGCTCTGGTTGGTTTCATTTTGAATGTATCAGCATAGATGGCGAGAATGCAAAAACATTCGAAGATAAGACTGTAGCAAAAAAGATTGTCTTTCACTGTGCTATGGAAAGTTGCAGTATGAACACTTTCTGCTGCAAGTATTCACACAGGGGAAGAACAATAAACATACCAATAACTATGGTGCGTTCTACACACCTTGAAAACTCGAATGAACCCTCAATAAAAATAGATCAAGAAACTTTTCAAAGCTTATGGCTATTGCAAGCATTCTTCCTGCCTGGTAAAAGATGTCAGAATAATTCTGCATGGTGATGTCAAAGGAACTATTACATTCAAGCAAAACATAGTGAATCATAACAATGAAGAGCTTCATTCGAGACCTATAGTCAGTAAGGAATGAACTGACATCCAAGACAGAGTAAGCGATGGTCATAAAGCCTATAAAGAAAGAGTTAAGTGAATGGCAAATTTGAAAGAAGAGGCAGTTGCCGCTGGCAATAGAAACAACGTAGGGAAAAACTGTCATGTTTTTCGCCAAGTTGCATATGAGGGAAGAACAAAGTACAGAATGGATACTGACAAAAGTAACAGTTTGCTAAAGTTTGCAGAAATGACACATCTTAATAACAAAGGCAAAGAGAATAAGACAAAGAGTCAAGTAAGCATTCTTCTAACAAGAATCATGATTCAGCACAATATAGTATTATTGGGATGCTACTGGAAAGATTGCCTGCTCTATAATGATTTCAATGCATCTGGAGAGAAAATAGGATCAGTGGCAAGCTCAGCCTCTTCTCTTACAACGATAACAAAGTCATGGACTTTTACTTGTTTCTTCAGGTTCATCTGCATGTCATGAGCTTGTCTACACCATTTTATACATGAGTAACTAGGAAACTTTACACAACTCTCCTGTAGAACATGAGATGAATCAAGGTCAGCTATGACATCTGATATCCTCATTGCTTCTTCACAATGAATGAGACAATCTGCAACATCTTGAAGGGCAGCACTACTTCCATCATTTATTTGCGTCCACTTTTTCACACGTACTTTGACAGCCTCTGCAATCGTGATAGGACTCCCAAATCTCTGACCTAATCTCTTCCTTGCCATGCCGTATCCATTTTCAGGTAATGAAAGACATCCTGTACCAGTTTCATTTGCTTTTCCAACTGTGTATGTAGTCAAAAATAAAGCTTATCACTTTCCTTTTTGACATTGTTCAACATGATTGCATCGAAGGCTGTTATGAATACTGGATAATCAAAAGCATTACCACTAAAAACTGGCAGTTCTTCAACTGGCAACTAATTTATCCTTTGCTGATTGGCAATTTGTGCTGTTAACTCCATCTGCTTAACTTGTATGTTAATTAGCCTTTCACTACAGAGTATTTCTGGTTGTACTTCAGGTTGCCAAATAGTGTAACCAGATGGATTGTCAAAAAAAGGCTCTGGTTCTACGGTAGATGGCATAGTGTAAAAATTCGCAATGGATATTTCTGCTGTTTTATTCCTGGTACTGCACATTTTTCCAGATTTGACTTCTACGTTTTCTTCCATAACTAATTGAGCTAAAACTGCTTCTTCAGCTGCATTCATTGCAATTTCTTTTCCAGATAAAACCGCTTACATTCTATTTCCCTGCTAAAAACGTCCTAATCTGCTTTCAATTTTGCTGACCTAGCCTTTACTTCATTTCTGCATGCATGCCATGAAACACTGGATCCTTTACTTCACCTTGAAATAGCAGAATGTGGACCTGAGTGCACTGAAACTGCTGTTTTCTCTTCATTTTCAAGCCTAAACATCTGCTGGCAAATCCTCATACGAAAATTCATAAACTCCCTGTCACATGAATCAAACCAAATATAAGAAGAACATTTCTCTTCCTCAGTATCTAAAAGCTCGTCATAAGCCCAATGCGCTTTGTTGAATTGCCCTTGTAAACTATCCAAACTATCCGTTCAAGCTCTTCTTTAGAAAGCTGTGTTAACAATTGACTAACATGCTCTATTTCCATTGTTAACTGTCAATATATCACAATTTGTTTTTTGGTTTTTCAATTCCAATTGATACAATTTTCCTTTCTCAGTCAGTGTTCTTTCACACGGGTTGGCCCAACACCATCAACCAACGCCTTTTCACTTTGCAGACCAAGTGGGAATACAGCCACTCTGTCCCGTGGCTCTTCCTGAGCATCCTTGCTCATTGTTCGCATGAACGCCAAACAATTTCACCAAAGATTAGTCAACAAAAATTGTACTTATCTATTATATATAGTATCATGTGCTAAGTACCATAGTATCATGTGCTAAGTCTACTATTACCCACCATGAAAAAATCGTCTATCACTCCATCATCCGTTATGCCCCCTGCTAGTTTGTGATACAGCATAGTCTACCCTGAGAAGGAGGATAATTTATTTGGATTAGCTATTTACATTGACTGCTGAATAAAAGGAGTAATCTGAGTTTTTAGAGTTCTGCAGTTGAAAAGCTACAATGGGAGATTCTACTGTTGCCAGCTGTTGCAAAGAGATTGGGACTAGAGCCATTAGGACAGTATACTTTATTATGTGCTGCAATGCCATACCTGGAATTTATGATTGAGACAAATATTCCACTCTTGTAAGGTACTTGAAGATGTGTGTAACCGTTTAACAGTTGTTCAGTGGGCATGTTCTATGGAAGAGCACGAGAATGACATGTATCATTTTCATATGTGTGTCTTGCTAAACAAATTGCAGCACTGGCTAAGGTAAGAATTTGCATAAAGGAGAGACATAGCATTGTTCTCAACTGGCATTTTCTGGCTATTGCGGTTACCATTCCGCCTTTGCATGTGTACAAAGCAGGGCCAGGGGCATACTACTAATGGAAACCACCCCAAACAATCAACTTGCCAAAAATAACAAATGCCACTAAGAAAACAGCATTGCATCAGTCCAAAAAGCCTAAAGTCAAGCAACTTTTTACTCTTGATGCTAGTAACATCATTGGGAACTAATGAGCTTCGTTCCTGAATATATCTACTGGCATTTGAACAAATCTGCATTTGACAAGGGAGATAAAGGACTGTATGAGTCCATAGTGAATAGAGGTGATAAGAAAATAAGTCATCTGCAAGCAATGCAATCTGCAGTGTAAGTAACATCAAACATGTGGTTAAAATGTATCAGAATTTTGAATAACATAGCCCCCTAAAAGGCAACTAACTATTGACTGCACTTGGACTTTCTTACAAATTGGAAACGAGGCTATGACAAGAACTAAGGTATACACTATTATTATTTCAATAATGATTATAATAATATTATAATCGTATTCCTTAGATGCCATTAGTAATGAATAAAGTGCATAGTCGATTGCTATCTACGTAGTATCCATGATTATAATAAGTAGATACTGCTAATTGATAATAGCTGTGCTACATGTTAACAATGAACAAAAGTATATGTAATAACATACAGTAAACTAGACAGGGTCAAACATGAGTCCTTTGCCAGAGCTGTAACCAGAGCACTTGAAGCTGTAGAAATAGCCTTCACTGTTCAGTGGACATGATGCATGGAGCAGCATAAGGATGAAGGTGTTCACTTTACTATGTGTGTAGTTCTGAGCAAGCTGCAGTGCTGGAGTGTGGTAAAAATATAGTTATAGGACTGTGAAAATGTCGTAGTAAACCTCTCAGGCTATACTGGGTATTATACAGCATATCAGTATGTAATTTTTGTTTTATGATGAGCTGCCTCGTTTTGGCAGACATTCATGTTCTTGTAAAAGTCTTACTGTTTTGGTGTTGGATGTTAAAGAGCACATGAAATTAAGATTTCTTTCATCCTGTATATCACACACAAACACAAAACAACACATATTCGATGTTTATACATAAATATGAACAGCGAAAGTAACTGTAAATTAGTGTAAAGAATGCGAATTTGCAGTTGCTGGTGGCTCTGCAAAAACGCGGCCAAAGACACGTGATTCTTCACATATGACGTCAGATTTTTTGCTGTACTACCAGCAAAACAATACAGGAAAATGTCAACTGCGATGGAGTTGAACCTGGGAGAAAGAAAAAAGGAGGAAAATACTGTGTTGCTGGCGGCCCAAACCAACAGAGCTGCAGGAATACTAGTTACATTCCTGGTATTACGATGCATCACTGCCCTAAGGAAGAAAAACTACAACAAGAGTGGGTCAGGTTTGTTAGACGGCGTAGGCCCAACTACAAAGGGCAAAGCAAATACGCAGCTCTCTGCTCTCTTCATTTTAATGAATCCAGCTTTTCGAGGTTGATCATTGCTGGCACAAAGGTCAGCTGCAGGAGAAATCTCATTCCAGGAGCTGTTCCAACAAGAGATTCTGTCACTCTTTATTTGCTGCCACAGTTATCACAACGTGACAAAAGACAGGTAACTACATAATACATCTGCATACTTGATAAAGGAGTGTTTCGCTGAAAACCTGAGGGTATGACAACAGACCAAACTTGACTGCAACTCTAATCTAGAGATTTGTTGATATACTAATACAACTTCCAGAATCCAGAAGTCAGATCAAGTATAATATGAGTTGATAATACTACTTTGTTCAGTGCGTTAGAATATATATCTGTAGCCTTCAGTACTCTATATGTGCGTTACCATTATTATGAGCAGTTCATCTTCATCCTTTCTGGATATGCTCAAATACCTTGGTTTTGATGAAAGACATTGCTTATGTATTTCCAGGAGAGAAATAAACATTGCAATTTGCACAACAAGTACATTACTTTATTTCTCCGGAAGGAATAAGGCATAGACAAATCCAGAATTGTTGAACTTTTGATTACCTTTCCTATACTATTGTTGATGCTTTTATTGTTGTACAGTTGTATTGTATAGCACTTTGATTAGTGAGAAGTTTAGCAAAACATTGTTTACATGAAAGTGTGAAACAAATTAGTTATTGTTCACAGTTCCAGTACTATATTTATGGGCATATTTTGGCCAGCCTCCATTTCAATGAAAATCATAGGGAAAAGGAACTATCACAGGATGGTAGGACATACCAAGAGTGTTTGGCCAAAATAGAAAATGGGCGAATAAATAGTCAAAGAAAGGGCTATCCCACAAACATGGTAAAAATAGAACTAAAGAAAACTTGCTGACAGTATACAATTTGAAAATACCACTCATATTCCAATTTGGAATTTACCTGAGAAACACAAATTCTAAATTAGCTTTTATTATTATTATTATGACAATCTTGTGTAAATTGTGAAATGTCCACAGTTGTTTGAGTTGCAATCTGATATGCTGTGCACCAAAGGTAGTGTCCGGTCATCTCTCCTGTGCACTGCTCTACTATTTAGAGGCGTTTTCCTTGATTTCTATCCATATCGTTACATAGAGCTGTTGTAATCAAACCAGATACTCATAATGGCTTATTCGAAGCAGTCAAAAAAGCAAGAACTTGAAGACAAATGCTGTGCTTTTAACAAACTATGGATTGAAAAGTACTTCTTCTCGGATGTTGGAGATAAAGCTGTATGTTTGATTTTGTTCCGAAACAGTCTCTCTGTTTAAGGAATACAATGTGAAACATCAGTTTGAAACAAAGCATAATGGCTTTAGAAACAATTTATCAAATGAAGAACGGCAAAAGAAAGCAGCTACCCTAGCAAAGTGTTTTAAGCAACAATAAACTATGGTCAAGAAAATTTCATCTTTACAAAGGAATGTCACAAAGGCAAGTGTTTTTGGCCAATACAAGTGGAGAAGCAGACTTTATTAAAGAATGCATGGTTGATGCCGTAAGTGTCGTGTGTCCTGAAGTTCAGTCATAAGCTGAAGCCATATCCCTATCATGAAGAAGTATTGCTCATTGCATAGATGCAATTGCAGTTAATAGTCAAGATCAGCTGTTGATAAGCATTGAGGATCTTCAATGGTTTTCTATTGCTCTAGATGAGAGTACTGATCTCCAGCACACTGCACAGTTGCTACTTTACATAGGAGGAATCAACAAAAGCTCTCAAATGTACAGAGGAATTGCTAACAATGGAATCTCTCGAAAGCACTACTACTGGCAAAGATATGTACAACAGTGTCATTAGCAGTCTAAGCAAGTCAAGATAAAGCCTGGATAAACTGGCAAGTAGTATGACTGATAGTGCTCCTTCAGTTACAGGTACACATTCAGGCATTGTGAAGCTGATAAATAACAAGATCAAAGAAGAATTTGCAATGAACAGTGCACTGTCTTTTCACTGCATGATACACCAAGAAAGCATATGTAAGTTATCTTTACAACTCACACATGTCATGGATCCAGTGGTGCATGCAGTGAATTTATTGAGAGCACGAGGGCTGAAACACAGACAAGTCCAAAGCCTCGTAGAAGATATGGAAGCAGATTTTACCGATGTGCTTTACCACACAAATGTCCGATTGTTACGTATGGGAAGAGTGCTAATGAGGGTGTGGGATCTCAAAGCAGAGATCATCATGTTGTTGAATATGAATGACGTTGTTTATGATTTTTCAAGGGAAATGGAAAGAGACGAATGGGTATTTGATTTTGCATTTGCTCATGAAGTATACATGGAAGTAAAGGCCTTTCACTTGATGCTTCAACTTGTTGCCAAGCAGCTGAATGAGCAAATTTTGTTCATTTCCCTCGTTTGACACCACAAGCTGTTACAAAGGTGCTATCAAGAAACTGCAGCTCTCAGTTAGTGGCTTTACAACAGGAAGTTATCAGGCGATTTGCTGATTTCAAAGCAATGGAGGGAAAGTTTGATTTACTCAGCTCACCTTTCACCTCTGACGTTGAAGAAACTGCCGAAGAATTGCAAATGGAACTGAGTGATTTGCAGTCTGACAACACATTACAGACAGGTTTTGATAGCAAACCACTTATTGACTTTTATGCTTCTCTGCACTCAGAACAGTGTAAACATCGTAAGCGATTTCCAAGAACGATGTTTGTGTTCTTTCCATCAACTCACATTTGTGAGCAGACTTTTTCGACAATGAAAGGTAATAAGTCAAAGAACAGATCACTGCTCACAAACTCAAACCTGCAGTCAAGTCTAATGATCAGCACAAGCAAGTTCACACCTGATTTTGATAAGTTGTTGAATGATTTTGATCAAATGCATCAGTCTCATTGACATTCTTAGTAACAGGTGGTCACCGAGTACTGTTTTTTACATTTATGTGTTTCAGTTGAGGTTTCTTCTGTTTGAATATCACTTTGATAAAAGTAAATCACTTGTATCCGAAACCACTTTTTATTTTGAAAATTGCTGGCAGTACCTACACTACTACTACTATAGTGTTCTGCTCTAAGGCAGGTCCTTCATGGATCAGTCACCCTCACCAGTTCTCTATTCATGGCCACTCTCTTCATTTCTTGATATGTTCTCCCTCCTTTCAATCATCTAGCATTGACTTTCTTTTCCTTCCTCTTGGCCTTTGTCTTTCAAATTTACCTTCCATTAACTCTTCTTTGTGACTTTTCCATGAGTAATACTAGGGCTTAAGTGTGAAGTGGTTGCCCGTTGCCTTTTTCACCGCAGACCCAGCTAACTTGGGCATGGTCCAGCTGACTAGGACCTGGTATCGCCTACCATTGCCCCGCTAGGGGGTCATCTGCTAGCCTTACCATCCACCTTTGCTGCTGCCCAAAGGCTCCACTGTTACCCTGGCAAGGGGGACTAAGCAGGTGCTACACCTTGTCCAAAGGTGACCTGAGACTATGTAAGGCAGGGTTGTCTAATCCCTGAGGTATAAATTACCCGCATACCAAATACCTACACTATGCAGCCTTTACCTACACTATGCAGCCAAGTTGTGAATGTGGTCCTAGTACTGAAATGTTTGCCCACACCTGCTCTAGGGGAATGACCCATTGGAATATTCAGTTTATTTACATATGAGATTAAGTGCACATCATTAGTGTCTCTGTCCATCACAAGTAGGCGAGACAATATGAGAGACAAGTATATGGATAACTGTAGAGGCCTTCTGGTCTTTGGTGGCAAAGGCCTCACACCAAAATATGGTAGTTACTACTAGCTGTTTCTAGGAGAGGGCCTGTATAATCGAGAGCCCAAAAGTGGCTTGCTGACTCTATGGGCTTTAACAGAGCTTGTGTTTGTTTGATGTCATACTTTCCTTGACTACATTTCTCACATTTTTGAATGAATCATGTATCAGAGTCATTCATTGTAGGCCACAAGAATCTCTCCCTGCATCTCATTGTTGTGCAACAGATACCCATGTGCCCACCTGAAGGACCACTATGAAGGCTTTTTAATATCCTAGGAACAAGACTTGTTGGTATAAGAAGTGATTATCGTGAAACACCTTGCAGAGATATCTGTGACTGAACTATTACGTTGTTGATGGTCCATAACCATAGAGTTAATAGAACTAGAGTGCTGACTGACTAATCCCATTGTATACAAAACAGTGGCCCAGCATGCAAATCCATAATGGCGCCCTAGTAAGGCAGAAAGTTAGTGTACCATAGAAATAAGAGGACTAGAATGAGCGGTCTATTGTTCCCCTTTTGTTTTGTGCATAATACACATGCAGAGCAAAGATGGTACCAACACGTTGGCAAAAGATGTGTGTAAACAAAGGACTCGCAGTGCAAAGAGTTTACACCGCTCCTCCTTTTTTGCTGCTGGATTGCAGTAAAGCAACAGAATATCGAGAACAAGTCATATTTTAGTAAGTAGTACCAAAAATATTTGAAATTATTTTCAACCATTTTTAGTTGATTTATTTACTGGTATCGACTTCAGAGCGTAGCAATGTAGGTCGAAGTTTATAGTATCAT
>OLMO02000325.1:1710954-1737320 GCA_900291935.2 Cassiopea xamachana
CTTTCTACTGGGAAATGTTGCACATTTTCAACAATCTGGTCTCTAACTATTCAGTAAGAAAGTGGCATTTTAGATATCTCTAGCCCTATCTAGAAAGAGTATTTCAACTGCATGGGAACAGATAAGAGAGCCTTTTGATATTCCTCAACAAAACAAAACAAAACAGTTTTAGTGCTAGGTATTTTTCTGTTATCAAGAGGGTAACCAAAGCTCAAATGCTATTTGCTGAGATTAGTGAAACCAGCAATATTGAATAAACTGGTCTCCTACTGATTGTAAAGCTGCATGCAAGATAACACCAATGTCTTTTCTACAATGGCCTGATAAAATTTGTTTATCACTTCTTTGCTATCACTTTGAAATGTTATCCTATAGTTCCACTTATAGTACAATATTAAGAATAATATGAAGAGTGTATTTTGTTAAACATTGCTTTGCATAGACAAGAGTTGAGATTGATAAGTAGCAGGGCATGGTTTAGCATAGCTAAATGGAACACTAGGCCAAAAAAGAAGTCATCACAACAATCTGGGAATAAATATAACAGCCAAAATGAAGATAATTTTAATGATAAGGGACAGTCAAGGTCTAATTGCTGAAGACCATATCACTGGTGAACACTGTGACTCTGATGACAGTTACTGCAATGATGTAAATGGCATGCTGATAAAATGAGTTAACCATTTCAGGCCAAAGATGTTGTTTGAAACTTTTTATTCCATGCTAACAGCTATGGGAAGAATTCACTAAACAAACAAGTCAATTGAAATTCAAATTTAGCCATGATAGAAAAGTATCAATTACAATAATCAGCTTTTAGAGAATTTGGTAATTCAGTTCTTATGATAAATTCATCTTGCATGTTTGAAAAATCTCCAAATGCTCCTGTTATAACTCAGTTCCTGCAAATTGAGAGTCACTAAATATTATATCAACTAATAAAAGGCATTTCTTTTATCTTTTGCATCTCTCAAGTACAGGAAATGAAGAAATGATGCTTAGCCAAGTAAATTTAACAAGCACATGGCCAATACACATACAAAGGTACACACATAAATTTACACTGTATTTCCTGTAATAGACACCATAGTATTTGGTAGATTTGTTTGGAAGATTTTTGTAGCATTTATTGGAGGCAGTGCTCAAGGTGTTTTCTTGAAAAGCATTGTTAAACTTTTAGCATTTATTTGAGACTAGGTGCTTATTAGAGGAAACAAGTTATAAATAGTCTGTTGGTGCTACATGACTTTACCACAGCATGAAAAAACAGCAACATACTTAAAAGTTTGTTTCAATGACGATGAGCTTTTTTCATACTCTGATGAGTGTGAAAAAAGCTTTTAAGTATGTTGCCATTTTTTCGTGCTGTGGGAAACAAGTTATATATACATATATATATATATACACACATATATATATACACATATATATACATATATATATATATATATATATATATATATATATATATATATATATATATATATATATATATATATATATATATATATATATATATATATATATATATGTACATCTATATCATGATTTTTTACATATATTATGTATAGTTATTAACACATCTTTTGTTTGAAAGATTCTATGGTGTCAAAAGTGCTTTAATGGCTTTCCAGAATTTGCTATTGTTATTGAATACATTGTATAAATTGTTGTAAGTTCAGTTATTGGCTTACTTTCAATGAACTGTTACTTCAGCACCCAAGACAATTGATTTGCTGTGGCTAATGAGAAATAAAAAGTTTGGCCAGCCACTTTCACTTTGTGGAGTGGCCTCCTAGCATGATGTCTTGAACTTGTATCCTAAAGTTAGGATATCCTTTCTCTGAATGTCATAACGGTTTGTAGTACATTGCCACAGACATGTGCCTAAGTACATTTCTTACATTTTGGGGGCATCATGCCCTCCCATTTGCATATCACTGGATAGCCATTAAAAATTGCCATATCTTCAAAAGCATTCCTTGCTAACTTGATCCAGGCAGGTATGAGGAAGTTGATACTCTCTAAATATATAGAAATCATATACCATATGATAGCCCTCCTTCTATACGTTCTGAATATGCAAGAAAATTCCAGGTTTTCCTTGGGGGAGGGTTGTTACAACAGAAAACAACTCACCAAAATCCTTGCATTGGCTTTGCATGTACATGCCTTTGTCATCAAATAATCACTCAGTAATCCTCAATATAACCGAAAAATAAAGCTCTATCAACTTATTCCCCCTCTACCTTGATTTTTTGAACCTTATATGAGTTAGGCACTAACTGGTGCAATGAGACAAAAATATGGATTTCAGCTGTTCCTGGTGTTTTCGGCTATCTATGTATATACTTGTACGCAGCGTAAGAGGTTAATATTATGGAAATAATTATCTATGTCCAGTATACATTCCCATTAATCATATTTCAAACGTCTGTTAAACTTTTGCAATGCGAATGTAGTTTCCGTGTGATCTTTTGCCTGACTACGCTACCATTTTGACTTTACATAGTGGACCCTGATCACGTGACATAGCGAGCTCTCTAGTCCTATTATCTCTATGTCCATAACCCACTGCACAATGTGACCCTTGGGCTCTATAGAATGTAGCAATTGCAGGGCATAATGATCCATTATGATCTGTAATGTATGGCTGACCAAATAAACTCAAAAGTGCTGTGTGGAAAACACTATAGCAAGTGTTTCCCTTTCCATTGTCAAATAGTTTCTTTATTTAGGGGTGAGAGACCAAATTGCATATGACAACCATTCCCTGCACTTGCTATTGATATGAGCTACCACTGCCCCCAAACCTACATTTGCAGCATCAGTGTGAAATATGAATAGCCGGTCTAATTCTGGACAAGCTAGTACAGTTGCAAAACAGATAAATGATTTCTAAGTCAAAAAGTAGTTTGATGTTGTTCAGCCCAAACAAAAAGGGTACCCTTTTTGATGAGCACAGTGAATGGGGCAGCAATAGTTGCACCATTAGGTATGAAACATCCATAATATCTGGCGAAACCAAGAAAAGAGTGAAGTGAGTCAAGATCAGCAGTTTCAGGTACTTCTCATATGGTCCGAAGTAGTGATGGGTCTGTGTGTACACCATCACCTGAGACTGTGTAGCCTAGATAGACTACTTTATTGGAACCAAATGAGCATTTAGAAGCCTCAACCTTCAGCCCATTATGTTGAAAGTGCTCAAAGCCTGCCGTAAACAGTGGCAATGCTCTTCAATATTTCTGGACAAAATGATGAAATCATCAACATAACAGTGACAGATGCCATAGGTCAGTCCAGATAAATGTATATGTACAGCCCTTGCAAATGTTTCAAGCACAGTGGATAATGCATATCATGTACTCATGAACTCAAAAGGCCATCTGGAGTCATAAATGTTGGTTTTTACCCATCTTGTGGAGGCATACTGACCTGCCAATATCCACTGCGAACATCTAGGATACTGACGTACTTATTATGATTCCATGAGTCCAGTGCATCATTGACACTTAGTAATGGATGGGCATCTTGCTTTCCTACAGTGTTGAGTTTACGGTAATTGACACAACATTGAAAGGATCCATCCTTCTTTTAGACAAGCACTAACAGGGATGTCCAGGAACTAGTAGTAGACTGAATGATGCCTTTTCCTAACATGTCTGCGACTTGCTGTTTAACTTCACTCCTGTAATGATAAGTATAACCTAGTTCATCAGTAAAAACATCTGGGAACAAAAGTAGTGTATCAAGAACCTGAGTGCGCTCTGCAGCACTAAAAGAAGGGCTAAGAGCTGATGGTAAGTGAACCAAAGTGTGTGACTGGATATGGCATTGATTTAAGACACCCACACATGTATTCTGCATTGGGGAAGTAGGTGAGATTGATTCAATGATTGGCCAAAATCTTGCCATCTTTTGCCCAGCATGAAACTGGATGTCAGCTAGAAGTGTATTAGGAACTCTAACTGGTATGTTGTGATCATTAGCTAGAATAATACTGTATGCAGTGAAACATGATAGCTGAACACCTTCGTTTAGGTTGCAAACCATAGCAAGCAATGACTCTTCGGAACTCAAGATTCAATAATACATTCATATCTAACTCAATGGAAGCATAAAATCACTCTGGGGAAATACAGGGAAAGAATGGGAGAACCCATGGAGGTCAATGGCTGCCCAGTAATGGCTACACATTGACATGAATCACCATGCAGGGTAGGGGGCATTTTGTGTTGATGCATAGTGAGCTGAAATGCATTGAAAAAGCTCAGAGCTAATAATGGCTTTCATAGTGCCAGTATCAATCAAAGCTGGTATCTGTGCACCATCACTATCACAACATAACAATGGCTGTGGGGGTTGATGACTACATAGAGATGTTGTAATTGGAACTAAGCATAGAAACAGAGGGGTGTCTATCATCCCCTCCCTCTAAAAATGAAGCAACCGTTGGAAGGTTACAGACTTATTACAATATGCAACCTTGTGAATATGAAGCTGTTCTTGTAGAAGAGTTTCTATTATTGGCACACTCAGCTGCCAAATGTCCCCATCAAAACCAAAGGCTGCACTGGGGATTGTGTAATGATGACGGCAATTCTAGTTGGGCTGGGCGTCAATGAAGGGATAATTGGTATACAATCTCAGGCATAATGTCCTGGCTGTCAACAACAAAAACATGTGGCAGAATCTGGGGTGGTAAACCAGGAACCAGTGGCAAGTCAGACTTTTGACGTTTCAGAAAATGCAGTGATAAAGGCGACATAGCCTTTGGCTACAGAAGTTACCACTTCATCTACCTGTGAACAATTGGGACCATACTGTGGTGGCATAGCAGTGGAAGCAGCAGAAGAGGCAGAAGGTGATTGAGGTTACACAGGTGCTGTTGGTGTATTCTGGATGTATGCAGTGATCCCAGGAGAATGTTGCGTGGTGACAGACCAAAGAGCATGATTCCTTTGGGCACATTGGACCATATTGTCTAGTATTAGAGTTGGATCAATCTCCGGTACCTTTGGCTTCCATTCATGTGGCATACCTCTCATAAAGTGATGATGGAGAAGTGTGTCATAAGTGGTGTTGGACAATGATGGTTCAGCATTGCACAAGCATTCCTTCAACCATCACAGGAATAGCTTGGGATCTTCAGATGGCCTTAGGATAGTGTCCTCAACTTCTTGACAGCAACCCTCACAACCGACAGAATGCACAAGACAAGACTTACGAGTGGTAACCAGGGCATCATATATCCTGGGTTGCTCTGCTCGTAATGAATCAAGATATTTAGTAGAAGGGTCTTGTAAGACAGCAGGCAGCTTGAAGAGATGTGGAACCTCACTGCACTCCTGTCACGAATTTGCAAAAGTGAAACTCCCATAAATGCAATGGGTGTTTCCTTCTCTACATCTGATAACCAACTGAACTCAAACTCGAATTCAGGTGTTAATCATTCTATTCAATCATCCACAACTAACACCTCAGCACATCTAGCAGTACAAACAGGTACAGCGATTTATGACATTACAATAACTATGTTAATCTAACATATGCATTACAGTTTGACATAGTTAATCTGATGAAACAAGATGTCATTGGCATAGCAGAATTACAGTCAAAATACTGAGACTCACTGGAAGTTGGCACTGAAGGAAGTCTTTCTAAAGTGAGTTCTTTGGTTATGGATAAGGTGCATAGAGCATGGCGCCATCACTTCCTTTTGAAGTGCTGAACAAGGTCAGATTGTAGTGCCAGTAAGGTATGTTTCACATACACATTCAGCATACATAATTTTAGATTTTGCATTTTCTTCTGTATACATTTACACAGAAAGTGTGGTCTATATGTATGTAGCAATCAGGATGCACACAAGAACTGGAGGGGGCACATGTCTCCCCATTTTCACACATGGTTATGCTAAGTGCCCAGTTGCAGATTGAAGGGTCAGCCCTTCATTGCTTGTGAGAGTGCCTCCCCATAAGGATTGGGACCTCAGTCTAGCTATCCATTAATCTGTCCTGGCCTGGTTCAGTCCATCCCAACTACAAGTCAGCCTTCATTTATTCCTATAACATAGTCTTTTAAATAACTCTTCAAAGTGTCTATACAGTCATAACGCTGCAATGAACTAGGCAAAGAGCTCCATAGTCTTGCTTCATACTATCTAAGAGGTCTTAGAAAACTTCCCAGTTGTATGTTATCATATAACAGGAAAGTGTTTGTTTGAACAAACAATACAAGTTAAGCATACAGTTACACCCAAGGCTTTGGATGCAACTGTATGCTTAACTAGTATCTCTTGTTCAAACAAAAACTACCTTGTTCTACGATAACAGTTCAGTAGTGTTTCCTGTTCTATGATATTTCATGTTCTATTCAAGTAATAGTCATGCCGTTGTTTTTTGTCATGGTTCACATGCAGGGTCACAGCTGATGGCAATTGCTTATACAATGCTGGTTCTTTGATGGTAACTGGGAGTGATAATTCATCCCGTCTGCTCATAGCTCTTTGCTCTCTAGAGCTTTATCTTTATCAGGCTATTATGCATCTCACCCAAACTTTATTGGCCTTCTGGCAAAAGAGATAACTTCAAGCTGTCTTGAAAAAACTTTCTACCACTACCTAACAGTCCAGGCAAGTACGACAGAGCAGAAATGAAGCACGCCTGCGGACTGGGGGCTCGAAAATCGAAGGATGGAATACAGCACATCATGTTGTCAAAATTCTGATCTAGGGAAAAAAAGTAAATGTTTCCCATCGTAAAATACGTTTTTGGGCCATTTATGGAGACCTAAGATTAACAACATGATACACAAATGTTTAGCTTTCTTTCACCATTCTATTGAAGGCGAAAAAATTCACATTGAAGAAACGTCTTGTAAAATACAGAGATGAATGAAATGGGTAGTTACAGCTCGAGATTGAAATGCCGAAATGGTTATGTCACAAAAGTCCCAAAGATAAGGCTGTTGTTCAGTTGATAAGGGATTTTATTTTTTCAACTAGTGCTTTAGGGATGCCTCCGCCATAGATCAAGAGTTCTCATACATCCAGGGTTGTTCCTACATGATATGATAAAAATAACAAAAAAGTTACCTTCTGCAGAACGAACCTAAGAGTCTGTCGGACCACTCCATAAACAGCAATAGGTGAAGCATGATTTCTATAACCAATAAAAAGCAATAAGGTCTCAAATGAATCATCCCAAGGTTAACCACGATGCATAAATGTTGATGTCTAGTTGTTGTCATGATATCATTCGCAGATTGCGAATTTCGATTACCACAGGGTGCGACTTGAGCTCTACAGGGAAAAAACCGTTATTTTTGAGTTCCACAGGGATTTTCCGTTACTTTCTTGAATCGTATTGCAGAAATAACCGAAATTGAGAAAAGTGGCTGGCGAAATCACTTGGAAAAAGAAAATTACATCAAGATAATGTGTGATAGTTTTTCAGGTAATATGTTTTCCTTTTTTGCCCCGCGCTCTTGCAGAAATAAAGACACAGATGACTGCTATGGACAATTGAAGCAAGTGAATCAGGCAGAGGCCTTTGACTTTGGCGTTGGAGAAGAGGTCACTGTTTGCTTGACATATCTGCGTCAAGAAACAAAGCACACCAAAGAAACATGCTGCTATCCATTAGGCACTGGATCTTCATGTTCAACTGCCTTTGTACCGTATCCTATCCGTATGACGGGTCTTTTCAAAGACCTCAGCAGCTCCTGTAAAGGCACTTACATTTGCCGTAATCGCTTAGCAGAAGCAGATCAAGTTGATGAGGTAATAGGGCATAATGCATATACTCCACCAAAGAAAAGAATGGTCAGTGTGTTTAATTGCAATGAATGACTTACTTCATGTCATTGTTCATGGAATCTAAAAGCATTTTGACCTACTTGCCGTCCCCCTGCTAATTATTTGTTGAAAATTTTTCCAAACCACATGCTCTTATTAAGACCCTGCAATTAATTTTGAATGATTTTGGTTTGTCACTTCACATTGATAATAATAATAATAAATATATTCTGTAATAGGCTGAAAGCCCTTAATCAGATCCATAACAGATACAGAGTCCAAAGGTGGCAACCCTCCTTGCTGATAAAACATGGATTTGGAAAACGTAAAAACATGGCACCAGTCCATTAATAATGGTTCTTCCCCGCCTAAAAAAATTTCTAATAGACATATGGAAGATGTAATATAGTTTTTAGTGCAATATATTGTGTTGTGAAGCACTCCAGATTATTCACATTTGCCCGTTGATTTTTGCATAAAAGTCCAAAATCCCAAATTCCCCGCTAATTTGAACCCCATTCATTGAACATTATCTCCTTTTGATGCAGCGAATGAGTGACAACAGTGAAAAGTGTAGTGTGGCAACCCAAAAAAATGTAGTTGATCTTGACCTATAAGTCACGTTCTGGCGAGAAGGGGCAGTTGACTGCGAGAAACAAACCAAACGACTAAGGAAGGTGGTAAAAGACAAGGGCATAGAAATCAAGCAGCTGGTAGAGGATAACTAATCATTGAGTACAACATTAGACGATTTTGAATCAAAGTATGGTAAGGCTCTCATTGCAGGCACCGCGGAGCAGGGGGGCTGAGGGGGCTATAGCCCCCCCCCACTTTTTTGCCAAAGCGAAACTTTGCGATATCCAACCAAAAGCACACGCTAAGCACTGTCATGCACATTCTCTGAGTCTTTGCGTCAAAGACACAACGCAAAGATGCAAAGTACTTTCAGATGCAATGGACATAGGGAGCGAAATTGTTGCATTGGTCAAGTACTCTCCAAAGTGGGAAAAACTGCCCGGAGATATTAAAGCTAACATCGAGCAGGATGTTGACAAGGCGTCTGGAGGATTGACAAAGCTCAGCGCAACAAGGTGGACAGTACGGGCTAGCTGTTTTCAAAGAATTTTGGACAACTACAATGCTTTGATGGAGTTGTGGAAAGAGTTTTTGTCAAGAAAGACTGATCCTGATATCAAAGCAAGGATAATTGGATGTGAATATCAAATTACAACATTTAATTTCGTTTTTTGGAGTAAACCTTGGGCTAACAATATTTTGCCACACCGATAATCTTTCCAAAACGTTGTAAGGGGCAAAAATGTCAGCAGTTTCGAGCAAACGTGCTGCGAATTTAACGAAGATAACACTTCAGAACATGAGAAATGATCAGTGCTTTGAGCTGTTTTATTCATCAATTTTGGTCAAGGCAAAACAGCATAGTTTCATTGGCGAGCCTTCGTTACTAAGAAAAAGACGCTGTCCAACACGATTTGAAGAAGGCACAGGACCGCCTTTTTCCAGGATACACTCTTTTCTTTTTATAAGAATACCTAATTTTTTTTCTGAGCCTCAATATTCTAACAATTTTCAGTTTTGAGCCTCAGATTATTCTTAAATTATTCTTAAATTTTTCTTGCTCAACACAAGGTGTAAATTTGCCTTAAGATCAAAGAAACATTAAATCATTTTTGATGTGTTGATTCATCATAAAGTTCAACGAGAACAAACAGAACAAGTCAAAATACGGTTTTAGTCCAAAAGCATTATTTCAACTCCATCAATACCATCAATGCCAATGTAGTCCTCGCTATCATCTGAAGACGTAACTCTATATTTGGCAAGAGTTTTATTGGAATACTCCATTTGTCCCATGAACCATCCATTCTCGTATAAAGCTTTGATTCGATTAGCAAAATATTTTAGTTTTGATGAAGGTTGAGCCTGGCAATATTCTTAAATTATTCTTAAATTTTAGCAATTTTGAGCCTCAATATTCTTATAGACTTTATTCTTATAAAAAAAGGAGTGTACTGCACAAGACCATTACCGAAGAGTGTATTTTGAAGCCATTGACCTTATCGTAGAATCGATAAATCTTCGATTTACTCAGCCAAGCTTTACAGCATACGAAGAGCTGGAATGCTTAATTCTTAATGCCCGTCAGTCAAAAGACCTTGAAGATGGGCTTCAGTTCTTGAAATTAAATTACAGTGGTGACGTCGATGTTACAGCTCTACGCTCTCAGCTATGCGTATTGCCAGCCATGTTTAAAGATGCCTTAGGCAACATTTTCTGTTTCGACGATTTTTTGACAGAACTAAAAGAGCTACCAAATGAAGAGCGTCAACTACTTCATCACGTAGTCACCATTTCAAAGTTACTGCACGTAAATCCTGCCACTAGTGCTTCAGGAGAGAGATCTTTTTCAATGGCAAGGCGTCTGAAGACTTGGCTAAGATCGAAAATGACACAGGAGAGATTCAACAGTTTGGCCATTCTTCACTCTCATAAATGCAAGACTGATACATTGAACTTGCTTGACATAGGAAACCAATTTGTTAGCAATGAAAACAGGCACAGAAAGTTTGGAAAATTTGTCGGGGAGGACATTCTGTAGATTTACAAAAAGATATTGTGAAAAGTTTGTGTTCTAGTAAACATCGTTAAGCTAGCAGTTCTGTTATTTTAAAGTTAAATTTCATTGTAGCACTTGTTGACATTATGACAAAAGACTTTATCATATGTTTAGTCAGAACACAATTTTTCTTCAGTTCTAGCCCCCCCCCCCCCACTTTTCTCAACCCTCCGCGGTACCTGCATTGTACATTTGGTAAATCAAGTTTTCAGTAAGTATCTGATAAAAAACCCTTCTTGTTGGTTGACATAATACATTTGTAATTACCAGAATGTTATAATGGTATGAATGCCATGCACTTGAATGCGTAAAGACTTTCTACATCTATGAGAAATTTGACATCTTAATTTCTATCCAAAGATTGTGAAGTTGGAATAAGTGATCTGATGGACAAATTCAACAAAGCATATGTAAGAGCAGAGGAACCACGGCAATCATTGTTTGACCCAGTAAAGATGTACAAGTTTGTAGAATGTGATACACCCGGACTCTGTCAACGTTTAGAACAAATTGTCACATCAAAAAGGATGTCCCAGCAGTCAGAAAACAGAAAAACGATCTATTAGACAAAGAAAAAGAGTTGCAAGCCTCCTACATCAACTTCTCTTCTTTAGAAATGAGGTTAGATTTGTCATAAAAAGCCTCTCAAACCCAGAGTCCTTTGTGGTCATGCTATTGCTGTTATGCTTAAACATTGCTATTTGCACTGCTTATTGCAGGAATAAAATGTGTCAAATTTTGACCCTTTTCCAACCAACGTAATCTCGTTATAAAGGAATCTATCTCCAAACTGAGGTAGCAGATTGTCATCCACCGCGGGCATGGCCAACGTATGCGAACTAGAACTGTATGGAGATTCGCCAGTTGAAAGTCCAACAGTAGCAGATGGAGCCAAAGCTGTGGCCAAGGTTTGTTCCCGTCCTCCTTATCGTGCACGCATGTAAGTTAAAGCTACATTGTATATGGCACTTGCAGGTTACCTGTTTAGTGTCTCTTTGTTGCCAAAGTGCATTTCATGCACTTAGGCCCAAAGATCTCCGGCTTGGAGTTTGCTTTCTTATAGCCTAACCTATATTATTTGATGACACAAGGGCCTGTGCCACATGCTTTGCTTTAGAGGGCAAAAAGTTTATAAGTAGACAGACAAGTTTGATATTGTTCATCAAGATGAACTTGCGTTAGTAAAATGGAGTTTTGAGCAGCTGGGGTGATGTAGCTCCCTTCCATCCACTCTGCTTTGCCTATGCTTCCTCTACGTCCATGGCTGTTTCCTTTGCTGAGAGCTACATTCATGCCATTGTAGATATAGCAAAGGTGATGTAATTCTAAATAGGCTAAATCGTGAAGGTGAATTTTGATGTCAACTGTATGATCTCTCTTGTCATAATGCTTGCAATCTACAGGGGTACTGGAAAAGTAGTTGTCACAGAGTTACATATGCAAATTCTCTATGCATTTACAAAAAGATTGTAACAGAATGTGTCAAATGTATATGTATGTCATTTCTCTGTCTTCCCACATTACAAAATTAAATGCGTTCCTGTCTAGCGTTTGCGTGGTATTGCCAAGAAAGGGTACCTCAAAGAGAAAAGAGAGAGGACAAGAGTTGACAGGAGAAAGTTCAATAGATTGACAACAGTGGTAAATTTACTAATGCTGTTAGCAATATCTTTTGTAGTCATATTGCTGGGAGAGAGAATAATAAGATAGTTGCCTCTGTTCATACCTTTTACATGTTATGTAAAAGTGAGCTTCAATAAAGTTATAAGTGACAGATATGTAGGCCATGTAGTAGAAATGGTAAATTTCTTAACATAATCACCTCACAAAAGTAGAATCGTTTGTTTGCTTTTGTTCTCCTTTGCTAGGCATCCTTTCACTAGCTTATATATTACATATAGTTATTCAACAGTTGAAAGAGTGGAAGGTGAAGACTGGTACACCTGCAGTTGCACTTGCTTTGTACAAAGATAAAGATGGGCATCTGCATGTGAAATACACTTACTGGTCAAAAGTATTGGAACAACAATGGAGTTTGAAGCCATAAATTTCTTGCGCACTGTGAAATAACTATTTTTTGGCAAAACCTACAACAAAAACTACGATTCTAAAATTCTTTAAATTTAAACTAATGATGAAATAGAGCATAATGTATAATATTTTTGATAAATGAAACCTTTGCTTTGCGCTCTTTAAGTCAAAATTGTTAATATTTTGTTGGATAGCCACAACTCGCACGAACAGCATGGAGACGGCGAGGAATTGAAAAGTACAAATTGGCTATTAATTCGCGTGGAAGCTCTAACCATATCCCAGAAATTATTTTCACCAGTTGTTGCTTGTTCTTCGGTGGATCTTTTCTAATCACATTTTTCATGTGGCGCCAGACGTTTTCAATTATATTGAGGTCAGGACTTTGAGATGGCCATTGAAGTGTAAGGATTCCATTGCTTTTGAGAACTTTGCATGTTTGAGCAGCTTTGTGGCATGGAGCATTGTCTTGTTGGAAGAGAATGGGTTGGTTCTCATTGCCATAGATTTTTCGGATACTTTTGGGGAGATTTTCTTTAAGACTTTGTATATAGTACTCAGAATTTACAGACCTTTCGCAAAGTGCAAGGTTCCCAACTCCATTAGGCCCGATGCATCCCCAGACCATTACTGAAACTCCTCCTGCGAAAGCTGGCACAAAGAATTCTGGATTGTCTGCTTCACAAGCAGTCCTCCATACTCTTTGGACCCCGGAATCATTCACCAAAGAAAATCTGCATTCGTCAGAAAATATAACATCATCCCAATAGGATGAAGGCCATTCCTCCATTGTCTTAGCCCACTGCATACGGCTTATGTTTATGGATTCTACTTTTGATACCATGTTTTGAAACTAATCGCATAATGGTTCTTTTTGATAAATTTTTTCCAGGAAAGCTCTTGTCTATCTCATCTTTTATTTCATTGAACTTGGCGAAACGAGACTTTTTAAAAATTCGCCTTACGATTCTTTTGCCTCTATGAGAGATGACTTTTGGTCGACCACTTCTCTTAGCTCGTAGTAGAGAACCAGTTTTTTCGTGCTTCTGCACAATTCTGTATGCTGTGGACTTCGTGCAACCTACGTTTTTTAGCAATTTCAGCAAATGAGTGTCCTGCTACTCTCATATAATATATTGCTGCTCTTTCACTTTCACCTAACTCTCAAGACTTTACCATGCTTTTTTGATAACGAAATTACTGAATATATTCCTTAATTGATAGCAAGGAAACTAGTTAAGCAAAAAGTGGGAGAGATGCAGGTTTGTTTTTGTCCATTTGCTGTCGTGACAGGGCCCATTTCGTGCCAAGAAGTAAAAATGAAATTTTGTTTGTGAGCTGGGTAAGAAAATTAGGCCGCCATTTTGTAGCTATCATTCCAATACTTTTGACCAGTAAGTGTATATGGGTGAAGAATAGCTGTTGTACTTTATGTTTACACTTTATTACTTGTGTATTTGCACAACTCTCTGAACGCTTGTTGAAGATGTTTTTATGTGATGTTAAATGATGATTATTTCCCAAGCAATGTAACATAGAATAAGTCTCTATTAGAACTCTCTGAGCACACCAAATACATGAAACTGATGCACCAGAGCTTTTACCACTTTTGGAAAGTTATGGGCATTGATAATACAATTTTCCAGGACCCAGATGGTTTTTGGAAAGGGAAGGTTTTTAAAATTAGCTATGGAAGAGTTTAGGATTTTTGTTTAGGAAAATTCTAAAATATCCTAAATTTGATATAACTGAGTGTCATATTAATCACAATGTATTTTGTGTTTCTTTATTTTACTATTTGTCATATAAAGCATAATCCACCAAAACATCATAAAATGCAGCATTGAAAATGGTGTTTTCTATTTTTATGGGACTTCAAAATGCAAATGAAAATAAGTTTTATGGTTTTGGAAATTTGGTTATTTGGCTTTGCACAAGTGTTGAAAAAGATTTGGAAATTTTGTTGAAAGAGATTGTGTGAGCCCTGGGTGCACACTTTAGTAATAGTTGCAGTTGGGAAATCATCATTTCAAATACTCTAAGCTAACAAGTTGCACATAAAGTGTTGATCTATTGAGGAGTGTCTGTCACACAACGCAAGAGCAACTGGTAAAGCTGTCTTTCAGTATTCCCAAAATCATACCTTATTTTTTCAATTGGTAGCTGAGGCTGATGGTAGTGTTGACTTTGCAAGTTTACTTTATTTGTTTGTTTAAGGAGATGGCTCATTTGCAGGATTTGCTAGCCACCCAACAGTTATTCAGGAGTTTACAAAAGCAGCACTTGCTAGCATGCAATCAAAAGAGAAACCTAATGAAGGACAAGTAGCTTCTCGTATGCAAAGTTTGTTGGAATAGTTTTATTATTTAGGTAAAACATAATGCTAAGATACAGTCTTGACATGCCTTGCTTAATTAATGGGGAATTTGGAAAAGAAACTACTTGTGAAGACATTTGATATTGGCCACATCATCTGAATGCAGAACTAGGTGTTATTGAAGAATTTCACAGTTATGTTCATTATTCAATTGTATCAATTCAATTTTGGCATTATGGCGGGAAGGAATGCATTACAAGCTAGTAATGTTTATATTTACAGTTATAGATAGATGGAAGTTGAAGGCTGTGTTAGAGGACGATTTATTAGAGAAGCCCATAGACATAAAATGTTCCTTAATCTGCAAGTTAGTCTTGGGGAATGGTAAGGCATAGTACCATTCTTGATGCTATTCCGTAAGTCGTAGACTAACAGATTCTATTCTCCACTGTCGTTTTTGTCATTAATGAAACGTTTCTGTGAAGGAGTTAAACTCATTCAGTTGGATGATTCTTTAGAAAGCCATAGCATACCTCTAAAGAAAATTAAAATACATGCTATGAGATAATCCATTCTATAGAGCATGATAATGAAAAAGCAGACAAGCATGGACAAGGGGAGGGAGGGTAGTGAAAACTGGCATAAATGTGCGGATACCCTTTATGAACGACCATTAAAGTGCTGTCTAGGGTAGTACTGCGTAAAATGTAGCAAACTTACCGTGCTCACAATACATTGTAAAGATTCCTGCAGATAAATTGGGGTGCCCAGTGTAAGCTTTGCTGCATTGGCCCCTTCTGGATCCTCTCAACTCATCCTTCTCATAGTACCCTCTTTGGCATAGGCGTCGCCAAGCAGGGAAAAATGCATTGTCCCAGTCTCCCTCTACTTCAAATGGTCCTTCCAAGCTATGTTGAGAAAGGCAAAAAGTTGCATTTGCTTTCTCTTTCAGTTCTTTAAAAAGCTGTAGCCAGTTGGCGGACAAAGGTGGAGGTGGAAACCCTTTCACAACTCCAAAGATGATGGGAGCACATTGTTCAAGAGCTAGCAACTCTTTTGGCTGCTCTCCAATAATAACGCCAGATGACATGAGAGTTGTTATTTCATCTAATGTTTTCATAACAGGGTAGTACGAAGACACAGGTGAGGTAGAAGAGATACACTTAAAAAGCAGCCATACACTCTCTGGAACATTTGTCATACCATGAAACATGCACTCACATTCTTGTAAGACACGATGTAAAGATGAAGAATGTGCTGTAAGATTCGTTAGGTCATATTCCCTTTCTTCACGAGTCTTGACAAACTTACGAAAGTCATTCCATAGGCTTTCGTCTGGTATGAAGACCCTCTCCTTGAACCTAGTAAATTGAACAAAGTAAAGTCCACTAATTGATTGAGAAAGCAGAGCTTTACCTAGAAAGATAGCATAGTCCTTTTCACGTAAGCAATGCATGTATCGGGAACGCTGTCGTATACCGTATTTCACTGCCTATAAGCCCTCCTCTGCAGATTGGCCAATAAAAAAGACTTGGGAGCACAGCTAAGCCCTGGGCTTATAGGTGAAGACTTACGACATCCAGCTACATCGCCATGGGGCACCTTGGGTGCACTACCAATCCCTTACCCAGCCTCAGAGGCTATGGGAAAATCTCTAATATATCAGTTTTTGTCGCAAAGTCTTGAATTTTCTGTAAGTTCAATGAGGAAGAAGGATTCATGCCTATTTTGGCAATAATATGCTGATTTTGTTATACACGTTTTTTTTTATAAGAAAATCACTATTTTGCCTGAGCCTCAATTTTCTTAACTTTTCCCGAAATTGAGCCTCAGATTTTCTTAACTTTTTCTTAACTTTTGCTGAAATAAACTGGCTAGAGTGGTTTACACTTTCGTTAATACTATTGTATACTTGAATTTGAATTCCATCTTTAACATGTTGAATACAATAACGACGAAATTACCGATTTTTGGCCTATAACAACATTAAATTTTGGAATTTGAGCCTCATGATTTTCTTACGATTTTCTTAAGATTTTGACGATTTGAGCCTCATTTTCTTATAAACTTTTTTCTTATTAAAAACAAACGTGTAGTAACTCACATTTAATAGGAAAAAGGACACGGTGCGTTTAGAACGTAACGTAACCAACTTGTAGTTGGGTAGTAGGAACAAGTGGATCTCGAAACATTGCGAAAGTTTCATGAATAAAGGGAGCCGATAGGAGCTTAGAGGAATTTGGAATGAATGCTCTTAGCTCTTACTTAACAATATTATGCAGCCCGCTATGGCAATAACTAAGGCTTAAACAGCTTTGCTGATAGACAAGACAATGTTTTAAACTATTTATCTCGAAAATGTACACAGCAAACAATGTGTGCGTGAGTGGCCCTAATAGAATCTGAAATTGGGCTGGGGAAAAATTGAGGAATGACTAGGGGATGTATGGGCAATTCACAAGCTAGATACGTACGGTCTGGAGGGGAAGGGGTACCCAATATGCGTACGAAAGCGTACAAGGGGGATATGAGGCCATAGATGGCGTACGTAAGTTTGTGTAAGTATCAAACGCTAATTCTTTGAGAAGCATCCCAAATCAACTATATCTGAAAGATATTCACGCAAGACCATTTTGCAATTGATTCCTTTAAAAAGACTGTGATAATGTTATACTTCTGGGGTATGCATTGAATTTTGCAAGCTGTAAAATAGTAACCTTTCATTAATGGAGGAAATCTTCCGTGAAAATGCAGCTCACTACAATTTACGTACTCTGCTGTACCGAATAATCGGGGGGTATGGAATAATTGGGGGGTTGTAAAATTGTTCAAAAATTAATAATAGGGGGGTTGGAATAATAGGGGGGGTGGAGGTTATGAAAGGTTAAATTTTTTTTACTTCAACATAAATAAATGTAATATAACGAAAAGCTAAGCTTAATAAATACTACAAACAATAAACTAAATTTCATGTTATTGTTTTTCTTCTCTATACGTTTTTTCAGCGAGGCACGTGCAGCTTTATAAGTGTTTTCTATTTGGTTTCAAGCTGTAATAAATTGGTCAGATGTTTCGTATTTGTTTAACACTTTCTTTATTTCATCTAGAAATTCAGCATCTTTACTGATATCTTCCGATTTTGCAATACCGACAAGAGACAGAATTTCCTATAACAGCATTACATTCTTGAGTGTCATAAAATCAAATGCATTTAAACATAAAATCAAAATTTTAAACACCTTTTGTCCTTTAAAAACATTTTGCGGTCTAAGTAACTTTCAAAAATGCTTCGTGATATTGCTAAACGAACGATTTATTGTTTGTAAACTTTGCACACTGTGTAATGATAATGAGTAATAACATTTGATAGACATATTGTCCAAAAATTTTGGACAGTTTGCATTTTAGTCACCAAAAGTAATAATAGGGGAGGTTGGAATAAAAATGGGGGGGTTGGAAAATTTTTCAAAAATTTATAATCGGGGGGGACGATTATTTGGTACACTAGAGTAATAATAATGAATTTGCACAACCCAGAGTGAAATCTGGTAGCAATGGGACAGAAAGCATCTGATTTACAGGTCCGCAGTTGTGGCAAATGTTACCCCCAAAAAATACGAAATTCGGAATCGCTTTGTCAGTATAAAACAACAATCAAAAATTGGTAGGGGGAAAATTGTCCATGCAGATTAAGCTGAACGTTTGTTCCGAATTTGGGCTTTTTATGATAAACAATTTTAGATTTCTGCTTTTATACTGTATATTTTTGATGGCATGTAAATATTTTATCCACGTTTTTCTCAAGTAATATTTGTTCTTTTAGAGCTTCTTTTGTATTTTAAAGTATATTGTATTTTATATTTTTGTATTTTAAACTATTAGGGTTGGAATTAATTAGCTATCGTAGCTACTCTTTATAATCCAACGATAAATAAATGAATTATTATATTATACATTAATCCCGAAAAATTTCGGACGGTAACATTTTGGACGTTTTATTTTCGGACAGAAAATTTCGGACCAAAATATGAAGATTTCGGACTATTTTGGACAAAAATTTCGGACAAAGTGTGCCAGATGAAAAGTGATTTCGGACAAATGTCTTAATTAACAATTTAGGTTTTCGAAATAACATAAAAATAACATCTCCAATAAAGCATTATAAATAGTGTTAAAATATCAGTGTGATTGCACATATGTAGTCTTATTATATGTCCTACTCATCCGAATCAAGATCGAGGAAAGGATCTTCAGGTTCACTATTTGATGCAATTGCAGCTGTAATTCCAGAACATCGAAGCCCTTTTGTATCAGATCTGACTGGTTTCTCAAATGATCATATAACCCAATCAACCACCTTGCATGGACTGCTTTCAAGACAGATAATGTTGTCTTTATTTCAATTGAATAAACATCAACCCCTGCATTGATCAGCATTTGATACAGTCAACCACAAAAGTCTATTAGATAAACTAGAGCACTATGGAATAAGGGGAGTAGGCCTTACCTCGTTTAAATCATATTTAGATAATAGAACTCAAATTGTTACTGTGAAAGGCGAGAGCTCTATAGAATTGAATGTTAATTGTGGTGTCCCACAAGGGAGTGTATTAGGTCCCCTCCTTTTCTTGCTTTATAGTAATGACATATATAACTCTTCCAAAGTCCTTGACTTTCGTCTCTTTGCTGATTACACATGTATTTTATTTGCTGATAAAAGTCTAAATACAATCGAACAGAAAGTCAATTATGAAATTAAAAATGTTTCTGATTGGCTTTTAGCTAATAAGTTATCACTTAATGTATCAAAATCTAACTTTCTCATAGTAAGACCTCATAAAAATAATAGAATTATAAACCTAAAAATAAATGACGAAAACTTAACACAAGAAGCCTTCTCAACATACCTTGGTGTATTCATTGATGAACAACTTAACTGGAAACAACATATAAATCAATTAAATACTAAAATGTCCAAAAGTAGTGGTATCCTTTATAAAATAAGATATCTTGTACCAAAAAGCACTATTGTAACATTATACAACTCTTTTATTCAATCACATGTTCTTTATGGACTTTTAAACTGGGGCTGTGCTAATAACACCACTCTAGAATCAGTAAAGATAAACTTACGTAAAGCTGTCAAAGTTATAGATTTTGCTTCTTATACAGCACACTCAGAACCGATTTTCAAACGCTTCAAATTATTAAACTTAGATAATCTTTACAAGCTCGAGACAGCGAACTTTATGTTCCATATTAATCAGGAAAATAGTGGAAACTTTCTTCAAAAAGAATTTATGAAAACTAGTAAATTGCATTGCTATAATACTAGACAATTGTCTAATCTTGGATTCTCTCTTCCATGTATTTCTACAAATTGTAAAAGACCGTTTCTAACATTTGATGCTGTTAGGATCTGGAACTCACTGCCATCAGAAATTAAGAGCACCCGCAACAAAAATCCATGTAAAAAATGATGAAAAAATACTGTCTACAAAGCTCCTAGGAGGCTATAAATTGTTGAATATTTCAACAAAAAACAGTTCTATATGTCCTAACTATATTCCTAACCAACGAAGTCTACCAGCCTACTGCCTTAGATTTTTGTTTTCTTTGTCCTTTTCGATTTTTTTCTCTTTATCTTCTTTGATCCCATTACTTTAACATATTTTACCTTCTTAACAGTATATTCTTACTGTTATGTTTAGTTTCAAACTTAATATATATCATAATGTTGTATTTTAACATGTTGTTAGGTCATACAACTCGATAGCTCTTTGTGAGTTTTTTTCATGTGTCCTTCGGTTTAACAAATTAACTTACCTGTATATCTAATTAAACTACTATCAAAATTGTCAAGCTTTTACATTTCAGTATAAGTAAGTGGTATATTGTAATTAATTTTTGCTTTACTGATAAAAAAATTGAGTTTGAGTTTGAGTTAATAAATTCAAATATGTACAATCGTATTTGGAGGAGCCAGTGAAAAAACTTATTGGGGGGTTATCATTAACTGATGCAGATTATGACTCAGCCGTTCAAATACTGAAAAACTGATATGCAAGGCCAGCACAGATCAAGAGGGCTCACATGAGTCAGCTAATCAGTTTACCAGCAGTGTATAATGAAAAGAACATCATGAAGCTAACAGCTGCATTACAACATTGAAAACCAACTTTTGTAGCCTTGAGGCATTAGGTTTGGATCGCAACTCCTATTCGTTTATAATTGTTCCGACCTTGTTGGAAAAAACTCCAGGGTTGATTCAGTTGGCAATTGGACATGGATATTAAGGAATTACTCAAGTCATTTGCAATGGAACTGGACATCCGAGAGAGGCACTCACCCATTTTCAATGGGAATAACCAAAACATGCACCAACAACAACGTGGAGAATGGTCTAGGCAGTACAGTCAGATGGAACAAGATAGTACAGCAAGTGTGATGATGGTTGAAAGAGCTAAGTCAAAGACATGTCATTTCTGTTTGGAAGATCATGATGCAGAAGATTGCAAGAAAGGTAAGACACCTGAAGAACGTAACGCAGTTTTCATAAATCTTCTAGATGCTTTATCTGTTTGAATAAAGGACACAGATCTTTTCAATGTAGAAGTAGAGCTAGCTGTAAACATTGTAATGGAAAGCATCATCAATTGTTATATCAGAATAAGACCCCTCCCTCAAAGGCACCCCAGCCTAGCGATGCTACCCCATCGTTAAACCCTAACGCAGCATCATGCACATACTTGCTAGGATTAGACAGCACTAAGTCTCACACAGGTACTCACGAAAGGGTGGCATTGCAGACTGCTATTGCTGCAGTGGATGGAAAAGTGGGGAGCAGAGTAAGAGTGATGTTTGACTCAGGTAGTCAGAACACATTTGTGACTGAGAGTGTAGTGAAAAGTCTTGAGTGGAACGTTCTGAGAGAAGAGGAGCTGGGGGTGAAAACGTTTGGGAGCAGACAGGCTGAGACTGAACTACGACAGGTGTATGCTATTCCTCTAGTGCCAGTAAATGGTGGTAAGAGTATTACCATCGACACATTTTCAGTTAGTTAGGATAGTGAGAATGTATATTCTCATCTAACAGATATCCAGATACTGAATGTATATTCATTCATTTGTCTAGGGTTGATTACTTCCTTGAGATTGGCATTCTTATTGGAGCCAATTACATGAGGAACTTTCATGATGGTGATGTCAAAAGAAGGGGGCAGGATGAGCCAGTGGCTATTCACACAGAACTTGGTTGGGTGCTATCAGGACCATTTCAAGGTAAGAGTTCTGATGTATCTTCTGATGAAAATCTTGTTGCGTTAGTGATTGAGCCTTGCCCATTGCAAGGCAAAACTGTTGCAGCAATTAAGAAATCTATGCATAAACTATGGGACGTAGAAACACTGGGGATTAGAGTAGAAGATGAAGTTCACAAATCTGTAGTTAGTAAACTCTCTTTTACAGGAGAGTGCCATTCTGTTGGGTTGCCTTGGAAAATGGGGCATAGACGAATTCCCAGCAATTATGAAAATACATGTGTTAGACGAAAGAGTCAAGTAAGGCAGCTTGCTAAAACCCCAGCAGTGTTAGAAGAGTATAATAACAACATGGCAGAACAAGAGAAATCAGGTATTATTGAGAGAGTAGCTGACACCAACACAATTACAAAAGTCCAGATTGTGTATGATGCTTCTTTTGTTGATAGAAGAAGAGTGTCTTCAGTAAATGACAGTCTTCATGTGGGACCTTCCCATAAACCGTTAATGTGTGATATGTTAATAAAGTTTTGTGAGAAGCCAATATTTCTGGTTGGGGATATTGAGAAGGCATTTCTCAATATAGAGTTAGATCCCTCAGACCATGATTGCTTGAGATTTCTCTGGGTGAACAACATGTATTCTGAACAACCAGAAAGTATGGCTTACATTAATCAGTGCAAAAACTAAAGTACTAGGTCTTGCTTGGGATAATGAACATGAGTCAATGGAAATTGAGTTGCTTAAAATAGTAGAGGGCACAAAATCCATAACTAAGAGGTCCATATTGAGCACAATGGCTGCTGTGTTTGATCCCTTATGATTACTTTGCCCAATATCTATGGCAGCTAATGTTCTGTTTCAAGATTTATGTATGGAAAACTTAGGATGGGATGACCCTTGAGGGGTAAACTTCAAAGATGGGTAGAATGGTTGAATGGACTTAAGAACACTAAAGTAATTACAACCCCTAGGTATATATTTCAGGGATTGGAAGGTCAGATTATCATGATAAGTTTACATGGCTTTTCTTATGTAAGCAAGAAAGCCTACTGTGCTGTAATATATCTTGTATGTGAAACAACAAGGGCAATTTATCCCAGACTGCTTTGCTCTAAAGTAAGAATCGCACCTCTTAAAAGCGTGTCAATTCCCAGATTGGAATTAATGGCAGCCAGAATTCTAGTTAATCTCATGGACACAACTCAAAAGGCCCTTAGCTTAGACAGTAAGATTGATGAAGCCAAGTATTGGACAGATACTACCACAGTATTATACTGGATCTTACATAGAGTACCCGAGTGTGACGTCACTTGTCCTTAGTAACAGTGGGTCTGGTTCTAAGCAAACTTCACCATGCTTGGATACACCATAGTTAGACTGTTAACGTTGTGTGCTTTTTCATTCTGTGCTGAATTTACAAACTTCTTGACGATTTCATAGTTGAAATTAGGTTTACTTATTGTGGTTCATCTGATATTAATCGTGTTTACATCAATCACATTCTTATAACTTAAATATTATTCTGAATTTGCGATGGCTCAATGTTTTGTTCCTGCGAGCAACCATCAAACGGAAAGTCATGACTGCAGTTTTTTCAGATTTCCCAAGGAAGAAAGACGAATGAATCGTTGGAGAACATTGATAAGGTAAGTGATGACTTGGGAACCTTGGTTTATAGCGTAATAACCAAGGCAACAATTGTTTCAACACTAATATGTTGCTTAGCCTTAACACTAGGCCTCCAATTATGAGAACTGTTGGCTAAAAACTCGATTCAAATATTGTTAGTGCAATAGCGAGTCTAGTAGTCTAGTCTAGAGTTGCAGGGATAAGTACTTCCTGGGTCTTTTTCTAGCCTGTTGCACATATAAAAGCTTAAGTTCTATAACAAAATGTAAAAACACTGTGGCTAGTTATGATACCTTAGTCTCATTCATTTTCCAATAGTAAGTTTATTGTATTCTCTAATATTTTAGAAGACAAGATAGAGAGCCAAATCAAAACTCAAGAGTGTGCAGCTGCCACTTTCGAGATGGACAAAAAAAGAGCAACCCAGAGCTTATTGCTTGGAATGTTGAAAAACTTTTCCCATGTGAGCCTGAGGTCAAGAAGAAGAGGACTACACAAAGTATAGTTGAAAATGAACCTCAAAAAGAATCACCATCTGAATAAATTTGTTTGCAAAGCAGGACATCAAGCTGCTCAGCTAATGACGTCATTTTGCAGCACGAGGTAAAAGGTGCAAGTGATCAGCTCAATGCAATGAAAAGTGAGCAGGAATATTGCAAGCAACATTATTCAGTGCACCAAGTAAAAGAGGATGTCCTGCGGATGGAAACTGGAAGTCCAACAGAGAAAGTCTTCTGGATACTTGTTAATTATACAAAGAGATGTGAATCCAGCATAACTATTAGTATGGTTGGAAAGTTGAAGCGGTAAAGTTTGAAGATCAGGTCTTGCTCACATTAATGACAGTGAGACAAAGCTACACCAATTTGCATCTTGGGTAACTGTTTTCATGTAGTGAAAAAACCATTTCATTCTCCATCTTCATTTGTCCCATTCCCAAACTGTAGCATTGTCATAGACTGCACAGATGTAGAAATTGCAAGTCCTAAGCAGATGAATTTACAGAGAGCCACATATTCATCTTACAGATCATGAACTCAGTCAAAGTGTTCATTGGTGTTTCACCAAAATGCTGTAATCACAAATGTGAGCAAGCTCTATCCTGGCTCCACATCAGATAAAGCAATAGTAGAGAAGTGTGGCATATTGAGTCATTTCTTGCAGGAGACTTGATCCTTGCTTACAAAGGATTTCTCATAAATGACATTGTTCCTGTTGGTGTTTCTGTAAATATCCCACCATTTTTAGTGCATAGGAAGTTTACAAAACAAGAAATTTTGAGAACAAAAGAGATAGCTAGAAGCAGAATTCATGTGGAGAGGGCTAATGCCAGAATAAAAGAGTGTAAAATAGTGTCATTCATTCCTGCATGGCAAAGATGTCATGCAGACAAGATTGTTCAACTGGTTGCTGCACTGATACATCTTCAGTTTCCATTGATAAAAGAGTGTTCAACAGGAACAGATTTTGATTACGTTTGGTAATACTTGTGTTTTTAGGTACCGTAAATCCTCAAATTAGCCCTGCAGGGCTTATTAATTTTGGACATGTTTAGAAGGGGGCGTATTGGAGGGGGGCTTATATGAGGGAGGGGCATAACAACTTTTTATGTGATACACAGAGAACATATTAGGAAATGCTAGGCTTAAGTTTGACGAATTATATACAGTCCTCAAAGAGATTGAAGCTATGCTTAATTCCCGTCCACTTACTTATCAGTATGAAACTGATGAGGTTTTAACACCTTGACATTCAACTTTTGGCTATCATCTATCGCCATTTTCTTTTGGAATTAATCCAGACGCCGGTAGTTCTGATGTTAATCAAACAACATTGAGTAAGAGATATTTAGTCCTTAGAAATAAACTCCTCCATTTTGAGAAGATATGGAAATCAGAGTATCTTACCGATTTGCAAGAAGACCATTGTTTGAAAAATAAAGTTCCTAATTGTATTTCAGAAGATATCATTTCAGTGCAGGATAATCAATTGAAACAGGGGCAATAGAAAATTGGGATACTGTAAGGGTTAATTGTAGGCAAAGATGGTCATGTCAGGAGTCAATTTGAAGGTAAGTAGTAGAGGTAAACCACAATTTTGTTCTAGGCCTGTACAAAAGGTATATCCATTGGAAATAGTACTAGTCAGGGAGAATGATGGACATGGCACAGTTAAGAGAAGTGATGTGGAGGTAGGAATGGGAAAGGATATAGTATGGAGGGAAATGTGAATAGTGAGAAGGAGTACCAACCTAAGCGTGCTGTGGGTAGCAACGTGCAGTGGGAGATGAAGCTCATACTTGGTCATGTGTGATCAAGGAGGGGGTTGTGTCCAGAAAACTTTCCTGCACTGTGGCACTCTTTGCAGATTTGCACTGGCAGCCACGCTGCAGGGACAGGTTCCACGTGGTACTGTTTTATTTACTTTTCACTCTATTAATTAATCAAGTAGTAAATGTACAGTTGACAGTCATGTTATTATTGTCGAATTACATTTTACCAGTTCAGTTGTTTAGAGTCGAGTTGAGTGGAAGTCATAAGTGGAGTAAGAATTAGAAATATCATCTCAACTTGAGAGTTTTAGTGATATACTGATCGGACCACGTAGGTGAAGTGAAGTTCCATTCCATGTTTGTGTTTGTCTATATATATATATATATATATATATATATATATATATATATATATATATATAT
>OLMO02000325.1:1742812-1760868 GCA_900291935.2 Cassiopea xamachana
TATATATATATATATATATATATATATATATATATATATATATATATATATATATAATACACACATCATTTGTTATATTGTAGTTTCGAAGTATTAAAGTGGGTATCTCTGGGCATAATAGGAAGTACACATTTTCAACATTGGGCAATCCAGTGATGAGAAATAGACATTTAAAGTGTGTCAACATGTCAAGTATCTCCGTACATTAGACTGTCTGGTGCAATGTGCCGTTTTACACTAACTTGACAGAGTCATAAATCAACTCATAAGAGAGCGATTTTCATTATTTTTGCACCAGATAGTAGGTAATCAAGGTGTGTCTAACATTAGTAAAACTATTGTTATGTTCAGTGTATAGGTTGATGCTTTCATTTTGCACTAACCTTTGACGAGAATTGTTACTTAATGGTAAATACAAAAATTCCAAGAGAGAAACTTCAACTTTTGACACTAACACCAAATAGCTGGAGCAATCGTAAAGCTGCTAAGGAATTCAAAGTGTCAAGAGGTGTGATTGCCAAAGCACGGAAAGTGAAAAGTGAAAGTGGACTTTTGTCCATGCCCTGCCAAAAAATGTGAAAAAACATTCCAATAGAGGTTGATGCAAAAGTGTTGGAGTTTTGTAGGATAAACAGTGTCAGCAGAATGCTTCCAGGCAAAAACTATGTATCTGTAAAGATAGATGGAAAAAATATGTTCAAAAATGCTTGCTACTTGCCAACCTTAGGGAACTGTATCAACAGTTAGAAAGAACACCCACATTTGAAGACAATAGCCGTATTCAATGTTTGTTCATTACAGCCAAAGGAGTATATAACTGTGCGCAGCAATGGAAGCCACTATGTTCGTGTTTGTGTACAATATCAAAATGTCAAGTTAATGGTTTCTGCTATTGGCAAGGAATATCAGTACAAGGATTTGATGGCAATGCTAGTATGTGATGTGGCAAATGAGGTATGCATGCTAAAAAGATGCCTCAATTGGCGTCCTCTAGTGTCATAAAGGTATATAATACCAAAAATCTCACTGAGGAGCTTATTAAAGACGACAATATCATTTACAGTAAGTGGGAAAGTACCAATAGATGCACCTTGTATGAATGGAAACATTCACTTCACAATTTGTTCATGAACTAATAGCTAAAATGAAGAAGTTCACATCCCATCATGTCATTGCAAGGAAATAGGCTGAATGCTTCAGAGTTTTACCACAGCACGAAAAAGCGGCAACATTATTTTGACATACGTAAATCTCTTCATCTGACACTCATCAGAGTATAAAAACGTCGGATAATGACCTAAAGGTTAACCAAAATATATATCCAGATGCAGGTAATGTGTTAGTATGCATCTTATTGGCCTCAAGTTTGACCACTTAGGACCTATTAACATAGAGAAAACTGCTTCAAAGAGTTGAAAGAAAACCTGGAAAACGTAAATGACTAGTCATCTTGGATTTCCCCGAACATTATTCCTTATCTAGGATGCTATCCAAGACTTCCATTGGAACAATTCACAAGCTAATGTCCAACCTATCGTGGTCTGTTTCAAGGATTCTAGAGATGTCAAACGTCAAAGCAATATCATGGAAACTTCACAAGGCTGTGAAATCTGAATGGTACATAACCAGACATTATTAAAATATTCTAGTTTTATTCAACACTTTTGGTCAGCAAAAAAAATAAAGGAATTCTGAGACTTTTACTTTCAGCAGTAGATCACATTTACCTGGATTGCCCATTTGCTGCCGTGTTTCATCACATCTTGACACTGTATGGGCTGAAATAATAACCTGATATAGGATAGAAGGGTGGTATGTGCGGTAATAGACACAGTAATGGACGTTTTTGCCATTAGTCACCCCTCTGTTTGATGTGACATTTCTTTACAACACGTGCATTTGACCTTTACAGATTGCTTTTTCTATTTCTGTGAAATATCCAATATTTTTGTTGTACCTTTGCTGCTGTCATTGCTACTCCTGAGCGTCTGTATTCAAGGCCGTAAGTTCCACAAAAACTTTGAGGGGGCTAATTTCTAGCTTAATTAAGTGATCCTTGGCTATCGCAATGACCATAGGTCATTGCCTAAAACAGCTGGAGGGTGCTGTAAGCTAGCCAGCGGGTCCAGGGCAGAGCCCTGGCAGGGGTCCAGGGGGCAGAGCCCCCAAAAGCTCCAGAGATTTTGCCATCTCTGAGACCTTAAAATGACTTAGGATCATGAAAGTTCTCTTTCTACACAGTAATAGAAAAACACCAGAAATAATTACTGTATAGCCCTTGTCTGCAAGTGCACAGGTATGGCAAATCACAGTCACTATCTTCCCGGTAATGCAAAACTGTTAATTGATCAAACCATTTAGGGTTGAACACTCGCTTCATCCTCTCTGTATCTCTCATAGGAAACGTTATTGATCTCGGTTGGTGTGGCTTTGCCGGAAAATCGCCAGTAGATGAAGAGCGCTTCCCAGAATCTGCAGATGCCATTTTGAAAAATGATCTGCTTTCTTTCTCTGCTTATATTTTATAGAAGGAGAAATCCAATGTGTTTTTTCTTTGCATGATGATTCAATTCGAGATTCGGATTCAAAATTGAGATTCGAAATGTGTAATTTTAATAACAATTTTAATAAAAAGTTTCTTTTGTAAATTGAAATGTACATTTTCTTAACGTTTTAAAGCGTCTAAAAATATAATGCCGTTATTAAAACAATTTCTGCAATATAGAAAAGTCTGGCCTAAGTGTGGCCAAAGTAACAAGAAAAAGTTTAGAATATGAAGTGAATATACTGTAATGCCCCCTAGTAATCTACCATGTGGTTATTGATGTTGATGCATTGTCTGACCTAAACACAGTATAATGTACATAACAAATTGTTGTATCATCAACTTATTTATGCACCTAGCCCCCCGGAAATTACGTCCCTGGTATTTATGCACTTAACTTGTTATTATCAGTGAAATCCTATGTTCCATTGGTAGAAGTGCTGGATATTTCATTTCATATGACACTAATGCTTTCCTGACTCTTCCTCCTACTCTGATACTTCCTGTATCGTCTTTACATGGACATAATGACTTGAATTTGCCTCTCTTTATGTGCTCATGCAATCGTTATCGCACACCTGTATTACGGAAAAATCTGCATTCTGCAGCTCATCAGGTGTGAGAGTTTCAGTTTGCATTTCTCCTCCATTCCCTTTCACCTTTATACACTTACTGAGCCTTGTCATCCATGCCATTACTTGAATGAGCGTTTTCCACCTGAAACATTGTTCATTGCTGGTTGCCTCTTCAATGTTCTGGCTAGTTAACATTCATGACTTCTTCCTGTGAAGGCATTCCTTCTTATTTTTCAACACCTTTGTAGTATCTGTTACTGGCCATAGTTTCCCTGCAAGCCTTAAAAAGTCCAGTCCTCTTTTCCATCTTATATCAAGTTCTTGCCCATTAATTCCTCAGGATAAATCATGTTACATTTATGTCATTTGTGATAGGCTTCCATTGCTATGGATCTGAGTAACTTTGGATTTCACCTATTCTCACCAATACAAATGGCTTGTACCTGTGTGATGGACTTTGAATCCAACTCAGAGCAATCACACTGTTGGTGAGAAATATAGCATCAGCAACTTATATTCGTGCCTCTTTGTGAATTGAGTTTGTAAGGTGAGAAGTAAGAACAGAAGCATGCAGCTCTATCTGTAGCATGCTTGAATGTGCAAGGGTGCTATCCTTTATTTTGCAGCAATGAGCTTAACCTAAAACCTTCCATCTATGATCTTTTGTCGAACATATGCACATACAACAAAGGCTTCTTGTGATGGCTCTGAGAAAATGCATAGTAATGGCTTCTCAGTGGAATCAGCTGTTATTTATGTTCTTGCATAGGAAATCTTGTTTAATTGTGTCATTCTTTGAACATGGCTATCCATTTCATTCTAACATCTGATGGTATTTCATCATCCCCATCAACTCCTTTCCATCATAGTTCTTGTAGACCAATTTTCAACTTCATGACAAATGCAGCAGCAAGTCAAATGGATCATAACTTCGTTTAATTTCACTCAATATCTTCTGCTTTGTAGGTTTCACATTTTCTGTAACACTACCTCCTTCATCAAAAAGACTAATCAGATCAGATTCAGCATTGACTGTTAATGTATCAGATGGGTTTTTCCACGCAATCTGAAGTACTTTCTCTTCCACTTCCTTTGAGAGGGGCTTGCTGCTGTCTGTTGCACATAATTTCGTGCTGTTTGCATCTAATCCTTTGTGTGACATCCATTCCTTTAGGTGAAACCCTCCTGTTTTCAATGCAGCATCTATGTCCTGGGCCAAGCGTCTTGCTTCTTCCATTTTCTCAACTGAGTGACAAATATTGACCATGTGCACATTCTGAATGAGTACCTTTGCTGCTCTTGCTGTCTTCTCATCTGTAGTTTGTCTTAAGGCTATTTGTGCCATCACACAGGCAGGTTTGCCTCCAAACGTGAAAACTATTTTGATGTAAACATCAGGTTATCCATCAGTTTCTAAACTTCACCATACAATGTGGTGTACATGCTGATCTCGTTCAGGTATCACTGTCCAACAGTACATTTGTGAAATATCCCCAATAAGAATCAGATTTTTTTTCTTTTCTGGTCTAAGTACAGCATGATGTGGAATGTAGTGCACTTGTTTTCTGGATTTCTGGTGTTGTTGGTATATAGAGCAGGTTTTCTTTTCGGGCATTAGAGCATAAGTTTTGTTGCGGAATGCTTTTGCTTTTTCTAGGCTTGTTAAATCAAATTCATTGGATAATCTAGGCAGAGTAATGTATCCCCCAACCAATAGAGTATATTTATTTGCTCTGCTTCTTCTGATTTAATTCTGTCTTTGCAATACATCTTTTTCTTCTAAGTGCCATGTAGGATGACGTCGGCGATCATGATGTTCCACCTGCCCCTCTCTCTTGCTAGACGTAATATCTCACTTGATCTTATATCGGTTCTCCATTTGTTGGCCACTTGCTCTCTCAAACTTCCCAAGAATGTCTTTCTCTGTCTGCCTCTGTTTCCTTCTATCTTCCCAGTCAGCACCAAATTCTCTAGTCCTTCCTTCCTAACAACATGCCCTAGGAACTCCAGTTGTCATCTTCGTATTGTGCTCAAAAGGGTCCTTTTCGTATCTGCTCTTTTTAGTACTTCCTCATTTGTTACTTGATCTGTCCAGGGTATTCTTTGCATCTTCCTTAAGAACCACATTTCAGCAGCTTCCAATTTCTTTTCCATTGCACCTGATATTGTCCAGCTTTCACAAACATACAGCAGGGTGGATAAAACATAGCAGTGTGATACTCTCATTCTTGTGGACATGGACATTTTTTGGTGTCTCAGAATTTTTCCCAATCGATCGAAAGTTCCTCTTGCCAATTCAATTCTCTGTTTTATCTCAATGTCACATTTGCCACTTTCTGTGATGTAACGTCCCAAATAGGTAAAGTTGTCCACCTGTTGGATTTGATCATTTCCTATGAGTAATCTGCAATGAGAGCTTTGTTGTTTGCTGATTACCATGCACACGGTCTTCTTGCGATTTATTTCCAGTCCTTTCCTCTTACTTTCAGCATTCACCTTGTTAAGGAGGTCCAGCAGTCCCTGCCGAGAGGTTGCAACTAACGTGGAATCGTCTGCAAATCTCAGGTTGTTCATGTTGTAACCACCAACTCTGACTCCTTCCAGCTCATCTATGTCTCTAAATAGTTTCTCTCCGTACATGTTAAACAAATCCGGAGAGAAGACACATCCTTGTCTCACGCCTCTCTTGATGTCGACATATGCACTAAGTTCATTTTCTATACGTATACATGCAGTCTGTTCCCAGTACAAGTTCCGGATGAAGCGAAGATCTTTGCCATCTAGATCTAAGTCTATCAAATCCTGAAGCAGTTTCTCATGCTGTACTCTATCAAATGCTTTGGTGTAGTCCATGAAACATAGGTAAAGATCTCCCTGCATCTCTATTGCTCTTTCAGCTAGCATTCGAATCATAAAGATAGCATTTCTGGTACCCGTGTCTTCCATGAATGCAATACATCAAACTTCCAAAATAAAAAAACTACCTTCCAATTACCACACCCGAATTGTAATGGTGTCCAAATTCTTTGGAGTTGTACAACCTTACAGATTAGCATTAAGTTATTACTTATGCTCTCAGATGACAATTTGCTAAATGTACAGTCAAATGCTAGGAAAGTTAGTGAGGAGTTCAATATCAATAGAACTACCATGATATCATACAAAATAACACAGTTAAAAGCAAAATAGTTGAAATGGCTAAATGTTAACACTTAATTTGTACAAGGTCTTTCAATAAGACTTGACAGTTGCTTTCCACCATCATCAACTGAGAGTGAGAGGATTCAAGTGTTCAAAAAACCACATATAGTGATAATCCACAATGGTTACCTCCAAATTCCCATTGGCCATAACAATCTTGGGAAATTTACTGCTTGCAAAAGACTAGCCAATGCAGAAAAGAATATGGAAAACTTGCAGGTTATCTTAACTCAATTCATGGGTCCCTCTTTTCATGATGACTGCAATGCATCCTGGTACAAGTGGTAATTGCACACTACCTATAGCAGAATCTTGAGAAAACTGGTGAAGTTATGGATTCCAGTGCCTTATTTAAAGATAAACCAGACCCTTGTTTATTTACAAACTCTTGCATGGTTAGAGAGCCTATTCAGCACTAAAACAATTCTGAATGAAGTGTAGTATCTAGTGTGTTGGATGAGGAAGCAGACATTCTGGAACGAAAGCCAAGCAGAGGGTATACATGTGCAGTTCCAAAATGTACCATCGATTCCAAGAGAGATGGACATATAAGTTGGTACAGATTTGCTGATGGTGAATGCTACATGCTCCACTATGGAACAAAGCAATTGATTAACATTTGAACTGCAAGAATGCAGATCATTGTTAAAAGTTTGCTTACTCTTGAGTACCTAATAGAAGAGAGGGTGGGAAAGATAGCAAAGTTTTAATATGCAGGAAGGGTTGGAAAATGACCAAAATGTTATAGAATATGCAATGGTTCCTTGACAATATATATCAAGTAATACGCAATTTGCTAAGAATGAAACAGCAATAAACAATGCAAAACGTGCACTTACTGTGATTTTCATCACAAGAGGTTTACCTGCAGGCGAAAGTATCTCCCCTAAACATTGCTTTGGGTGAGATCGTACTGTAACAATAATAGATGGGGAGATTGGAGTCAGAAATTGCTGCGTGGAAAATACTTGAAAAATTAGCTAGCAGATGTTGCCTAGTATGCACCTGAGAGTACACAAACCTGTATGTGCTTATACAAAGTGTATGCAATATTTCCTACAAGTAATAGTATGTCTGTTAGTCAGAGGTTATTCAGTACTTAAAAGTGTAAAAATCAGAACGTTGTTGTAACATCTTGTCATTCCATAATGTTGCATCACATTCAATTCTTTCAAGAAAGAGTTCTTTCTTGGTGTATACTACAAATTCAATCCTGTCCAAGTGAAGAATATTCGCCACCCCTTGGCACTGAAAATAGCAATTATGATTTCTTGTTACTGTTGTATATTGTGTTCTAATTTCAGTAGATTCAATAATGTTAATATTGAACAAAGGGGAAACTATTGAACAATAGCATTATGATAAGGACAATAGAAGTAGTCATGGTTAAGCACACCACTTTAGATATAGTGCACGCTGATGAGTTGTTTTACGTATTGACAGTTAAATGTTGTGTTTCTAAATGAGACAGTAGTATTAACGTTGATTAAGTTTCGAAGAGCCGTAATTAGGTTATCGGTATAACTTGCTCTATAATAGTACTAAACTTGATGCTCTATAATACTACAATCTTTGAAACTTGAATTGGTGAATTCCACTTGGATAAATGTTTGCGTCCAGAATGTTTTGATGCTGTTCCTAATACATCTGGTGCAGATAAAGCATGGACTCATTGGACGCGAACTTTCAATGGATTTATCACACCAATCGATACAACCATACAAACTGGTAATAAGCTTGACATCCTAGTTAACTATGTTTCACATGACGTTTTTGACTATATCTCAGAATGCAATGATATTGAATCAGCAATGGTTGTACTTGAATAGATGTATAATGTACTGAAGAATGAAATATTTGCTAGGCATCTGCTACCGACACAACATCAACAAGTTGGAGAGACTCTAGATGGTTATTTAAACACTTCGAAAGTTTTGGCCAAAGACAGCCAGTTTAAAGCAGTAACAGCTCAAGTCTATAAACAGGAAATGATACGAGATGCATTTATTAATGGAATTCTGTCACAGCACATTCACCTACGTCTTTTAGAAAGCAATGAGCTAACACTAGATTCAGTTTAAGTGCAAGCGCGCTCATTAGAACTTGCACAAAAATCGTCTGACCAGTACAATACTCCTTCTATGGTAAAGGCTACAAGTATTGATGATAAACCATCAGATTTACACGTCATTACTTCTAACCGCACTTGTTTCTTTTGTGGAGGATCATGTCATAATCGTCAGTTTTGTCCAGCCAAGGATGCAGTCTGTCATAACTGTCAGAAACCAGGTCATTTTGCAAAAGTATGTCAGTCAAAGCGCAAAAAGTTATCTTCAAATGAGACATTGGCTTCTACTCATCCTGCATTAGCTTCAGTGGTTGCAACATCTAAATCACCAGAAAGTCGTCAAGAAACAATAATTGATGCTTATGTTGATAATAAACATGTAAATGCCTTACTCGACACTGGAAGCTCCAACAGTTTTATTTGTAATAGGTTTGTGCAAAGGTTTAACTTGAATTCTAGTCCCACTCAATCTTCCGTATGTATGGCAGAATCAACAATAACAGTCATGGTCCTTGGAAAGTTCACTGTAGATGTACAAATGGATGATACAAATAAATGATACTAATTATGGCAAAACAAAATTGTCTGTTCTAGAAAACCTCTTCTCTGATACAATAATTGGACAGGACAGTCTAAGTCAACATCAAGAAGTAATTGTCAAATTTGGTGGAAGCAAGCCTCCTTTTTCCGTTTGTGGACTATCAACTATGAATGTAGAGTCATTGTCTCTGTTTTCAGGCCTGAAACCAAACTGTAAACCAATTGCTGTAAAGTCCCGTTGTTATAGTCAGGATGACTGGACATTCATTGAATTAGAAATTCAATGCATACTGACAGAGGATATTATTGAACCAAGCACATCTCCTTGGTGAGCTCAAGTTCTTGTGACAGTTTACGATAGGCATAAGAAACGTATGGTGATAGATTACTGACAGACTATCAACCAGTATACACCATTAGATACCTACCCATTACTTCGTATAGTTGATCAAATTAATGAACTTGCTAAAACCTCTGTATTTAGTACCAAAGAAGCATACCACCAAATCCATATACGCTCACATGAGTGTCAGTAGTTTTCCTTCGAAGCAGCCGGAAAGCTTTACCAACCACAGCAGTTGCCAATTGGAGTCACAAATGAAGTGGCTTGTTTCCAGAGGAATATCAACGAGTTTAATGAATGACGTTCTCTAAAGAAGGCGTACGCATACTTGGATAATGTGACTGTTGCTGGTGATGATCAAGCTGAGCATGACGAAAACCTATCAAGGTTCCTTGATGCATGCAAAAAGGATAATTTACAGCTGAATAATTCTACGAGTGTATTTTCAGTATCCACTATCTGTCTACTTGGTTATCAAGTATCCTTCAATGAAATTTGTCCAGATCCAGCATGTTTGCAGCCCTTGCGAGAGATATGAAGCTTCAAAAGAAAACAGTTGGATTATTCACATACTAGTCAAAATGGATTCCTAATTTTTCTGAAGAAATTAAGCCTCTATCAAGCAATACAATGTTCCCATTACCACAGTCAGCCATAGAAGCATTTACTTTGTTATAGCGGGAAATTCAAAGCTCTGTAGTTGCTGGTTAGATGAGTCTAACGCATTTGTTATTGAGACTGACGCATCCAACTTTGCTATTGCAGCTACTCTTAATCAAAAGTGCAGACCAGTTGCCTTTTTCTTTCATGGTCTCAATCGTAGCAAGCTTAACTATTCATCAGTGGAGAAAGAAGCATACTCCATTGCGAATCCATTCGTAACTGGCGACATTATCTGGTTGGAAAGCACTTCACGTTAGTTACTGATCAGAATTCTGTGTGTTTTATGTTTGATAAAACAAGATCAAGCAAAATTAAGAATAGTAAGATGATGCATTGAGTTGGGTTGCTATAATTTTGACATCAAATACTGGCCAGGGGGAGATAATGTCCCTGTTGATTCCTTTACTAGATTATTTTGCACAGCTGTCAGTACCAAAAATACCTACAAGCTCCATGACTCCTTATGCCACCCGGGAGTAACTCGATTCTATCATTTTCTGAAAACAAAGAATATAGCTGTTTTGCTGGATGAAGTTTGTAACTTAATATCCTCTTACAAGAATTGTGCTGACAATGAGCCTTGTTTCTTCAGACCAGAAGAGAAAAAGCTTATCAAAGCCACTCAGCCATTGGAAAGACTTAGTATTGAGTTCAAAGGGCCATTGCCTTCAGCTACACCCAACACCTAGTTCCTCACGGTTATAGATGAGTATTCTCAATTTCCTTTTGCAATACCATATGCTAATACCAGTACAGGCACTGTCAAAAGTCTCAGCTCAATCTTCACCATATTTGGTACACCTGGATATATTCATTCAGATCGTGGTTCATCTTTTATGTCTTGCGATTTGAAGTCATGGCTACAATCAACAACTATTCCAACAAGTCGGTCTACTCCTTACATTCTAGCTGAATGTAAGGAGTAGACCGACTTCATGGGAAGTGCACAAGGTATAATGCAACCATTTGGAAAGCAATAACTCTTGCATGTAGATCAAGACATCTAGATGTGAAGTGCTGGGAGATGGTTCTACCAGTTGCATTGCTTTCAATTAGATCACTGTTCTGTATAGCTACTCCACATGAATGTCTATTTAACTTTGCACGTTGATCAGCATCAGTTTACTCTTTGCCATCATGGTTAGCTCCTGGGACTGTTTATTTGAAACGGCACAATTGTCATCAAGTATCAACCATGTGTTGATGAAGTAGAACTTTTGCAAGCAAATCCCAATTATGCTCATGTTCACTATAACAATGGTCAAGAAAGTATGGTGTCACTGAGTGACCTTGCACCTTGTGCACAACCTGAGACCCAAAATCCAGAATCTGGTCCACAAGAGACAGTAGCACTGAACGATCAACCGGAGACCATGCTCCACCATCTAATACTGAGGACTGAAGGAACTTGGTACCACGTTGATCACAAAGAGTTAGACGCCCACCTGATTTGTGACTTCTCTTATCTGATAATTCATTACTCCTTTAACCTCAGAAAATATATCAGTGGGGGAGAATGTTGTATATTATGTTCTACTTTCAATAGTTTCAATAATTTTACTATTTAACAAAGGGGACACTATTGAACGATTGCATTATGATAACGACAATAGAAATATTCACAGTTAAGTGTACCTCTTTATAAAGACTGCACACTGTTGAGTTCTTTTACGTAGTGACAGTTAAAAGTTGTTTTCTACATGTGAGAGTAGTACTAACGTTGATTAAGTTTCGAAGAGCCTTAATTAGGTTATCTGTATACGTTACTACAGTTACTAATGGCGCCCCATTTTCATTTAGGGTTGCACAGAATTCTCTCATTTGATAGCACCATCAATTGACATATCTCGTTTTGTAAATAGGCATTTTATTTCACTAGCACCAAGAGCTTTTCTATGGTCAACAATGATAGGATCTTCCTGCTCCATTGTTGGCTTTTTGTCAGTTTTCAAATTGATGGGTTCCTTGGTGTTTGGTGACTTGTAGAAATACACCTTGTTGTATGTCAGTGAGAATCCTTTGCGCTTTTTGTGCCACTTTGCTTCTAGTAGGGTATTGCTTGCAGTATCCTTCTCTTCTCTCTATATGGATCTGCAAAGAGTTGTTGCATACCTATATCTTTGTGTATTTCTGCTACAAAGTCGCCAAGCCACATTTTTATCATCCCTCCTAGCTGCTGATAGAACAGAAATAACATTTACATTCACTAACACCAATGAGTATGCACATAGTCAAAAGTAATCACATTTTGACCATTTGCAGTCACTGTCAGCAGTTTGGTGAGACTCGCAAATGTTATTAGTAGGAGCAATGCATTTTTGTACATCCTTCAAAACATTATCCATTCCCACTTGTTGCCTGGGAGTGTTAATACAGTACATTTGTAGTCCTAGAATTTGTAGTCCTAGAAAAGAAGGTGACTGTGTCATCACTAGCATCATTGTCACCCGATGAATCCCCATACAGCTTTCTTGACTGATGCTGTTCTGTTCCTTGCTTGCTGGTATGCCGCACTGCTGACGATGACTTCACTATTCCTGATAGACTTTCAGCCGGTGGTGTTGTAGGCATTTGTGATTTGTAGTGGCAGTAGTAGTTGTTAAATTCCAATGTACGATTTATTTCCTAGTCCAATAACTTTTTTGTGTTACAACCTATGCTATATGTTGATGATGATGTGAATGATGATGACATTTTTTACCACTGTTGTTGTTGTGACCTGAGGTAGCTGCTTTAGCTATTACTGATGCTCCTGCTGCCGCCTATACTGCATGTGAATGTGATGATCTGCATCTGTGTTTTGATGTTTTATTTTTCAGTGAGTGTTCGCTTGATTTTACTTTGGATTCAATTTTGTCTAGGTTGGATGCAATTGACCGTTTCATACCTCATTTTATTCTTTTTCACATATCTTCTACCCCTCGTCATTAGGGATGATTCTGATTGATCATTACAGATGCATTCAAAATTCTTAGTTATAGTAAAAGCATACTCTTTTTAATTCTATCTTTGAAATTGTAATTTGATTTGTGAAAGAAGAGTGTTGATGAATGTTGTCATTGTATGTCGCTACATGAAGGTATTGTTATCACTGTGCTAAAAACAGCAGCTGTCAGCCAGTGATAGACCCAATTTTGAGCCTTCAGGTCAGGCAGAGGTTTTTTTGACAAATATTACGGGAAATAAGGTTTCACTGATACAATAAGGGAGACTTTGTGCTTTTAGGCAAACGTCAAGGAATGTATCCAAAAAGCCTGTACTATCTATTTCACTTGTGGACTTTATCATGTTGGGACTCAGACATTGTTACTTTTACTACTGATATCACATTTAACTCATTGTTATCGCAGCATGTAGAAGAGATCTGCTATCCTACATGCTCAATTGTTGTTTGAGGGTGGTATCTCCCCCTGATAAAGCAAGAAATCCATATGTTTTGTCAAAAAGTGTTAATGATATTTTTATGTTAGCTACACTATTATACTCTCAGTAAATATCAAAATAGAGCTAATGGTATAGCTAATAGCCTCTTAAACATAACGTTTAACTGTTCTTGTATGCATGTTGGTACATAGCAACTACCTTAGCAACTGGAGGTTCTTTGATATTGGATTTATACTTTCCTGTAATACCCCTTCAGACAATAGCCCCATCCATTCAGCTGTTTTTCAACTTGCTTGTCAATCACACATGTTTCATCAGTATGTTGATGAAGAGGCATCAGACTCTACAACTGTTTGAAAGTCAAGTAGAAAGTATGGACAGAAATAATAGCAAATGGCTGGAAATTCCTACTATAAGTAATGATTTCTACATCTTAACAGCCTACATAGATGAACCCATAATATGTTCTCTGTGTTAGAGACTGTGCAGCCCAGTGGCACCAGTGCCTCAGTACACCAGTTGCTTGTCTGCCCTGTCATTCACCCAATAGGTTATTTATTGTTTTGTTTCTGTTTTTTTCTGTCGCATATGTGTGATAGATAGATGGATGCTGCTGAATCACAATAAGATATATTTGAGCTCATACATTGCGTTGTTTGTTTTATCTGTGTTACTGGCAGTTTATTCCAACAATGGCTATGGGCCCAGTAGCTGTCATGCTGAGGAAAGGTGCTCATATAAGGTTTTTGTCGTTGAGATCAGTTTGAATTTTTAATGGGCGTGTCCTTGTGAAGCAGTTTGTAAATGTAGAACATTTGTTTTGCTGCCATTTTTAACACAGGGCAGAGTTATGGCTTCAGGTGATAAGTTATCTTCTAACAATAAGTAGAATGGCTACAAGTGGCAGATATGGAAATTGCAAATGACTGCTTATTTTACAAGCTAAAGACAGTTGGGGCCTAATAGATGGATCTGTTGTTTGCTCAGAAAATAGTGCTGAGAATCAGGTGTTGGCTGGATTTATAGTGCAAGAGGCAAGGGTCAACTCAATTTTACTACAGACTGTAAGTACTTCTCAGTTACATATCATTGCTAGATCAGAATCGGTTACCCCATATCAGAAATGCAATGATTTGGTTCAAACTTTTGACAGAGCTTTGTTGTCAAACAAGTTGCAGTTACTTTCACAGCTACTTGATGTACAAATGAGGTCAAAGCAGACTGTGAATGCATATTTTACAGATCTACAAGGTATAACTGAGCAATTAGCTGCAATAAATTCTGCCGGTTTCCAGATAACTGTTCTTCTTTGTGGATTACCCTCAGAATACAAAAATTTATATACTGCTTACGTAGCAAAAGAAGAAGTTGCCTTGTCAGAGTTGCAGGAAGGATTACAAACAGAGGAAGGAAGAGTAATGGAGAATCGCAATGTTGTAAGACACAGCCATGGAAAAGATGTTTCTGGTCCTCTTTAAACTGTTGGAGAGATAGGCCACTTGATACGTGATTTTCTGCACATAAATAATGGTGAAAACCCAAGAAGTCTCCATCAGACCAAATCATGCTCATCCTTACAGACTCTGGAATGTTCTCATAGAGATAAAAATAAACACTAGAGTGCGAACTCCGAACCGAGGCCTGAAGCAACCATGGGCAATGCTACCATCTTGAATGCATGGCAAAAAAGTTGTGTTGGTGTGAGTGCAGTACAGACTAGCCCAACAAAACTATGTTTCTAGCTTTGTTTCTATAGTGTCAAATGATTCTGAAAGAGAGTCTAACAAAACAAGTAAGTAGGTGGGGGGATGCTTTGAACAATACAGACATTGACATTTAAAGTAAGAGGTGATAGCACTAGTGTTGGTAAGTGCTTGCACAGCAACACCATAAGGCTATCATATAAGTGTAATTGTGAATGAGAAAGCTTATTATGGTAACATCAGAGACAGTTTAATTGATGTAAGAGAAGAGATGACAAAGTTAGGTGAAATATCAGTTAATAAAGCCAATTATAAAATATACTAGTTCATAGGTGGTGGTTGGAAATTCCCTGCCATTATGTGTGGAATTGGTCCAACCAACCACAATAATGCATGCATATGGTGCAACTGTCCAAAACATCAAAGGTATGATACTTCCAAACCTTGGATCATCAAAAGGACTGCTGAAAACATTAACGGAAATTCGAAGATAAGAAAACTCAGTTGTCAGCATCTCTCATCTTGTGACTTTATAACATTACACCACCTGGTCACTGAAATAGTATGTGGTTTTTGAGAATTTCTGATGTTTTGATTGAACATTTCATTCTCCAGTTAAAAAGAGAAGATGGCTTAACAAGACACACAAGTATAGGGGCTCTTACATTAACTGCCTAAACAAAAGTGGAATACAATTCCAATGTAACACTGAAAGTACAACCAACACATTACACTATTGTGAGCTTACAGGACCTGAATGGATACCTTTATTTCAGCATATCACCAAAATGGAAATGTTGCCAGATGATCATACTGCTGTCAAGATTCAACACCTTAGGAAGGACTTCCTGACCTTATACAACAAAATACATATGAATTGGAAAGTGAAGTGACTGCCCTAAGTACAAGTATAAAATCATGGCTCTCAGGTTTTTTATATCTTTATCAAAATGAGCTATTACTGTATATTCACACATTTGCCATGGAAGTGCGAAAGTTCATGAAAATGTACAAAAACCTGACATGTTTCAACCAACAAGGTCTGGAAAAGTACAATGATGAATCGTCAAAGGACTTTATAGATCCACAAATAACCGGGACCTTAAAGCCGTAAGCAAATGATGCTCAAGCAAAATCGCATAGAATGTCTTGAGGTCAAGGGTCCAAAAGGATGAAGGATGCACATCACTGCAGAAACTGCAATGCAAGTGGGCACAGTAATAAAATGCACTGATAAGTGCTCGCTTTGCAGTTTTGTCATTTGCTGTTCTCATTTGACAAGATTGGAAGCAAATGGGTAACATCTTGCCACGAACTTTGACATTGTAGCTAATGAATTCTAATTAACTCATGTATTTTTACTATGTCAAGGTTCTCACTCATTTTTCATGAATTTTTAAGGACATGTAGGTGAATGTAGATTTCTTTGCCCAGTTGCTAGGAGGCTTTGCAAATTGCAGAGAAATAGTCACAGTAGAACTAAAAAGAATTGATGATTGGATTATTTTTAGTAAACTATCACAAAATAATTTATTAAGACCATAACTTCAGACAAATGTGGAATAAATCTAGGAGGAAAGGACATAGTTCCCAAAACGTTAGAGATTAGAGGGATTTTTGGGAGGCATGGGAACCCTGTAATTAAAGACTGTGGAGAGCAACAAAGGTGATTGAATTTTATACACTCTTCCCAAGCCAACTTGGTCAAACTGGGTACAATGAAGAAGAGTATAACAATGTTTAGTCATAGCAACTTGTACTAGATGTCATGAGGTAACATAAGACTATTCTGTAGTTGAATTCAGTGATTAGAAAGTCGGAAATACATGAGGAAACATCTACTGGCATGCAGCTCCTATGGGGATCATCTAGACATTGACAATGAGTGGCAATATTGCCATTATTTTGCTCTCTTTTATATCCCATTTTGCACACTACGCAAAACATATTTCCTGGTTATGCGAATAGTTAAAAATGTTTGGTTTGCATCATTTAACAGTGAAAAAAGAGGATAGAAGTAGATGTTTAAGAAATTGTAAGCAAAAGGTAGTTTCTTAACTGGAACAATTATTGCTGTGGTGGTTTGCAAGATCAGGGGCGGATCGAGGGAGAAATCTGACCAGGGCTCAACAAAAAGATTGTGGGCGTGGCTATATGGGTGTGGCAATATCTCAGAACTATGAGCAAAAAAGGGCCAGTTCGTCCGAATTTTATTATTGACTTGAAATTCGATATTCTAGACTTCAGTAAGGAAGCAATCAAGTACGTCATTCATTTCGTTTTGTTGAATTTACACAAAGGTTAAAACCGCACACGTTTCTCTCAATCTGTTGAAACTCACAAGGTTGGGGTATTTCCAACATGGGTGTGGCATTAAGTGTGAGGCTTGATAAACTTGACTCGCTGAAATCCAGCACCTGCTCAGTTCAATTCCTCACTTTGTCACAACAATAAACAGTTGACAAAGTTGACAACGGAAATAGTGTTAAGCGGAAGCAAAATTCAGCGCAACAGCCAAATGCAAGGAATTAGGAAGCATTCAAAATGCTGAGTTCAGAGGCAAGGAACATTCTCGCAAACAAAAGAGACAAATCTATAAGCTGCAAAGGGGTACCTTACCAACAGTTTTATGAAACTTAGGAGGGGTACGTGCCCCTTTTACCCTAGGGCTCCTACGTATTTAGTCAAATGGCCGTAATATTATCCAAATAATAGAAGCGACTTACCTCACTGGTGTTATACTAGGGCATTTGGTTTCTTGACAGGCAGGGAACTGCAGCCCTGAGAATTAGCATCATGGATTTCCCTACCCGATTCCGACATTTCTAGTACCTCAAAGTAATTGCCCATTCTCACGTAAAGCACTCTACACCTACCGTCTTTCTCGCCACGAGGGCACTGCTTCAACATCAACAATATCACGTGTAGTGCTCATGTTGACATAGTCAAGCCCTGGTCACGGAGTATTGTGATTGGCTAAGAGAAATTGAGCCCTGGTCAGGGCGATGTTTCATTGGATGAAAGAGAATATTTT
>OLMO02000325.1:1766473-1803955 GCA_900291935.2 Cassiopea xamachana
GCCTGAGTTGGTTATTTCTCTAAATAGCATAAGAGAAATACTAACCTTTGATAATTGTGATTCTTGAAGCAGATTTAAGTAAGAAAGCCTCTTATATTACAGAAATAAATATCATCAATCTAATTATTGTACTATCTGGAAGTAAAGCTATCTAATACCACTTTTGGGTGTGGCTGCCACAGCTATCTCGGACCACACCCAATTCTTCAAAGCTTTGCCCCCCCCCCCAGTGAAAAATTCCACGAGCCGCCACTGCTGGTGAGACAAAGGTTCTGTAATAGTGTAAAAAGTGCATGTAGTTATCCAGGTGCAGATGCTGCTTCTTACCACAACTTAGTGGTGATGAAATAGACTGTAACATTAAAGAAGCTAAAGAGGAGAAGGACAAAGTTGCAATGGAACCTTCAAACATTAGAGGCAAAAGTCAAGAGTTTTCAAAACAAAGTGAATGAAAATATAAGAGACAATTAGCAAAATGATGTAAGCATTGAAGGGAAATCGAAAATTTGGAACAAAGCTTGAATTTGGTTATAAAACAGGCTCAGAAACAAGGAAGCAATGGGTCACTGTTGAGATGACAAGGGAAATGGATGAAGGAAGGAAGTGGGAAAATGTGTCAGCAGACATTGGAGTAAAGAATATAAACAACTTAATATTGAGCTACGAAGGGACCCAGACAAGGCAAGAGAGGATTGTTGCATGGAACAATGTCAGAATCTTGATGAGCTGGATAGTAAGGGTAGGACAGATGTATTTTACCAAAGGTTGACTCAACTAACAGGACAAAACATGATGAGAATAGGAAGCAAAGCGATTACGGACATGGACGGCAGGCTCTTAATAGATAAAAGTGATATCATAGAAAGGTGGAGAAAATATAATGAAACCCATTAGGATGCTGAAAGAAAACCAGGGAAAGATTGTCATGCTTTAGAGCAGGAAGAGGAAGTAGACAAGGACTGTAAAGGACCGGATTTGATAGTCAGTGAGATCAGAGCAGCAATAAAAGAGTTGAAGAGCAGAAAGGCTGTAGGTATAGATGACATACCCGAAGAATGCTGAAACAATGTAGGTAAGGAAGCAACAACAGAATTAATGAAAGTATGTGAAAGCATTTATAATGAAGGAATATGGCCAGAAAATTTCACAAAGGCAGTTTTGATACCTTTGCCAAAGAAAATGAATGCACTGACATGTGAGGACCATCAAACCATCAGCCTTATACCACATGCATCAAAGATTATGCAAAGAATACTGGCAAAAAGAGTGGAGGGAAAGGTCAGAGATTTTATCAGTAAGACACAGGTTGGATTCAAGAAAGGATGTGGAGCCAGAGAAGCACTTACGGTTATGTGGATGCTATGTGAGAAGGTTCTAGATCATGGAAAAGAGGTGTTTATATGCTTTGTTCACTACGAGAAGGCATTTCACAGAGTGAATTGGGTAAAGATGGTGGATACTTTGAAACAGTTAGGAGTTGACTGGCGAGACAGGAGACTGATTTGGGAGCTATGTATAAAGCAGCAGGCAGTAGTCAGGGTAGCAGATGAGTACACAAATACATGTAGTATTGGCAGAAGTGTGAGACAAGGCTACAGCTTCTCCCATTACTATTCTCAATTTATGCAGAAAGGATGATGGTAGAAGCATTGGATGGTGTTCATGAGGGTGTAAAAATGGGAGGGAGTTTGCTAAAAGATATAACATTTGCAGATGATTAAGGCATGGTAGCAGAGACAGAAAGAGGACTTCAAATTATAGATTAAATAATGCATCAACAGAATATGGTATGAAGATTAATATAAAGTAGACCAACGTTATGAGGGTCTCCAAGCAAGGTGGTGTCAATGTAAATATAGTGTTAAACGAGGAAAAAATTAAGCAGGTAGCACACATTTGTTACTTGGGGTTGTTGATAACTTATAATGGTAGCTGTAGTAAAGAAATCAAGGCAAGAATAGGAATGGCAAAAACAGATTTCAACAGACAGAGAGAACTGCTCACCAGAGGTATTAGTCGGAAAGTGAAAAAGAAGATTATTAAAACTGTAATTTGGAGTGTCTTTTGTATGGATCAGAGACATGGTCATTACAGATGGACGATATTAGAAAGATAGAGGCATTCAAAATGTGAATATGGACAAGGATGGAAAAGGTAAGCTGGGTAGAACAGAAAACAAATGAAGAAGTTTTGATAATGGTAGACAAAAAGAGAGCTGTTGGATAGAATTATGAGCACTGAAAAGAGATGGATTGTATTTTACTACCTGGTATTTTACTTACCCAAGACAGACAATCAATGGGCAATAGCGAACAACTTCTTGACGTCTATTGTCGTAAATGGTGACTTGGGTTCCGATATTATTGATCTTAATGCAGTAGCTAAGTTAGTGAACGATTCTATTTACAACTATGTTAAAGAAACTTATGGAACAGTCAAAACTCACATCTGCAAAGAACTAGTCGTACAATATAAGGAGCATTGAGTCCACTCACTGAAGAAGGCTGTGAAACGAGTGAAAATTATTTCTGCTCCACTCATGGCAATACGATGCTGTCTGTGTCTACTGAGATCTAAACTAAAACCCAAATCTGATTCCTGCAATAATACCTCTTCTATCCCTCATGGCGATTATGATAAATACATATCTCGAAATTTTTGGGGCTTTGTTAACATGATTGTTGAAAGGCCACATAGACTCTACTGTTGAAAGGCCACATAGACTCTGCCATCTTTTTCCGGCGAGGTACGTACGACGTACTTTCATAAACAGTTTTCACCTGTTTCACCTAACAGGCACTTCACAATCACAAGCTGGTTTCCTTCCTTACTGCAACCTACTATACTATACTATATAGCATGGATCTCCATATTTCTACCAGGGTCCATGCCCATTATGTTGCAAATGAGAATGTTAAATTATGCACCCATAGAAAACTGAGCAAGTGCCAGTGTAGCAGCAACCCTCAATGTCCTTAATCCCACATAAATAGATTTGGGACACACTTTCCAAACCAATTGATACAAGGCTTCATTGGCATTCTGGGTTGCCCTCCTGGAACACCTTTTAAGTAATTTCTCATCAGAGAGCCTCTGGAATATTGGCACTAGCTTTGCTCCAACATCTAATGGAAGAGTTTCATGGTCTGCATGAACTGGGGGCTCTTTTGACTGAGCAATTGCCCTTTGCCAAAAGCACCAAGAAGTGCTACCAGGTGGACAGTGTACATGCTTTGGCATCTTGTCAGTGCTTGAAAGATGTAGAAGTATGGCCATTATCCTTTTCTTCAACATTGGTACATCATCAGAGTAATCTTTTATTGCTCTGCGATAATAAGTTTGGATCTTCTTTATTTTGACCATTGTCAGCTTTCCTTTTCCACTAATGGGTTCTTTTTGAGCTTTAGAGGAAGCAAAACTATCCATCAGTGCTGTTCCCATTCTCTTGGACACATGATTAATGCAGTCCTCCTTGACTACCTCCTTATCTTTCCCATAAAAATACATTGCTCTTACTGCTTCAAAGGCTTTGCTATCACCATCACATAACATTGTAGTATATCTCAGCTTGTGGTTACTGATGGATCTTTTCCAAATACGTAAAGCAGCTTCAATCTCCATAGCACCAGAAGAGCCATCAAAATTCTTAGAGCAAGAGGCTGCATGCTTTTTTTCTCTTTGCTGCCAAGAATACTACATTTTGAGCAGTAATTTGAGAGAACTTCAAAATCACTTGGAAGTCCTGTCACGAGATCAATGACAGAAGCTACACAATTGTGTGATGTATATCCACGCTTTTGCCATGATCCATCATAAGATACTGCAATGTCAAGTACACCTCCAATATCCTCACACACTCCAACTTCAGCATATGCATTACAAATAATTTCTCTAGTACTCCTAGAAATTGATTTAAAGGTCATGATTGAAGCCTCTTCAATTTTGTTCTGAGCCTTCGCATATGTGTCTTGGGAAGGTATAAATGGCATATCCATAATACCACCCCAGTCCTTCATTGCTGAGTAGCCACATCCAATCCCTCTGAAGGCTAGAACAGCTCTTATATTAATGTCAAAAGGGACATTTGGCAATTTGCTTTCTCCTACACGTTCACAAAGGTAGTTTTCTTTTGAAAACCCTGAGCAGTTCTTGCATTCTATTGATCCCTGTGCCATTGAGGAGAACTTCAAACGAAAGACCTGGCATTTTGCACTCTGGACAAAGTAGCCCCTTGATCAGGGAGGTGATTGAAGATTTCTGGGCAAAAAAGTAGTAGTTACCTTGCTCATTGTTAGTCAAATCCACGACAAAATCATCCCTTTCTATTTGGAAACCAAATGCACTAAGTTTTCATGCGCTAGATGAAATTTTCTCTTGCTGATCTTTTTGTACTGCCATATCAACTTCCTTTGGAGTGTGACTGATGGTATCGCCTACTGCTACTGTGAGTAGTCTTCGCTTACTCTGCTTCCTTCTACCACCAATGAAAGGTTTTCTCACTCTACAATTCACCCTTCCCATCGCACAATTGATATTTCTCAACAAAGCGTAAAATAAAAGCTTTCCACAGCTAATAATAATATGTTTCTTCAAGCAGCTATCGAACGCTACTGTGCAATGCGCCATTATTGGTACCACGCGGATAGCAGAGCCAATCAAACTGAAATATTGTAGTAAAGAACCAATCAACTGTAAGAATGATGACAACATCAGTTTCTTTGTTGCCAAAAGTGAAAATCGTATTCAAAGTGGGGATACAAAATTCCTCAGGAGACTCCACAGGTACACCAAACAAGATTCTGGATTGCACCATTTGATGAACAAGACATAGGGCTCTCAGATTATACCTAGGTTGATATAGTTCTGATAACAACTTGTTGCTGTTACATGCTCTAACTATTACCAGATGTTCTTTTTGATACATTATCAGCTGTTTGAAAAAAGAATACTGCACCTCGAAAGAATGCATATTTTGATGTTCTGCTGCTTTTGATAAATAATCTGTATTGGCAGTTTACTTCTCCACAACATGGTGGTCAAAACCAAAGGTAAATTGAAAAAGACAACATTTGGTCACTTTCAAGCACTTTTAGGGCAGTGGACCTCCTTAACTTCTTTAGCAGGGTTGCCACTATTTATTCAGGAAAACTTCTCTAATTTTACCTGATATTTTCAGCTTTGACCCAATTTTTGGCCAATCAAATTTCATATGGTTGCACAGAACAGAATTATGTACAAAAAGGTAAAATTTGGTGATTGCCACATGCAACTAAATGTATGAATAAGTATCAGGAAACTGAAAAAATTCCCTTTCTTGAAAAATCTTTCTTTTTCCCTGATGTACCCTGATTGATTTTTAAAATCCATAATTCCCCCTGTATTCCCTGATTTGGTGGCAACCCTGCTTTGAGATCCTTACTTATTATCAGATTTATGACACTATTCTTACATTTCATACAGAGGTATAGTTTTTGATCACAGTTGAACTATTTTTGTAGAGGAGAATATGGAAAGATTTGATTATTGGATCACAAAGGCTTCTTATAGGAAAAATCTTATGTTATGTTCTGCAATTTTGCATAACTAGTTTGATAGAGTTGATTTTGTGTTACTTAGTAAAGAAGGGCCAAACATCACAAAACTTCCTCCAATCGTGTTACTCATTATGGATTTTTGTCATAGTCAAGCTAAATTCTCCTTAGAAATTGCGTTAGAAATTTCCTTTTTTGTCCTTAACATCCTTAATATCAGAACTAAAACAGGTGTGGGAGCCCAGTATAAGTATGTAGTACACTATAGGAAATATAAATATATCTACTACAATCATTGCTTTTTCTCTATTGAAGTCAATAAATGCAGTTGCTGCTGCAACTGCTTAATTATTTCCTGTTGTTGCTCAAGTATCTTTCTCATAGAGCTTAACAATTCCCCATCCCTCTTCTCCCTTTCCTCTTGTTGATTTGCAAGAATAGCCAACTCCTTTTCTCTCAAGATGAATTTATTCTGCTCAATCACCATGGCCTCATTATGTTTCCTTTCCTCAAGTGCCAAGTGCCTCTCTCTCAATTCTACATCTATTTTTTTCTGCTGTTCTTCTCTTGCTTCCTTTTCTTACAATTATTCAACCATACCATTTCCTGATCTTCTCTTCTTCTTTGAGCTTTCTAAGTTCTCTCTTTCCCTTGTCTGAGATAGCCTCTCCATCGATCTCTTTCTGACAGATTCTGCTGTTTCTCTTTCTGTTTCAGATAATTTATTTTTGGCACCCTGGGCTTCCATTATTTCCTTCTCTGCAACTTCACTCAGTTCAACAATACTTTCAATAGCTTCATCAAGCTCATTACTCTCAGGGCTAATTCCACTGGCTCTTACTTCCTCCCTCATGCGTTTTTGATAAGCTTTTTTTAATTTCTCATATCTCTCTCTAACACCCCTTTGATCAACGTGGAACCGTAATTGTTTACCTGTAGTCAAGGCTTCAGCAACCTTATCCCATGCCTGCCCCCTTTCCCTGGAGCCAAAGTTGAAAACAAATGGTCTAGCCACTAGAATTTCTCTGGCCAGCATTATATCATGTTGTTTTGTCCAAACCATTTTTGGCCTATAGAAATCAATAAGTTGAAAATAGCATAAAAAGGAACACAAGCCTGTGAACATGTAAAACTTCATTGATAATTGCCTTTGATATACATCAGAATTCAAATTGAATTGCTTGAACTTCAAATTAGCTTGAGATGATAGCAATTTAAGAATAACTAGAGGCATATAAGTGGTTCAATATCTTTGTAGAAGAGTGGAAAACCTTCCTAACAGAAGATTGAATATCATATGTATAGGCTATAAACAAAAATTGCCTCATTTTCATCTTAGATGATTAAACACAATTTTACTTTGTGCTATCATGCACATTGTGGTGTAAAATTTGTTCTATTCACTTACAGAGGAAACTCGTGTCATTTATCAACTTCAGTTATCAGTGGATTTGGGTTTGTTTGGAATAGAATCAAATGAATTGACTTAGAGAAAGCACAACCAATAATTGTATGAAAGTTAGTTGTATTATACGAACACTTGGATGTGTGAGATTTGGCTTGGAGTGGATGGGGTCTGTGATGTGTTTGCCATTTTGCACTTCGTTTTGCATGCGATCTAAAATTAATAAATCGAAGAAAATATCACCGCCCAAACAAGAATAACATGGAGAAATTTAACTCGACCTAAATTAAAGTTAAATAAAACAAACAAAACCAAATCTTGCCTGTTACATTGCAGCGTAGTTGTCAGTACGTAGAATCGCGCCAAAATACGTAGCAAAGTGGAGTAGTACGTGCCGAGGATTCCCCTCCATGCTTGAGGTGCGCTTGAATCCAGACCTCTTTGAGTAGCCGTAGTGGCCAACGTAGTGAATCGTAAACTCTCTATTGTCTGTGACACTACGGTTTCTGGCTACAGGTTTGTGTCTTGGCAAGTTATATATCATAAAAAAGTACACTCTTGTCTAGAGAAGTAGAGCATGTTATAGGAAAATCGCATGTATAGAACTTACACTTCTAAAAGAAAAATTCCTGAACGACTTTCAATTTGACACATAGGTTAACTGCAAACAATCAAATTAGGTATTACTATTACTGTAAAAACACACCTTTTTTTCCAGGAGAGACATTTCGAAGTCTTTCTTTCCAATACAGACTTGGAGAGAGAACAATTTCAGGCATTGTTGAGGAAACATGCCAAGCTTTGTATGAGGTTTTGAAAGACAAATATCTTAAGGTATGGTCTAATTGTGGTATGTCTAAACAAGTATAGAGTCAAGAGACAAACAATATTCATGCACACAATTTAATGTACTATCTACATTTATGCTGTGATGAACAGTGGCAAATTAGAGTTAAAAGTCATCTCTATAGGTAAACTCTTCCCATAGATGGTAGGTTGGGGGCTACTTGCTGCCATACCAGGAGCAGGTTGTACCATTTGTTGGAAATAGTGTTGCTGGGGCTGGCATTGGCTTCTGTATTCCTGGGTTAGCAACCCAGGAACAAGCAGCAGGAATCCAGAGAGCAGCACATGCCGCCAAGACAGTTACAAATGAAAGGATAGCGATAATTGACCAGCTTCACAAGGAACTTTACTAGACAAATGAGCTGGTCAAGGGGGAGTGTAGGAAAAGTGGCCACTAGCCCCCAACCTCTGTTTTGTTTATTCACTTTTGAATTGTATTGTTTATTGAATTGACTTTTTAATGAGTGATTGGGTTTGAATGAAGTATATTTTGATTATGGAACACGCTTGAAAAAGAAAGGAATTGAGAATTGAATGAAGAAGTAGCCCAGAAGCGAAATCTGAATCAAGAATTAACATTGTGATTGAACTGGTGAAGCGTGACTGGATTGCTTAGTGAATGAAGCTCTTAACGAGGTGGACTCTGAAGGTGATAACTGGACTCTAGGGATTTCACTGTGGCAAGTAAAGAAGTGTAAGGAAGACCTTGCTATTAACATTCTTTGGATTTGTACCGAACCCATTTGGGTAATTCTATTCCGCCAACCAGATGGGCTCATCTAGTCCTCTGGCCTGACACAGAATCTAATGCGGAAACATTGACAGGCATTACAATATTTTATAGTTATGGTTTACTTTTCTCTATTATAGAAAATCCTGCCAAAAGAAAGGAGTTCAAGAGGTCTAATAGTATACGGGTGATAGTCCACGGATGTTTATGAAAGTCAAAAAACAGTTATGTTTTGCGCCACAGAAGCAATGGCAGGTAAGAAATCCCATTGTGAACTCACAATCTTCATGTGGAAATGATCAGCTTTTATAAACAAAACCTGTTACTACAGCACTCTCAATATTTCATTGAACAAGGCTTGACAATATTTCACTTTACATGTACTGGGTGCTTGGGTACTCTTTGAATTGAGTGTTGTCAAGCTAGTTTGGAAATTTTTTAGAGTAAGCTGTAGACATATGTATTAGAAACCTATTTCTCAATTACTTCCTTCAGACCCAACATGCAGATTAAACTGACTTGATGCCAGAAGCCTAAAAAGCAACATCAGCGAATCAGAACAAGTGGTAACATTGATTCTGCATAGAGACCTGAAAAGCTGACCCACAATCAACTAAGGCTTCTCATAGCAAACAGGCCATGTCAGTCACTTCTACATGTTTATTCTAAAAATATAGATATGGCAAAGAAAGGGAAACAGTGCTCGTTTTCTAAAATATGGTTTACAGAGTATCCTTACCTCAAATACAGCCTTTCTACCAATAAAGCATATTGCTTTGTTTGTTCTTTGTTTGGTAAAATTGGTCCTTACAAAGAAAAGGCCGAGACAGCATGGATCAAAGGAGTGGAGGACTGGGCTAAGATGAAGGGTAGCCGTGGCAAGAACAAATCTGGGAAACTTCAAAACCACTTTAGCAGTTCATCACACACAGCAGCCCTTGCAGATTTTAGCAACTTTGTACAAGATGACGATAAGATTGAAGCACTAATGACAAAAAAATAACAAGGAAATCTTATTGATGCAGAACTTCAAACTTGCAAAAATAAGGAAGTCAGTGTGATGCTACTAGATGTCACAAGAACTCTCTGTAGAAATGGTTTTGCTCTCAGAGGAGGCAACAACAACAAGAATGGCAATATTCAATGAATTGAGGACTTGCTTTCATGCCATAACCCAACAATGAAAGCTTGGCATGACAACCGCCAGTGTCGCAAATACTGCACTAGTTACTTAAGGCCAGAAAGTCAAAATGAGTTTATACAGAGGGCTAAGCAAAGAGGTAAGACTTGCTAGTAAACAGCGCATAAAGCAATCATGTATCTATGCTGTGATGGCTGACAGAACACCAGATATCAGTGTTGTTGATCAAATGTCAGTTGCTGTTTGATATAGTAATAAGGAAACCTGCAAACCAGAGACGATATCCAACGTCTATCCCAGGTTCTAAAGCGTCCCGAGAAGAGAGTTTGCTCTAACGGTACAACTTTCATCAAAAAGTGAATTATTCTGACTTAATGCCAAGGTTTGGAAGATCAAAGTCAGAAATGTGTCTCATTGTCAATGAGGTAATGAGTCATATAGCAAGACCTTTTGGTCACCTGTTGGAGATGCTGGACCAAGAATGGTTACAATCAAGGCGATTGCAAGAGTATGCTCAAGCAGTTCATGCATTACGTGGGGCTTTGACAAACTGTTGGGGGCTCATTGACAGGACTGTATGACATATCTGCCGACCCAAACAGAATCAGCATTCAGTTTTTATTGGGTACAAATGTGTACATGCCCGTAAATACCAATCTGTTGTTGCTGCAAATGGCCTGATAGCACATCTGTATGGCCCATGTCATATGTAATCTATTGCATACAATTTTTAACAACATTTCTTACCTGAAGAAACAAAAGTAACCAACATTTTTCTTGGATTGATAAAAATGGAAAATACACTTAGAAAAGGACCTATTTATGCAAATGTGGATCAAAATTCATGGCAATAGTCATCTTGTGACACCATTCTTCATTTACAGCTTTTTGTATACACAGTTTGTTGGAGAATACCGTCAAGATGCATCCTACATAGATTGTAGTCACAAGTGTATTTTCTAGATGGTACTTTTATATGTTCTTGCAGTTAGCAAAAAATGTTGAATAACGAAGTGTAACACTTTCTTGCACTTTTCATGTTGTATGCCCTTGTATGAGTATGGTTCAGCTCGAGACAAGCCATATAGGGGCTCGAAAAAGAGACAGCCAAATAGGTGCCACAAGCCATATAGGGGCTCCACGGGTGGTAAGTAGCACAATTGCGGTAACGTCACATATAATAATCTCTCAATCACAATCACCACATACTTCAGCATCACGGGGGTTGCATATGAAAACATTAGAAAGCGAGTAGTTCATAAGATGTCTATCACGGAATGTCCTATCCAGTACTATAAAGCAAATAGGTATACCACATCACATTATAGCAACTACTTTTACCTTCATATCGTTTTACAAGCCGATGTTGCTACAGCTGATTCTACAGACGGTATTTGTCTAGCTTCAATGGTTTTGGGAAACACTGGCAACCAGAAAGGGACAGCTAGGCCGTTTACGGTATGCCAGTTAAAAATATTGCACGTGTCTCCCTTTACATTTTCGTGAAGAAATATATGTAGTCAATGACACTGAATGAGATTCTGCAAGCAGTTCTCATGTATTGCTTATAGAGACACCACAGGCCAAATAGGGTCAGCCGCGGGATTGTCATACGCGGTAGTATAAGTAAAGCTAGATTATGGCACTTAAACATTTTGCAAGTGTCTCCTTTTACACTTTATTTGAGAACTATATGTAATCAATAACTCCGAATCAAATCCTGCAAACAGTTTTCATGCATTGCTTATATTTTTCATAAGGAGACACCACAGGCCAAATAGGGTCAGACGCGGGATTGTCATAAGCGGTAGTTTAAGTAAATCTAGAGTATGGCAGTTTAAACTATTGCAAGTGTCTCCCTTTACACTTTATTCGAGAAATATATATAATCAATGACGCAGAATCAAATTCTGCAAACAGTTTTCATGTATTGCTTATAGTTTTCATAAAGAGACACCACAGGCCAAATAGGGGCAGCCGCGAGGAATGTCGTAAGTGTTAGTATAAACAAACCTGGGGAATGACAGTAAAAATATTGCATGTGTCTCCCTTTACACTTTCTTCACGAAATATATGTACTCAATGATGCAGAATCAAATTCTGCAAACAGTTTTCATGTATTGCTTATAGTTTTCATAAAGAGACACCACAGGCCAAATAGGGGCAGCTGCGAGGAATGTCGTAAGCGGTAGTGTAAACAAGCCTAGGGAATGACAGTAAAAATATTGCATGTGTCTCCCTTTACACTTTCTTCACGAAATATACATACTCAATGACGCAGAATCAAATTCTGCAAACAGTTTTCATGTATTGCTTATAGTTTTCATTAAGAGACAGGTCAGAAGGGCAAAAGAGTCCCTTGAACACTAGTAGAAGTACTTGCAGGAAACATTGAGAGATGAGATTTGGCTTATTGTAGCTACATATATGTTCAATTGCACAACTTTCAATTTAGATGTTAGGTAATATACAGCAAATGAAGATTATGTTCAAAGGTGGTAGTATACAAGAAAAATACAAAATGAAGTAAATAATGGTAATCCCTCAATCAAAGGATAGGTGCAATGCAAGGAGGTATACACTTCATTGATATTCACTATCTGTAAGGAGCAGGAATCCTTGGCTTGTCTGCAAGCATGTACCTGCACGGGTGCATGAACTTACAGACTGCGAATGGTTTTGCCCTCCCCAACAGAAGTATTACAGGGTGGCCTCTCATATCTTACAATGATATTCCAGGGGTTCTTGCAATGATACTCCAGGAGTTTTCAAGGGAGTTGAGCAGAGGAAAATGGGGGTGTGGGGATCTGCCCCCAGAAACACCTATAGGAATACTCTAAAACGCAGGTAAGTGCCCCTTTGCAGAATAGGACAACCATTTTGTCCCAGTGGGATGGGTCATTACATGTATTTCAACAAATTGACTTCCAAGAGTTTCTACGTTTTCTAGGAGTATATTCAAGGAGGTGTAGTTCATTCCATATGTTTCCAGGAGAGTCCAGGAGTAGTGGCCACCCTCTCTTAACCTGGGAATTTACTTAACTAACTAAGGTTTTGCCCCTCCAAAGTGCTTGTTCAGGCATGTTCCCCATTTTATGCCCTCTAAAAGGACAAAGCTCCATACCATGTATCTTGTTGATTGGTAAGGTATTTACATAATAGAGTTACATACACTTCAATGTGAGGTATGGAAAAACATTTTGACCTTGTTTCTTGCGCTCATGCATCCTATCCATTAGGAGTTTGCAAAGATACTACTACCAATCAATAACTACTGTTATTATTACAATGTATTGCATGTGATGCTACAATGTTATAACAGCAATAAGAAGTACTATGATAGGCTCACACAAACTAATGAAGTATAACATAAAATGCATTGTTCAATGCCATTTTTCCATGGATAATGAAAATCACAGTGATATAGGTATATATCACTGTTGGGGGCTCCACTTTCCATGCATGTTCTGCTCATTTGTGATAGCGGGACTGAGCCCCCTAAGTTTCCCTTTCATGGCATCACTGGACATACATAATTGAACATGTAGATAAATGTGAATTGATAGTCTACAATCTATAACAAGGTTAGACTACTTCGGAACCAGATGATTGCTCTATATCTTCAAAATACCTCTGAAGAATCTTTGCACCAAGCAAAATAGCTTTACCGTTACCTCTCTTTCCAAAGGGGAACTTACTTTTATTTTTATCAATAATTAATGTATTGATAATGTCAAAAGCTTGCTCATAGGCTGTAGAGTTGTATTTACATATTAATTCTCAATGTGCATTTACCATGCCTTCTCTAGGGATTGCAGGTAAGTCTATTTTTGTAGCATCAAGCAGAGCATGAACCCATGCTCTTCTTGCAGATGCTTTCACAAATGTTTCAAACTTAATTCTATTTCGTCATTAGCTTACGTCATTACGAAGGTGTACGAGAGAGAGCGCAGCGCAGGTGCCAACCAGTTGCGAAGCTCTTGATGCCGACCAGACCACGTTGTTTTTTTAGCTCGATTGTTCGTTTTCAACATCGTGTCATCATCGGTACATCTGAATTATCAGCTTGACGCCACACGTCTCTACCAACGAAGAAGATCAGATACGTTTACGTATTGCTTTCTTTCTATTTTAGATTCCATTCTCTAGGTTTACAATACTATAGTATTCCTAACGGTCTGTTTGCACTCCCAGATAGGCCGATATGGCCCTTGTGGGAGATGAATCTGCAACGCCCAAAGAGGCTACTGTTGATCTCCCAACCTCGAATAGCGAAACGAATGAAGTTTCCTCTGAAATCCTGCAAATGATAACTTCTATGAAGGCCAACATGGACCATACCAATGATCTGTTAGCAGCCTTAATGGCCGAAAGGACTCACCCACCAACATGGGCAGTTGATGAGAATGAAAATCCCCCTTTTCAGCGGTTTACATCTATAGCTTGGCATGAGTTCTTGTATTCCAGTCCTGCATAGTTGACCAATGTCTTCCATGAAGACCATTTAGCGTCTCCTTTATTAGAAGACATACTTAATTCATCTGGGATACCTTTAATACCCAATTCTTCCATATCCTGCAGCATGTCAAGTGTTCCTGAATCAGAACAGGTTTTGCATTTCCAATCCTTACTATCAACCCTCACAGTCTCACAACTCGTGTGATACCAATTACCACAAGTACCACACTCAATTATACAGTCACCCAAGTCTGGTTTATTGCATTGACAAAACAGAGGAACAGCGAATTCAACCTTTCTTTTCAACTTTCTACGTGGACTATCATTAAAGGTGAGAGATTTGAAGCCCAAACTTTCAAAGCATTCAATTAGCCTTTTGCGTATCTGTTTATACTTGAAGTTTATTGTTGTGGGATCTAAATTGCAATTGCTAGAGCAAATACAATAGCAGCAATACCACTGTCAGAGTCCTTCTTACCTTGTAGAGTGTCGTCCACAAATATTGTCATTTCTTGTCAGGAAGAGCCCTCAAATTGCATGCATCTAATTCAAGTGAGACATTGTACCTGATTCCTTTACTATAATACCTATAATGGAGCCTCATAGCACTATCATAAATTGAAACATTAGTATGTTCTGTAAACACATTTGACATTGTTACCCAATGATCATCTTAACTCTTAATATTTGTATGACTAATTCTCCATTTCCTCTATAACTACCTGTTGGCACTATTGGAAGTAAACCTGCTAGTGCATTATTTTCTTGCTTAATACGTGTGGAAGATGCATTTATAATTGCTGCAGTAATAGTAGAACCATCTTCATTCACTTGCTTATCTGCATATTTTAACCCTAGGTCCTCTATCCATATACAAGCATTCAAAGTATGACAGTCATTGTTGAGGTCACATCCAGTAGCAGTGGGTTGTTGCCCTTCTGTTGCAGGGCATGTTTTAGTAGGCAAAGTTGAATCAAATTGATATTGTTCATTATCACTAGCATTCACATTATGACAATCATCGTAGAGGTCACATGTTGTAGCAGTGGGTTGTTGGCATTCTGTTGTGGGGCTTGCTTTAGTAGGTAAAGTTGAATCAAATTGATATTGTTCATTATCACTAGCATTCACATTATGATACTCGTCGTTGAGGTCACATGTCGTAGCAGTGGGTTGTTGGCCTTCTGTTGTGAGGCTTGTTTTAGTAGGCACAGTTGAATCAAATTGATATTGTTCATTATCACTAGCATTCACATTATGACAGTCATCATTGAGGTCACATGGGCTGACAGTGGCTAGTCACTGCTTTTTCGTGGGGCTACCTCTAGGTAATGAATTAGACTCACTTTGCAATTTGGCATTATCAGCGCAGTTCATCTCCATACCACTAAATAAGGAAGGGCTCAACCTAGACTCTGAATCTATTGAATCTTGGCAGACATTATTATTAATCTGCAGTGAATTTTCATAGTCTTTCACTTCTCCATCAAATGTAGACAGACAGCTTCTTCCAAATTCATCCAAACATATTCCTCTATTAGTTTGTGCCCTCAACTGTTTACACATTATCATATTGTTTGCTTTGGTTCGCAGTTCTATCACAGAACGGAACATGAAAATATGGCTGACAGGGGTCATTTTGTTCAACAAGTGTTTATCCTTGTTAAAGGAGCGATGTAGACAATGCCTTTCAGCTCTTTAACACAACCTATTCGACACAATGCTTCTTTGTCATTTTTTGTGTTGCCTTGGTGAAAAATGTCAAAAAGTGAAAGTTGTACATTACTGCCTGTAACAGGATGGCAGTTATGGTCTGTACTTTGTAGTTCTATTGGTTTATTATCCTGTAGGAATGGAAAGGAAACACTTAGATTTCCAGTTTTAGCCTTTTCAATATTTTCCATTGTACTCTCAGCAACACGGCCTTCAAATGGACGGAAAAAGTCATCTTGAAACCTATTTCCTTTGACAGCAACCATGTGTGCCATATCACATATTAATACATTTGGTCTATGCTTCATGCTCCTAAGCATGTCAATGTAGTCCCTTGGACTCTCTGACCTTAATAAAAACTTAACTCCATAAATAATGCCATGAGTACAAGTCATTGTAAACCAACCACCAGAGCAGCCCCAAAGCTTCTTAAATACTGTGTTAAATTTAACATTATTCCTATCAAGAGCCCCTTTAACTCTATTTATTATGTCTAATTTAGAGCCTCTGTCACTGACACCTGCTTTCGATGCTAATTGTTTAATGTCAGCCAATTTCTCTTTATGCATAAATTCTAGTAACCGTTCCTCTGACAATTCTCTACAATCTGCTTCAAGCTCTCCTGTTACCTTATGAATTGTCTGATGTTCACTATTTTATAAGTAAATTACTATACCTTGTGAATCTACCTATATGTGGTGACCAGGTGCAGATGGATGGCTTTACCTGGAATTCCACAGGTATATTGGGAGAAAATCCCCTTGCTATCATATTTTTTGTTCAACTTTTTTCCAAAACTCATCACAGTCCACATAGTCAGCTGTATTGTCATCATTATTGGGTATAGTATCATCAATTGTGTGGCACTTGAACACAACTTTTCTATTTAAGTCAGCAATGAGCACTGGTGGGTGAAATCCACAAATTACACAATTAAAATCATAATTGTGTTCTGTAAGGGCAACAAAATGCAGGTATACATTTAAGACTGTGTTTTGCTTGAGTTTAATGTGTACATATTGTTCTAGTATTTCACATAGAGTTCCCACAGCAACATGGTTCTTAACATTCTCCCTTATAAATATGCACATATCTAGTGCAATAAGAAATTTATCATCAAAAGTATGCACCCCATCTGCAAACTCTTGATACCTATAATACATTCTGCAAGCTGGGCAAATCTTAACAAAAGTTATGTGACCATACAACAATCCACTCAATGTTAACACTTTTGCATTTTTGGATACAAGAAATGGACCTCTCACTTTTTCCTTGCACTCATCACATTTAGTTTCAGTGGGAATAAATGCTTTTGGGATACTATCTAAAGATATGCCACAAACATCTTCAGGAATGTCAACAGGTATTTGTTTTTTTGTTTTAAGGTAATCACACATTCTATGTAGTGTAATACTATCTTGTGGTGGATACAAAAAGTCACCAAAAATTAGTCTCTTTTGAGGTCCAGGTTCATTGCATTCATCATCGGAAGAGAGACTACCTTCCTCTGTGTTACCTTGGACCTCTTCCTTTATTGATGAATGCAACTGATTTGTTTGGTAAAGGAACCACAGCCCAATGTATGCAGAAATATACATAGGGTAAAGGGCCATGGCCCGATGTATGCAGAAATAATGCTGCTTTGTACACTGACAATTCAATTTACCATCTTGCTTAGTATATGAAACTATGCATCGCATTTGTACAGGTCTATTGTTGATGTTATCCTCTAATACTGACAGGTGAATATGATTGCCATCCTGCCACTCCACAACAGCTGGTGCATTTATCTTCATTGCTAGCCTGTTTATATCTATGCAATTAGTAATAGTTTCATTCTTCAAAACTTTGAAATGATTCTCTTCCCCTAATTCAGAAATTCTAGCTTCAAGCAATATCACTCGATCTGGATAGCTTGCATTATTTACTTGACGTACATGTTTACATTCACGGCCCGGCATTTTCGCTCTACTTGCAACCTGCATTTCTATTTTGCACTTGAGATCTCCACAATCTATTGATGTTGATGTACTGCCATGGATAATTTTCTGCACGTGAACTGGGTATCCAATGCCACCATTTTGAGTTTTGCGCACCATGTACAGCCCCCTCTCCTGATCACAGCACACAGCTGTTGTGATAACACTCTTATGTACAGTGACAGAATGATATTTTAAATTCTTTTTTAGCATAGATTTTCCACATAGATGACACAAACCATGTGGATTTAGAGCTCTCCTAATAGTAAGTTCTGAGTTTAGGTGCAAATTATTATTGGCTTGTCTGAAATCAGCCAGTTCTTCAGTACAGTGGCTGGTTTTGGCTTCAGGCTCTGGTTCCTTTACTGCCTGATCTTTCGTGGTTTCATATTTTGCTTCTAACTTAGATACCTCTTCATTGCTGGTACGTTTGGCATTGCTAGAAGCTTTTGGTTTCCCTGCTTTCACCCGTAATGTATGAACATCTATATGCTTCACAAAACCGCTCTTACGGAACACAGTCTTATTGCATACAGGGCAATGATAGTGGTACCTACATGCACTGTATGGATGGCTATAATGTTCTTGTTTGCATGGCAGTATACGATAGCCATCATAGTCAAAAGTGTTTTCAGGGTTCACACGAGTTTGTTGAATGTGCTGGTTGATACGATATAAGGACAAGAAATGCTTGCGTGGAGGGCATAAGGCACAATGATAGTGCTCGTAGTTTATAGTACACTTCCTTCCTCCACTCAATGTGCATCTTTCGATATACCTACTAAGAGTTATTCCTGTGGAGCCTAGTGGAATGTTGGAGACATTAGTTGCAGAGTGCTGACGAGGTGTGCAATTGTCTACATTTTCATGTAGACACTCTGCCTTTTCAATTTGATCTGGATACTTATTACATGCATTGCTCTTCACACTTGCCTGGCTAGCTGCTGCTACTGGTGCACTTGCTCCTACCTGCTCCAAGTTGTCACCAACATTACCAACTTCCTCACATCTCAACATAGAGATGTCAATTTGTTGATTTAGTAGCCATTGGAAAACAACCAAATGTAGAAAGTAATTGTACCGCGATATGTTCTGTAAAGACTCAAAACCCCTGATAGATTGGTTGGGGGCTCCTGTAAGGGAGAGAAAGGCATCATCTGCAGAAGCAGCCAAGCACATTGCGGAAATACCACACATATGCGAGCAAGTCTGAAGAGGATAATGTCTCCAACATTCCTTGGTGCAGGGATGGAGAAGTTCGCTCTTATTTGGAATGTGGCATGTGGAGAATGCCATTTCTTGGGATGCAACCTTACCAACTGGCACAGATATAGCATGTTTAACATCTTGAAGTACGCTTTGGGGCATTGTCCACCCTTGGGAATCCCAATAACACAACTGGTTTTGCTCTGTGTAGTATACACCCATAGCGAAATGGCATCCACATATAATTTTTTTGCCAATCATGGTGCTTGCTAGGTAGGTGTTTCCATTTACCAACAGTTATTGCAAAGATTATTTTTTTTGGCATCACATCTGTATGCTTGACATGTAATCTTTGAATAACATGCCTTATATCGGAAACAAAGTTGTAATAGAAGGCATAAGTGTCTGGATTAGATTTATTGATTAGCTCTGCTATGCGATAAATTATCAAATTAGACAACCAACGCTTTGAAGCAAGAGACTTAACTTCACATATTTTTAGCTGCAAATTTGGCCAAAAAAATCCTTCATTTGTATCATGGAGCATACTATTGAAAGTTGATAGTACGGCCAAATCTAGAGCTGGGGTGCCATTTGGCTGTAAGATACAAGTGCTAACTGTCCTAAACCATTTATTCTCTTCTTCTACTTGGTATTTACTATTTTTAATTTCATGGACCAAAAATAGGTTTCTAAGTTCAATTACATCCAAGTACTTGTTATTTAGCATAGCTATGTACTCACGCTTACGCTCCTCTTTTAATTTCTCTAGCTGAGTTATTGTTCTTCAAGTTGACTTATCGGTGGCAGGAACTGTAAGCTAAAAGCGTCATCTATCATTACATTACCTTTGCTGCAATAGACTACATTGTATCTAGCACTTGGAGGTAACCTTGATGATGCCATTACTCCATGAGAGCTGCTATCTTTGTTAGCAACTACAGTCCTAACCATGCCATTCTCACCGTCAACTCTGTCCCTTCCACCGTGGTGTTCGGCCTTGAACAAACAAGCACATCATTTAATAAGACATGGGTCTTTAGGAGCAAATAAGCTGAATTTGTTGCAAAGCAACTCAAGTATTGGACAGAAAGGTATGCTACTTGCTTATATAGTAGGCTAGTAAACAAATAATGCTGAGCAAGAAAGTGGTGTCATTGATTGTATTGCATTTTCTATCGTGTATATTTATCAAGAGGGGCTCCTCTCGGGTATTTAATTGATAGAAGTCCGGGATTGCTTATTGATTTGTAAGATTTTCCCATCCCAACGGACGTTATTAGGACCCCTCATTTGTTAAGTTTGGTAAGTTGAAGTATCAATGGTCCAATTAAATTATGTAAGGACGTAGTTTTTTTGCTTTGTATTTTCGATCAGATATGCCATTGCATACACTTTTTGAGTGTTCTTATTATTTACATTGTAAGACATTCTACTAACTTTAATTGCTATTTTGTCCAGATGGACCATACAACAAGGTATTTTGTTAATTAACACATGACAGGTCTGCTATTTGGAAAATCCCCCTGGCTAATGAGGCTCCCCGTTTATTAGTTTTGAAATAGATTTCCCAACCCCATCTATTAAGACCCCTTGTATTAAGCACCCCAGAGTATACTGATATGCAGAATTAGTTTTAGTGTCTCTATGGACAGTTATATGATTGACACTATATACCTGCAACTCATAAATCCGTTACTGAACTTTCTATACTTTCTATACTGCAGTCTAATACCAACTGTGCTATAAAACACTTTCTAACTAAAATACTAGTACCTGCATAGCATTTACGGGAGAAGGGGTGACATGCACATCATCTCTCATGGTTTCAGATTCAGGCGCAAAAACATCTGGCCATTCCTCCTTTGGGAGCAACGTATAAACTGACGTTCAAAAATTATGCTACATCATCCGCACTAGGAATTACAAAATATTATGTGCATTGTGTAATGGTTAAATGATTCTTGAGTGAATGGCATAGTCTGCTTCCTAATTATTGATTGTTTTCAGTTATTATAATCTTTAACAATTAAACGTTCATTATGGATTTCCTAATTCACTAGTATAACCTGTCTTAATATTTCTGCAGTTGGCATACAAGTTCCCTAGCGGCCAGTCACACATAAGTCTCAGTGCTGGGGCTTGTTAGAATTAAAAACTGTTCAGCAGTTTTTTAACCGTTCCATTATTGTCTAAAAAGTTTCATGCCCCATTTACCACATGCAAGATGTCATATAAATTTGTCCAACACTTTCTATGAAATCTTGTACTCTTGGCCCCAATTGTCCTTTGGGAGGCTTTCATACTCTGCCCTCTTATAACCCGAACCAGTGCCCTGAGTTATAAATGACTGGCCCTTTATGAAATGGTCCCTTCTAACACAGAAGCTGGTTGGGAAGTAAAGTCATATTCAACGTACAGTTTTAGGTATGTGAGCAGCTCTCCTAACTTCCAGTTGGTTCCATATCGAGAACTTGTATGAGTACATCAATACATAGAAAAGTGAGTAGCTATCTTTCAATTGTCTACTAATGAACGCCGTCCTTTGGTGAACGCCGCACTTGAAGGCAAGCACTTTTTTCACCAGTTCATATAGTATAAATATATGTAGGAAAGAAAACCATTACCATAATACAACAATTAAATGCAACTCGTTATAAGTGCAACATAATTTCGACCGTTGAAGTGTGCCTCACTTCTCAAGTAGGAAACGAATTCCACCTTCAGATATAGGCCGCCTTATATTTAACACCGCATCAAAGTTTCGTTTTTCAGCAAATGCCGTAGCATTGTGAAGAGGATATACAGTACGTCTTCTTCTCTTCTTCTTTCTTGCTAATTGCACTTGCGTTTTTTCCCGCTTGTTCTGTGATAAAAAATAAATGAAAAGTGGAAAGTGGAAATGAAGAGTGACTATAATTTAGTAGTATCGTTTTAATGATCAACTAGATAATATTGCAGGTGTCGTTAGGTATTTTTCTGTCATATAATCACCCAATTATGACGTTGAGCATAAGTACTCTCATTTTTTTATTTTCAACATGAGATCATTCATCCTCATTAGATTACAATAAAAAAGTAAAATCGTAACATACGTATTTATAGTATTTTAATAGTACGGAATTGACTGTAGAAGTAAAGTCAAAAGAGATGGATTGTGAAAGGTTACCACATCCGAATAGAGAAAGCACTTATGCTTTATGACAATATTGTCAATCTGACGTCCCCATGCCATAAAGTGTTTACCATTTCCATTCACAGATTGCAAAGGAAGAGAACTGGAAAAGACAAATCATCATTATTCTACATTGAAGCATATTTCGTGTACTTCTACGTTATTACAGAAGACCATAGCATGGAATTCCTGTTGTTAAACGCTCTTGAACTATCTACATGGTGTAACCCCACTTCGGTCACAACCCGCGATATCATTGTGTTGTACATCCCAAGTCTATGATCGAACTAATCCAGCCTTGGTGGTATGGATGGTATTAGTATCTACAGGATGGGAAGAAAACTTCTGTATCTTGATAAATTCTTAATAGTTTTTTCTAATAGCATACCAAGAACGTAACAAGCTAAATGTCAATGAAGTGATCCATAATTAGAGGGTGCAAGTCCTATGGTAAGCGCTATGATTTTTACACATAAATAGTTGGTCTATAATGTAAAATATAATGCAAAGGTAGTTAACTTTAATATGCTCCTCAAAATAATTATGGCCGTAATACAGGTCATTGGATCTTACACCTACCATGCTTTAGATTTATCAAGGGCAACCTCTTTCTAGAGGAATCATATTATATATCCATCACAAAAGCCATCATGTCATTAATATGTTATTATACCTCTTTAGAATACCCATTTTTCTTACTGTGATAACATTAGTACCTTGTACAGCAAAATAGTTTGAAGAGTGGGGTAAATTTTCCTCCAGTTTACTTATCGTGGGGTCCAATCTTTTGTAGGGCACATAATGCTGTAGTCCCCTACTGGTGACAAATAATGACCACTCCCTGACAAATTAACTATATTTTTCCTTGCATGTTATGTTATATAGAGGTGTAATGAAGAGGGCTGGAAGTGGGAGGTCGCTAAATGTGTCTTCTCCCTGAAGGTGTAACAGACAAGAATATAAAGCACTCTTTCAGTACAACCTAAAAACAGCAGAAGTAAAAAAATATCTAAAGAATAGTGTCACACCTTAGCACAAGGGACCTTTATGGTAGCGGAATAAAGTAGCTGTCTCAGGTACCTTTCTGCACATTCCATGACCATATGCCGCCCTGCATCGTTGGTTCCGACAGCTAGCACAACGTAGTCAAGCAATAAAGCATGTGCTGTCGCCGCCACCTCTAATTCAAGAGCTATGTCAAGAAAAGTACCCCCAGGGGTACAATTGACATACCAGCTGCTAGGAACTTGCGTTTCCTTCTCCACAATGGGGCGCAGCTGAGAGTCACTGAAGACGGCAACCTGTTGAAAGTATCTTGGATTTCACATATGTATGAAATACTGTGTCTATGTAGATATATAAACAATTTCATACACAATTAATAAGACGTTCTGCCAGACAGGTCAGTTTGGCAGAAAGTCTCATTTTGCGCATCTATATTTTCAAAAATGCAGACAAACACATCTAATTAGAAAAGTACAATAAGTTTCCAACTCGCCTCTTAGGAATAAGGAACGAAAATTAACACACCATTGTGACTTCTTTCAAAAGTACCAAGTTTTCTCGAGTTTGGAATATATTCTGTACTAACTACAAAGTGTTGTATACCCAGTATTAAACTTTTTTCCTATTTTTTAGCATTCAGATGCTACTTTCCTATAAACCACAATGGAAAAAGCAAAAAATATAGTTACATACTATTGCCTCTTTGGGACCACCAGGTGGTATGAGAGAGGCGTTTTGCGTCAATGACTCCCCAACTGTCCACTTTCTAGCTGCTTTTCGCCAACCTGTCCCGCGTTTATCTTCACCTCTATGAAGCCAATGCTTGCCCGCACTACCATGCAGGGTGAGGAGAAGTGACCCTAATGAACCAATCTTCCTCTTCGAACTTGTCAACATTGCGGTGACTGTGAACTCTTCCTTCTGTGACTTACATTCCTCAACTGATTGGCTTACAAGCTACATGACAGTAGTAGCGTAGTATGGTGCCAATGAGCAGTCAGTGGCTCCAAGGGAAAAGTGGTCCGTCATTGACTCCCACGTCATAGACTCCGCGTCATTGACTCCGGATGTGGAGGAATGGGCAAGATGGCCGCTTGCGGATGAGGAATGGGCGGCAAGATGGAAAACAAAGATGGCAGATGGAAGGGGCAGGGGAGAAGGGGTTACGGAGCGTATTTGAGAGACTTAGAACAATTTTGACAACTATTAGCTACTAGCGTATTTGACTTAGCATATTTGAGAGACTTAGAACATTTTTTGTGACAACTATTATTACCTACTAGCATATTTGACTTAGCAGTGTATTTGAGAGACTTAGAACAATTTTTTTGTGCAAACTACTAGCTAGTGTATTTGATGAGACTACTAAGATATAGGCAGGCAACAAGTAAAAAACTACACAAGGTGGTGTAAGGTGATAAACAAGAGATGCATGAAATTCAAAAAACAGCATAGCATATATACAAAGCAGCATAACATATGAAGTCAATAGTCAATCAAAGCATAATAATATAAAAAGTCAATCATCATAGTCCATTATTTTTACTAACTTAGATGTTTTCACATCATCGTCCTCATATTCTGTGTCGCTGCAGGCTCCCAAGTGTTATGGATGAGTCCTCATCGCCGTCATCGTATGTTGATACGCCTCTTCGTATGGTTCTTTTTGTTTGACGAGGAACCGATTGTCTCGTGAACATGTTGAGTCTCTCTCGTGTCGCTCGTAACTCCTGGCGTAATTGGTCTGAGCTTGATGATTCCAATTGTAGGTTTCTCTCCAAGGCTTTATATTCTCGCTCTTTTCTTTTTTCCTTTAATTGATAATGGTGCTCCATAAGACACATAGCGTATCTCGTATGCCTCGTAGTCCATACAACGCTTGGCTGCATGAATTCCCTCAGCGTATTTGGTTAAAGTTTTAAACATGTTCATTATCTTCGTTTCATATCTCTCAACTTTTCCCTTCCAATAGGATGCTGCTTTGAATCTCTCCTCATTGAGGGCTGTATGGAGTTGTCGCAGATGGACAGATTCATGTCCCTGATCCTCAACCAGATCGAAACACTCTTCTACCAAAGAGCCATCTTTCTTTCACGCTTCGATTGAAGCGTCATTGATCAACTCTTCCACTGATACTGGAGGCGTATCCTCCTCCTTGATATCATCGAGCCCTAACTGATCCTGCTCATTGATGGTGCAGGGTTTTGGTGAAAATACCGAATAGGTATCTTTACTATCCTCACCATCATCACAGTATCCATCATCGCTAGGTGGATCGTCGTTGATATCGAAGATGTCGGATACGCTATGGCAATCATCATCACTGTCCAGTACAATGAGATCGGGTTCTTCATCATTGTCATCTTTGTTAAAGCCAAAGTCTTTCTCATCTGGCTTTACAAATGGATTACTGCCAATGGTGAACTCTTGATCGGCAAGTCTCTTCTCCAGACAGCCCTCACACGAGCAAATACTGTCATGGATGGAGACATTGCCAAGGTTGCCTTCACCACCAAGGCTCCCAAGAGACCCCAAATTGATTTTGATGGTATTGCTAGCCATTACTGCTGTTGAAATACGTTTGTAATGAATAGTACGTTGATCACTAGATGTGTGTATGTAGTGTAGCTCGAGTTGACACTAACTGACCATCTGAACTGGGGCTCGCTCTTATATAGTCTTGCTAATTACCTGTCAATCATTGTGCGGCGTCTTTGTTATTGTCAATCAGGCTTAGCGGCATCCTTTGATCTGTCAATCATCTCCCTACTGCTGTGACCCAGAAGCGTATCTGGTAGAACAATGGTTAGCGTATTCTTGTGTGGGACATGTGCCGCCGCACGTGTGCTGGTAGGGTATTTGAAAATCATGAGATCAGTCCAGCGTAGTTGAAAACATGCCCTCCGGCAGTGCCAGTGTATTTGAAAGGTCAAGGTAGCATATTTGAAAGGTCACCAAACATTTCATTCATTTGCGAGATACGATGCCTGAGGGCACTCTAGCGTATTTGACAAACAATGGGAGCATATTTGAAAAGTCCAAAGGTCAGATTAGCATAGTTGAAAACAATGGGAGCGTATTTTCAAAGTTCAAAATGCTAAAAAACAGGCGAGATGTCAATCATTGTGGCTATAAAAAGGAGATACGCTGAGTTAGGTGGTCATTCAGTCAACGAATCGATTACACAAGCGTAACTGCGTAGTTTGAGAGAGAAAAGACGAGAACAAGAAGAAGACAATTATGGCTATGGAAAGTAGAGAATGTGACAAAAACCATGAGGAAGAAGTGTGTGCGAAGACAGCCAAGATTGGTCCAATGAGGGCAATTCAAACTGACTTATTTGCCCCGGTGAAAGCAGCAGCAGCAGATGAGGATGGTGGAGAGGCAGCTCAAAAATCAAAGATGTGAGTGCTTATCTCGCATGTTGCAGTATCGCTGATGCAACATCTGAAGAATTGTCATCCATCAGAATATGAAGTGCAGAACGTATTAACACACACGGTGAAGGCGTACGCAGATAGTGTCAGGATTGAGTACATGAAGTTCGTAGAAGCATTGGAGATTGAACACACGTGGGAAGGGCTATTGACGTGGTGGAACCAGTGGTGGAACCACAGAGATCATGGAACAGACTTAACTCACACAATGGTGTTTAATGAACAAGTAGCACTTCATGGATATAAGGGCAAACAGAAGGTGATGCGAATTGCGCGACAATTCAAGCCAACGCAAGGTGATAGAGACACAGTTGACAAGATTATCAGAGAGCGAATGACTCTGCCATACTGTCAGAAATTCTTGGCTTATTTGGAGAGATATGCGCTGCCCAAATGTCTCAGAATGGTGAAATTATGGGTATGGGATATTCGAGGTCAGATGGAACAGTCGCCAGATCCGACTGAAGACGGAATTGTGCAGGAGTGACATTTGAGGGATGTACTGGGAACAGTGCATGATTATGATGGGGTCAGTACATTCCCAAAAATTGTCAAGGAGCAGAACACAAGAAGGACCAACGGAAAATGACGACGTCGTGTATCACCACCACCGTTTGGTCGGACACCAATACCACGATGTCAGTATGGGGTAACGAAGGCAATGAAAATAGAGATATCAGATGACGAAGAAGAAGGGAAGAATGACACGTCATCAGATGTTAACCAGCAGCAGCCTCTGTTACCATCACCAGCATACGAGTCAATAACACCACCACCACCTCCAGTAGACAATACTAATGCAGACCGATCGCCAAGGCTACACAGAGCAAGACCTATGGATCCTCGATTGCATTGTCATTCCCAACCACCATCACCAGCAGCAGATACCAGGGATGAGGCAGCAAGACATATGGGGTTTGACTCTTATGTGATAGACAACATTGTCAAACGAATGTCTACAGACGATTGGATGGAGTTTCTGACAAGACGAAAGTATGGCAGAGCTCTCATTCATGAAGTGCAAGCGTACTTAAATGAAAAGTATTGCAATGAGGAGCGTACGGACAAGCAAGATTACTATGGGCAGTTATGTAATACAGCCATGTATCCTGCATACTATCCACCATACGAGGTGGATATGTCTGCCAAAAACTACCATATGAGAGAAGATGGAGAGATTCCGTCGTCACCACGCAACAAGCGTATACCAGACACATTTTATCAGCATGAATTTGGTGGATCAGTGTTTCCAGTATACATGACTGATGACGAATATGATTATAGATTCTTTACACCTCATGAAATGGCTGTAGAGGACCACACACATCCAAGAGGGTTCTATACATACACAAAGTATCCAAGGTATCCAGCGAATAGAGTGTTGTGTAGAAGAACCATTGATGGCAAGGTAGAACATGTTAGGAATATGCCGATGATGAGCCCGACGAGTTATGAAGTAGATGAATGAAGACCAATGAACATTATTATTAATGAACATTATTTTGTTGTTGGTTGGTATGTTAATATTGCTGTATGTTGTTTTGAGTCTATTATAGTGTCTATCTGTATCACTTTGTGTCTATGTGATTGTATTATCTTAGCAACACAGAAAAGGGGAAACTCAGGGGGAGGGTGCCCCTCCTATGGTTAGTGGTTAGTAATTTATTCCCAGAGTGTTATGTGTGGGCAATTTATACCGAAATTGTTTGATGTTAGTGTGTTGTGTGCTGACCTGATTGACCTGGCTAACCGAGCGAGACAGAGACCACCGAGAGGGAGAGAGAAGGGGAAGCAGACAGACCACTTTGCATAGAGATTTTGTGACACATGACTATATATAGTTTTGAAACAAGCTCTCAGATTTTGACCATGTTTTTTTATCACCCTAGGCACGTGCTGTTTTAGCGATAGGCTGGCTGGTATCAACCATCCCGATTTGTTGTCATCCCATTGTTCCTTCCTCAAATCCTCCTAAGTCCCTATATACAAGTAGTGTGTTTCCTGATGATTTTGCTCGTAACACGTAGCTTGCCTTAGACTTAGTAGATGGAGCAGCAAGTACAACGAACGATGTGATGGTAATGTACGTTGTACTTACAGTGAGTCCTCGAATATCGGTCTTCATCATTGCATTTCTTCTTTCTTCAGGTAGGTGTGTGGGAGGTGGCCAAGCTCCAAGCACACGTATCCTACCCGAAGTTGGTGATAATATACAGAATGTATTTATAGTCTGATATTACTATTTGAGACCTATTTGTGGGTTTCTAATATACGCATGCGTTTTTCAGGCAGAGGTAGAAAGTAGTAATAGACTATATCTATGATATAGATTAATAGAGTATAATATATAATAGCAACAGTAAAACACAGAGCTAGTATACTGTTCCATTGGGATTTTCAATGATCGTGTATGAATCACTATCATCGTTATCATCATCCTCATCGATATCACTAAGTGGTGGGGTAGCGGTAGTGTTATCGTAGAAGCCATCGTTGATGTCTATAGGTAGCGTAGCTGGAGGTGGAGACATTCCTCGTCTCTTCTTGGAGGTTGGTTGTGTTGGTGGTGGTGTAGCAGATGTCTGTTGTTTTCTTTTTTGTTTGGTGTAGTAGATGGGACAAGTGCTTCTTGATCCTGGCCATCCTCATCGTCATCCTCAATATGTTTTGATGATGATATCTTCACAGCACGTGCTGCTGAGGCCGCTCGTCCTTTTGATATTTTTGTTGATCTGTTCTTTCGTAGTGGAGCATTTGGCGGTTGTCCTATGCCACCTTCTGAACGTTGTTTGTGCTGTTTCTGTTGTGGTGGGGTGACTGCAAGTGATTCTCCAAAGTCTTTAATTACCAGATCAGGCATATCACTGTATTCAAGTGGCAATATATGTGTGAACGACGTACAGTCATCTTCTTCTGTCAGGTGGGTCCTGTTGGTAATAGATTCACTGTCTATGTTGTTGCCTGATGATGAGGACTGTGTTATAAGAGAATTTACTATCTCGTGTAACAGTGAGGCCCATTTGTGTTGTAAGCAATTGCTGGCTCCTGTATATTTGTATGGGGTGGTTATGTATGTCATAAGTGATAGCATCTCGTTTGGGGTGAAGGATAGATTCTGTAATGGCTGAAATAAATTACCCAGTGAATTTGACCATCTGTGAATTGTACATTCTACACCCCACCACTGTATAGGTCGTGTGTTCTTCTGTCCCCATTTGTGTGTGCGAACAAGGCGTCCATAACATTCATCACTACATTGTTCTTTGGTTTGTGGATGTTGAAATGTGCATAATGCAGTCCAAACTAAGTCACTTCTGGCTGTTGGGACTGGCAGTGGAACACCATTTCGTAGAGGGTTCTTCAATGCCTTGTTTTTCTCTATCTCTGATAGTTGTAGCGGAATGGATTGATTTACAAGCAGTCCATGTTGATGAAAGACATTTTCCATAGCCACAGCAAGTTGTCTGGGAGGTAATGCCACATCGAATCCGTCGTTGTAGCGCTCTATTGATTTATGTACACTGTTTATATACGCGTTTATTGTCTTGACCAGCATGACGAAACTCTGTTTTCCAAATGCCATTGAGTAGGCTGGTGGTGAGGATGTATTTAGTGTGTCATCTGCGCAGGTTTCGTATTTTGATAATACAACCTGTTTTCTCCATTCCTCTGGTGATTGTGCTGGATCCTGATATTGGCGAATATGGCATACCAAGTGTTGCACTAGTTGTCCAAAGACACTGTGGGTCTTTCTTTTCTTACAGATTTTGTCCTTTTCTCCTAATACCACATAACTTGCTGTTTTTTGTTGATCGTTGCTGTTAGTTGCTGCTGCTTTAGACAGTGACACTCTTGCTGACTTGAATCACTTGCTGGCTGACTTGCTGTATCTGTGCTGTGTGTGTAGATAACCTGTCTGGTCTGATGATTGAGAGACAACTGTTGAATTCAGTGACTGAGGTGCTTAATGTATAATCAATAGAACGTGATGTTACTCACGGCTTGAGTGACGTGAGTGGGAAGCGTCTTTTAGTGTCATGCAACTTAACTAGCGTCTTTTAGTGTTATGCAAATTATTTGTTTAATCTAACACTAGCGTCTTTTAGTGTAATGCAAATGAATCGTACGATCGTACTTTGTACCCTGGAAATGTGATTTGAATATAATGGTATCGGGTGGTTCGATCAGTTTAGTATAAATATGAGTATACTGTACTAGGTCAGTCAGTTGTTTAGTCAGTGATTCAGTGACTACTAGTATGTCATACAGACATTCTGCATTTTATATGGCAAACGCATCAGTGTTGGAACAAGGAGCAACAGCAGCATCAGAGACGTTTGATGAACTATTTCATATAGAACGTTACAGGTGTGCTAAAAATTCGTATGTATATATTGCTACAGATGCACATCCTAGTGTGATAGAATGTTATGCCAATGCAGCGAGTGAGGTGACTATGAACACAACTGGTGTGCTGGAAAATATGTTTAGAGAACATTCGCAAGACACTTGTTCATGCAAGTATCGTGTGTTTGTAGGTAGAGGTCCAAATTGTTGGGTAGATGGCAATTGGTATTCATGTTATTATCAATACCTATTTGAACATGGTCATAGCTCATATTACACCAAGATTGAAGAATCTGTTGTGTCTGAAGTGGTTGAATTGGGTTCAGATTGTTATAGATTTAGTCGACATCCTATAACATTTGAGCCACGAGAATGTTCTGCTAATGGTGGTTATTGCGGATGTAATCGTAACATTACTCGTCTTACTGTAACGTGTCTCATAAATGATATATTTGTGCTTCAATATCCTGCCATGAGATCTCAATGCTATATACTTGCAGGTGATGACAATGTTATTAGAGATGGTGTATCTGGAACTATTATTGAACACTATAATGATCACCCTATACTACAACAGTATCGTGCTCAATTAATATATAGATATATTCCATTGTTTCAGAGTCATCTAGTTAACAATCTGACTCAGTGGGTGATGCAGTGTCCAGACGATATATTTGTATCAGACACATCATCACAGCCATCATCAATAGACAAAGTATAGGAAGACAGCAACAGTGACGACAATACAGACAATGCCACCACCAGCGCCGTTTAGATGTACTACATGCAACAACGATCTATTAGCTCCACTGAGTGGCAATGAGGCAACACTGCAACGTCACAGAGAGCTGCCACATCTGAAGTGCACAATGTGCAACAGGTATTTTACAGAGCGTCGCAGGGAGGAGCACAATGTCAAGTACCATCGTCACGCATGTAATATGTGCACAAAACGAGTTATGAAGGCATCCAATTTGACCCGTCATAAAAATAAAGTACATAAGTGATATCAGTGTCCATTCTGTCCAGTGTCAATACTTGATACATTCTACGATGGACCAGCGGTGCTGCATAGACATGTCACAGAAAATCACCATGGCAAAACAGTGCATCACTGTGACGGCTGTAACAGTGTGTTTTCGAGTGAGGCCAATTACAAACGTCACGTAGCAATTGTGCACAACAAACAATGTATATATTGTGGTGACAATGGTGCCGATACAGTAGATGGGGGAGATCGATACAACCGACTGCCAAAATTTGCAAAAGTACACCAATTACGACAACACGTGGCAACTACACACAATCAGAATGTGTGCAATTTTTGTTGTGATATGTTTACAACTGGTGAGGGGTTGTACAGACATCAGATGGACCATTGTCAGCGTGGCTATACATGCACATCGTGTGATAGTGTATTTGACACGTTACCACAATGTCAGGCGCATATGGCAAGTCATATATCACGAATTGGAGCTTGTTCACCATACAAGGTGCCATCGCAGAGGCAGCACACATTATTGTGGCACAAACTAATCTATCGTCAAACGCCGTGGGAACAGGATGTGCAGATGATATACGGACGGGGACATTTACAAGATAGAATCAATGCTCATTATAATGAATTACGTCGTGCAGCTCTCCCACCAGGAGGTCAGCAACCGCGATGGCGCCTAACACGGGGGCAACATGAGGAGATGAAATCGAGAGCATATCAAAATGTGAGCAGCCAATATAGTGATAGGCTAAAGCAAGTGTACGCAGACAATCTACGACAATATGTGAATCATACTACACCAAAAGATGGTCGAATTGAGAGGTTCAATGTGAACATGTTGGACAATCGACCATTTCTGTCACAGTCTGCACTACGGGCCATATTTGATGCATGCATGCAGATATCAACGACTGTATAAAATGAATATAGCTTTTGGGTTTATTCTGTACAAAATGGAAACAGACAAATTTGAGCAGTTCTTTGTTATAGATCACGTGGCAAGAGATCCTACTGACAAAGTCGTCATAAATCAAATCCCCAATGTGTGGACAATTCGGAATGAAGAGGACAAAGATTTGGTGATTCGAGATACTTTTTTGATCTGCTCAGAGATCAATCGAATGCAGAGCAATACAATTTTCTAATTGTGCGAATGACACACATGGCTGTGGATATATTTCCCGTATTAAATTGCGATATTCACAATGAAGTGGTTGGTAATCGACAGTATATTGGGCGTGGTATAAGTGACGACGATAATGAGCTGGAAAATGACCTGGAGGAGGATGACGAGTATGACATTGTCACAGATGACGATGGTGATACTGATGAGGAGGTCTCACACACCCCACGAAATCCATATATATTAGATGAAGTCGATGAAGATGAGAATGAAGATGATGATGACAATGATGATGATACAGCTGGTGGTGGTCGTACAAAGGAGGAGAGATTACGGTCATATGTAAAAGCGCTGTCTCGTGGAACACGAAATGCCACTCTTATTATGTTAAACAATATAATGTCACAGCATAATGTAGCATCAAGAAGTAGCAGTGCTGCACTGTACAAGACACTGTGTTTTTTTGCACAGGTTGCACGTTGGCATTTGAAACAAGACAACAAAAACAATCCTGACGAGAAGGCAATACATGAGAAGGCGTTGCAGTACTACCATACATACAAGTATCATTTTAACATGCAGTCAGATGATATGTTTGAGGGAGTGCATGTAACCATGGTGCATTTGTTGGAGCACATCTACAAGACACGAATAAACGTGTACGAAAGTCATTCACTAAAGAAATGACCCAGGCATGGTCGAGTGAATCCAAAAAGAGAAACAGTTGCAAACAAGTATCAGCCAGTCATACAGCCTGTGTATCTTTCATCAAGTAATGGTGGACATGTGTACAAACGAGAAACACTGAATCTGTTGCTTCACGATAATCATTACTACACGATACCAGATATGAACAAATTGACAACAGCGCATTATCGGTGAATATCGTGTGGTCAAATGTTTAAAGGTCGTCGAATGTCTGTGATTAAGAAGCATATTCAAGAATGATATGGCAAGATTCATTATCGCTATAGGCGTGGTGCAGTAGAGCCACATAGAAATATGTGGGAGGAGGCAAAGCATATGTTTTCAATTCTGGGTGACATACTAAACACAGAAGATGAGGATATGCTGTATACTGGCTACTATGCAACATACGATTTTGAGGCAATGGTGCACAAGGAAAATGTGGCAGATGTGGAATACTCAGCAACATCAGAGATAATGGTGTATGATGAACATGGTGAACCGTGTACAGAGCAGGAATATTTGGACAGAAATGAAGACGAGGCGTACATAATTGTCAATCGACCATTATCGTATGCTATTGCATGCAATGTATATAACACACCTGAAGCGCAAGAAGATGACGAATTTATGGAGCTGCTGACAACTGCTGCTACTGCAGAGGAAGATCAATAACCACAACAATGTTCGTATGGAGTAGCATATGCTTTTAATGAGGATCCAGAACTGTTAATTATTGTTCGTACACTCGAGGTGATAGCAAGAGTGAGATGTCAGGTCATGCTGACAAAATACAGTGAAATTATTGATTTTGTTACTCGATGGTTTGCAGAGAAATACATCAAGATTGATCTGACAAGATCGTGTAACAATTCATCAGAATTACTTGCAGAGATAGATCATGATGCTATCGAAGAGATGGTGATTCGAGAGGGAATTGGTGATGAAGAACAGGGCTCATATATGCAAATGGCTGAAAAGAATCTGGAGATATGCAACAAAGAGATAAGACTGTTGGGAGAATTGAAGAAGTTTATCAACCATCTTCCAATTTTGGGTTTTAATTCAAGTGGATATGATATTCCGCTGATTAAAAATTACCTATTTCCGCAGCTCACCGACATTGTGCCATCAGCAGAAAAGTCAATTCAGTGTGTAAAGAAGACATCTCGGTATGTGTCAATAACGGTGAATGGATTGTCTGATGGTGGCCGTTTCGTCTTTCTGGATATTATGCAGTATTTGGCCCCCGGATTCAATCTGGACACATTTATAAAGTCATTTCATGGTGGAGACTATGCTACTGGAGACGGGGGTAAATCGTACTTCCCCTACGAATATATGGACAACTATGACAGGTTGGCAGAGACAGATATGCCTCCGTATACTGCATTCTATAGTCAACTACGACAAGAAAATCAGTTGGAATCTGAGTATTGCCAGTATATTGTGCAAACACTCGGGCTAGCACGGGACACACAGAAACAAGATCTTAGCAATAGTCAGTTGGAGAAATGTCCTAATACTGGAAAGGAGAAGTACGAACAGCTGAAGGTCATGTGGAGAGGGCAGCAATGGCAGACTGTAGCAGACTATCTGAAATACTATAATATTCAGGACGTCGTACCGTTCCTGGTTGGGGTATGCAATTACGCAAAAGAGATGCGAACCAAGAAAGTGGATGTGGCCAGAGATGGAATATCACTACGCGGACTTGCCAAACAAATTCTGATGAAACATGTACCACACAGATCGTTGTATTATATAGACAATCCAGAACTGTATTCCACAATTAGACGGAATGAAGTTGGTGGACAATCGATAATCTTCTCAAGAAGAAATGGTACACAACACCCGTATATCAAGGGATATGATGCAAATTCATTGTATCTATACTGTTTTGGTGAGGGTCAATATACAGGACAGCCAATAATATACAAAGGTGTGGATACAGATAGATTCTTGATGTATCGTATGCCTATGAGACGTCATCCCGGCTACAAACATCTATCTAACAAAGACAGTGTTGCGGCAGAAGAATTTTTGGACTACATAGAAGACGTACATTTGCGAGAACATAATATCCATTTGTACAGACAGTACAGGATAGGTCTTACAGTGTCTGAAAAGAAATGGTTGGCTAACATATTTGCAGAACATCAGATTCCAATGTCTTGCACATTTAGTAATATTTGTGTTGATGGATTTTACTATTCCGTGCTAGAGCAGGATGATGACGACAATACAGCAACAACAGCAGTACTAGAGAAGCGTGTGAGACATGTGGTAGAGTATGATGGATGCTACTGGCATGCATGCGAAGTGTGCGGTGAAGGACAACAATCATTGGTGCAGGACGAAGTAGTCGACTATATCTTACAAGTGAAAAGCATCAAATGGTATATACATTACGGTACGAGATTCTGGACATGCGAGGGTATTCTGTACATCATGAATGTGAATGGACCGAGATGAGACGACAGAATCGGACAATTGACGAGTATTGCAAGACGAGAGCAAGTCGACGAATTGACCCGTTGGTGTTTGATAAAAAGCGGACCAATGTGGTACAGACATTGGATCTGTTGGAGAAACTACAAGAGCATACAGTATTTGGAATACTTGTGTGTGACATACGAGTACCAGACGATCTGAAAGAGTACTTTTGAGATTTTGCACCAATAATGAAGCATGAGAATATAAACTACAAGGATATTGGTGACTACATGCAGAATGTTGCAGATAGAATGGGAATTAAAGTCAAAAACAGATGCTGTGTTATCGACTCCTATGTTGCCAAGGGAATAGCCCTTACAGACGAGTACTTGGTGTGGCTGTTGAATAAAGGACTGTTGGTTGACAGAGTATACATGTTTATACGATACAATAAGGAGCCGATATTTCGAGAATTTGCCAACAGCATTACCGAGATGCGTATCAAAGGCGACAAGGACAAACACAGTGAAATGCCGGCACTGATGGCAAAACGTATTGGCAATAGTGCATTTGGATCTACTATAACGAATAAAGACAAACAGAGCTACAGCAAGACAACAGATCAGCAACATCAGGTAGTGGATGGATCTGGTGGCAATTACAGATCTGTTGTTGCATCACAGTTCAATGGTATAAAATACGAACAGATTGCACCGAGCACCGAGACTGTTAGAAGTTGAGAGGAAACATGACAAAGTGATGTACGATCAACTACGATACATTGCAAAGACAATAATTGATCATGCCAAGTTATCGGTGCTAAAATTCTACTATGATTTGCTAAAGGTGGTACTGAAACCGAACTGCTTCTGCATATTAGAAACTGACACAGACAGTATTTACATTGCAACAAAATACGAACGATTTGAGGACAACATCGACCCTCGGAAATTAGATGAGTATGAAAGACTGAAACCAGATTATTTCATAACCGATGACAAGGACAAATGTAGACAAATGACAAATGGAAAACGACAACCGAATCGCTACAAAGTGGAATGTGAAGGACACAGGATGGTGTCGCTGTGTGCAAAATCGTATTGTGTATACGATCAGGGAAAAAAGACTGTTAAATATAAAAGGTGTCCAGAAAGCAAATTTCAACAGAGCACATGATACAGAGAAGAGTAGACAACAAACATGTGGTGAGACAGTTATCAGTATGTACAGTAATGCACTGCTAGTCACGACTACGGTAGTGCCTCC
>OLMO02000325.1:1804693-1825262 GCA_900291935.2 Cassiopea xamachana
GCTGGTGGTGGTGCTGGTGGTGGTGCTGGTGGTGGTGCTGGTGGTGGTGCTGGTGGTGGTGCTGGTGGCACTTCCCCCGTCCTCTATTCGATTATCACATCGGGACATTGGTCAACTGTTTGTGGAAGCATGGAGAAATTATGTGCTGCAATATAAATATGGAGAGTCATATCCAACGACAATAGCATTAAAATGCTGTCATCATCATGGTGGGTCACTAGATGTTGTAACGTATTGTAGAGACAAGTTGGACATTCACACAATTCATACTGATGATATTATATTAGATTTCTATTCATTTGAGGTGGATGAGATCAAAAAAGGGACCAATCTTAGCAGACTTACTCAGTCTATGAAACAATTAGAGTTAGGTGAGCATGTCAGTCCAACATATGTGTTGTTATTCTCGACATTATATAACAAGATTGTTGTACAATCTCAACGATATCTGCAGTTAGCCAATGAGTTCACAATGACAAACCAGCAGCAACAGCATCAGTCATCATATGATAAAGATCAGCACGGAGACAGTGGTCAACAACAGAAAAAGCGTGGTAGAAAACGACGAGATCCTGAACAATAGCTTGATTATATGAACAGGAAACACAGCTAAGAAGCAAGTGGTATGATCAGCATCAACAACAGCATCAACAGGCAAGTAACACACACGTCACTCTCTACTCTCTGTTGTTGATCTTACTCTTTTATTACATATTCTGTATTATATTGGGGCTTTTGGTACCTGTTGGATACTTGTTGTGTCTACTCAGTAGCGTTATTGTTGTAGAGAATTCTTTCGAGGTAGTTGTGGTGGTGCCACACCTAATAACACACATACATAGCAAGACACATTTATAATAACACATATATAGCAAGACACATGTATAATAACACATACATAGCAAGACACAGTAATATGTATAACAAAATATAAATAATACCACATGTGGCACCTAATAACATTACTAGATAGTTTGAATGATTCATCATCACAGGTTTTTGTCAGATTAATGAGTTGAAGGATTCTTGTAGATGTTTATACGTATCATGAAGGTTGTCAACCACAAGATTTTGTCAATACATCTACTTCTTCTACTCATTTTCACTTTCATCAGATGTTTCATTCTCTGTTGTAATCTTCATTAGTGTTGGCGTTATCAGTAGTGGTGTATGCTGCCTATATAAATCTACCCCTCCTACCCCTTTCCTTTTTCCAACCCTTTCTTTCTACCCCTCCTACCTCTTCCCCTCCCTGTTGTTTTTGACCTTTGAGGAGCTTTGGTGTATGCTGTATAACTATCCGTCCTACCCCATACCTCACTTGGCAGTCAACTGTTGCATATTGGTCAGTGTTATATCTTATACCAATTGTTTTTTATGTATTCATACTTTTACTGTTGTCCATAATGAAGAGCTATGAAGAGCTCTGTCACCTATTTACCCATACTCTGTAGTCTCTTTATCTGTATTGTTGATTGTAACAGTCTTCTCTCTCGTTAATTAGCATACAACAACAACAGAGTAGAGGGTGACGTGTGTGTACTTTTATATTTTACAGGAGGAGAGATCAGACGATACATCGTCGTCGTCGAACACTGATGATGATATGATTCAATCAATATTATCGTCATTATTTCCCTCACTACCACCATCAACAACTACAACAACAGTTGCTGTAGGACCATCAGGGTGTGGAAAATATGTGAAAGATATCAACAATTGTATTGGCGATGATACGACGACGACCCTCACGACATCACCAGTACTAGACGAGGGCAAGAACGAAGATAAGATAGAACATCTCTGTATCAATGATGATGATACTACTACTAGATCTACTCTTCCACCTCCATGATGACAGCGATATAATAAGAAAAAAAAGAACACGAACTCATCGATGTTAATGTCAAATATAAAATTGATTATGTAATACTACTAGGATATATAATATAATTACTGATAGTGCGATAATGTTTTTTATTCTGTAGAATATGCACTGAAACTTATGAACCATGCCTGGAGGGATGGGACAGCACCAACACGTACACTGGATGTACCAGATTTTGTTGAACGTCATGGTCACGAGAATTTTGTTCTATCCATGGGTCCTAAACAGTTACCTAAGCATAGGCATCTAGAGGGTACAAAACCTCCACTAATTGTGCGTAACCCTCCGCATCGTCTTCATAAATCGTTGACATTAAATAAATCTACTATGGTGGGACAGGAGAGTGCGACATCAAACCAAATACAAATAAAGGGGTGACAAGCCGTAAAAAAGGATAACACATTACAACACCACCCCTAGGCTTATGCAGCAAAAGTTGCAAAGGGAAAATCATCATTGTCAGTTCATTGTGGACATGGTGATGATGATAGTGCCAATGATGAGAATGATGACATGCCATCATCATCGTCACTATTTACCAAAGCTGGGGTTATTGGTTCACCTGAGTTTGATGCATACGACAAGTACCGTTTGGATATATTTCCATTTAAGGAGGCAGTAAAACATGAAGTAAACAAGCTGGTACTCCAAAAACAGAAATTAGACGACATTAAGAGACAGTTGCGAGAGGAGCGTTGTCATCAGTTATTAGAGGCGAGAATGAGAGGTGAATCTGGCCGTCGTCATGGTCGTCAAGTGCAGCAACAACTAGATGAGACGACTGAAGAAGATACTGACGGTATTAGTGATGATGACGAAGAGGATACTGATACTGCTACTGACACCGATGATGATAACTAGGATGAGCAGCATGACAATGGTGAAGATGATAATGATAGCAGCTGTCGTGATAACAGCAGTGGTAGTTGTATGTGTACTGACTGTTTGAACAAATATACACCATATACATGTTTGTTATTAGTATAAATATGATAATGTGCGATTGTTGTAGTCATTTGAGACCATTTCTGTATGCATGAACATCGACTGCAGCATGAGAATGTGCGACGACAACACAAAATACGATGATGAGACATTGCATAGAGATGCTGAAAAAATAGAAAAATACTATATGGAGGTAATGGGTAGAATGGTACAGGATGAATTCGAAACATGTAAGGACACTCTAATGACACATGGCGAATGGCAACGTGGTGTATTAAATTATTGTAATGATCGACTAAAGTATGGAGTGAGTGCTGCAGAATGTAGGGATTTTAGGATGTGTGTACCATTTTCCTGTCTAATATCTGGCAAATCCCAATGTGGTAAAACAGAACTGTTGGTAGCAATTCTGTCGCAATGGAGATACATAACTACAGATCACAATGGAGACTTCTCCAGACGATTATACTGGTTTTATGGTACCGCATCCATAGAGCAGACTAACCGAGTTCGGGATATATTCGAACAGTGGAGGCAGGAGGATGGGGTGGATCGTAAAGATACCGAATTGCATTTCATTCAAGTTCAGTCATTTAAGGACGAAAAAAGTCGAATGCTACTATATGATATTTGCATGGCAATTGTGGTATTTGATGATCTAATATATAAAAATGTGCAGTGATGAGACAACAACCAATTTCTTTAGCAGAGAGTGTCACCACAGAAAACTGTGCATATTTCATGTGTGGCAAAATCTATTTCCGCAAAAACAATATGCCGTAACACTGTCTAGGAATACGCAGTACAAAAGTATATTTGAGAATCCAGAATTGCGAATTCAGCTGAACACAATGTTGGTACAAATGTATCCGAATAAAGTACACCAGAGAGTGTACAATAAAATTATGGATTTCTTTCAGAAAGAGCCGCCAACCGAGTTTCCATTCGTCATGTTCAGAACATCTCCGCAAGAGAAAAATAGAGACTGTACAATAGTTGGTTACGCTGTGAACAGAAATGTTGACGACCTGAAAAATCATATATTTACTAAACCTCCTGTAGCAATTATGTAACATATAGAGATAGAGAGAGGATCACTTAAACATGGCGGGTTTAGCAGTAGGATTAGGAAGCATGCTTTTACCATCACTACTAAAAGCGGTTGGACTAGGTGGACGAGGGCGCGGACGCATAGCATCAATACTAGGACGAGACGGTGTAAAAGGAATGAAATGGGGGTACAGAAAGTGCGGACGATGTGGCAAGGCTAGACATAGATGTGCGGGTAGAAGAGCAAGAGGGCGCCGACGACACAAGAAAAAGAAGAGAGGAAAAAGAGGAGGACGTCATAAAAACAAAGCACTTCAGAGACACATGCAAACATATGAAATTGGCACACCTGATATATATTTGACATATGCAAAACCAGTAAATAAATATAGTAGTGAGACATCATAGTTGATAGAGACAAACAAATTATAACAATAATGGCACTACGAGAACAGCAATGTTGGGGGCGAGATTAGCCCCAAAAGTGTTAAAGATAGTAGGAAAAACAGTAGGTAGTGCACTTGCTGGGACAGCTGTTGACAGAGTAGCAAAGAAGATATTTGGTGGTGGAAGAGCACGGTGACGATTACGGCTTATGCTACAGAACAGACGATGAAGAACACGAGGCAGAGGTCGTCGTCGTCGAAGGAGACACCACCGAAGAAGACGAGCAGCTGTAAGGGGAAGAGGACTATTTACATCGTTATTAGGGCGGTCTGCAATACGATGGATGGGTGGAAAGCCAGTTGGTAAAAAACACTGTCGTAACCCCGTTCACAGACTAAAAACGTGGGCTAAATCTAAAGCGAAATCTTGGGTAGCAGGAAAATTATGTAAACATCTTGGAATTGGGGGAGGACGCACCTCTGGTCATGGTTTACGTCTATTTAGTGCACCAGGATTAGTATGAAGAAAACCAATAAAATTAGCAGCAATAAATCGTAAAACTGCAGCACGTAAACGCAGAACCGGTATGGGATCGACTTCACGTGGTGGATGTAGATATCACAGACGTCGACATCGCCGTAGACGCAGATAGACAGACAACGACGCAATGGGTAGCCACAGGCGACATCATCGACAATCCAAAAAGAAATTATTAAAACTAGCACATAGAACACATCCATTATCTCGTATAATACGAAGCATAACATCTAAAACTAAACAGAGACTACAACAAGAACATCGTGTTACACCAAGAACAGAGAACATATTATCGTCGGGCTTTACATTTAGTGGAAGTGGAGCACGATTTCAACAATATGGTAAACTTAATCACCAAGCATCGGGATGGAATGAAGACAGAATTGACAGATTACTGGAACCGAGTGTCAACCAAGGAAATGAACCTACCAGATCAGCCAGAGCCTTGACTCCGACTATATTGACAGACATCTGATGTGCCTACCAGAGGAATTACGCAGAAATATACGACGACAAGGATTGAAAAAACGACAATGCAGAATAGAGAGGTATTTTGTAAATACATATGGCTATATCCCCCTCGGTTATGACGACTTATTAGTGGATCTTATTGCCCATCGGAAAAGGGACTACCCGCATTGAGAACAACAGCAAAATCTGATGCTCGACGACGATATATACAACAGTTATCATCATCTGCATCAGCGTCTGCATCACCATCATCATCCACAGTATCAACACCACCACAACAGCAGCATCGACGTGCAGCAACAGCAGCATGTAGGCTACCATCTGATAACAGCTCTCCCTCAACATCGCATATTTCCCCGTTTGATTTTGATCTATCTCCAATGAGTCCAACAATACAGGATATAATACAACATGTGCAAGGTAAAACCCCACACCAGCTACCACCATCTAGTCCACTACAGGGTCCATCATTTCAAGTTGTAAATCGACAATTAGAGAGATCGCCCTCACTGGAAACTACAGGTGAGCAACCAGCACCAACACCACCACCAGACGAGGAGTCACCACGCAGTGGCAGTAGTACTTTTATGGGATTTTCCCCTGTTCGAGGAGACGACACACCAACACCAACGACGACACCTGGACAAATGGCAATGAATTTAGTAGAGGATTCAGCTAAAGATCTAGAGACAGTGCTCAATGTTGCAGAAACTGGAGTTAAATCTGTACTGTCAAGAATACGAGCAGGAGAGAAAGTAATAGCCGGAACACCTCCAGCAGCAGATAGCAGTTGGATTACAAACGACAATGATGACAACAATGATAGTGATGCTGTCCTTCATGATATATTAGAGGAAGAAGTTAACCATCCGCCGATAAATACAAGTCTCGGGGATGATCGTCAACGACAATACAATATGGAAATGGAGAGTATGTACGACAAGTTATCAAACCATAATAATCATTCATTACCCCCACCACCACGAACACCACCTCGTCAACAACAACCACTACTACCACCACCTCGCACACCAGCACCTTGTAAACCACTGGCTCGTATACCTCGTAAACCACCACTAGCACCACCACCGCCACCAATACCACCTCGTAAACGATTATCTCCACCATATCCAATTCTGTCACCACCCTCCATGTTTCATGATAAGAACAAGACTGTTGGAACACAGATGGGACCGATACGTCATGCTAATTTTGGAACACAAATGGGTAATGATACTGGAGTACATAATACATTAAACCAGATCTTTCATGATTTTTGTACAGGAAGAAAGAACACTAAACAAGCCACACATAAAATTATGGATATTGTGCACCAAGTCAGTAAAGACAATATCAGATAGACATTACTACTATGTAATATATATTACAAATAGTGGGCTGACTGCTAATAATAGTAGTATACACATCATAATGGGAAAACATCAACGACACAGACAACACAGACAACAGCACTCCGCCGCATCAGTACTTCAGCACTCGTTATATGAGTCTGTACTGTCAGGATACAGAGATCATCTCACATCAAAAGCAATTAAGTCAGCAACAATGTATGGCAGTACTATGTCCAATCCACACCTACTAAAGGACTATCCAAAACCGCATATTGAGAATTTTGCACATGGCATGGGACGAGTGCATATTACTCGACTACTTCATGCTCAGAAAAATCAACATATTAGTGGACGCGGTATAGGACTGCACAACACAACACAATTGATGTTTCGATCATCGAAACACAGACAAATGCCAAAAGCGGGTGCTGGCGGATACGCAAAAGCATACAACTCATCGTACAAAAGTAAATTGGCACACGATGTAATTATTGACACAAATCCAGCAGTATCATCAGGTATGATGATGAGAGATCCACTAAAATATGCACATGCAAAGGAGATGAGTAATTGCATTCTGAGAAAAGGACGAAGAAAAATGGGAGTTAGAAATAACGCAGAAAATGCCCAAGCGAATGTAAATGTAAATCCACTTCACAAGTATACGACAAGATGGTTTGCAAATACTGTCTCACTCATGTAACTATATATACTGGGTGTGTGCAAGGAGGAGGATTTAGTACATATAAATAGATGAGTTCAAGAGCAGCAGCATGGGTAAAAGCAGACGATGAGGAAAGAGACGACACAGCAGTGGTTCCAGTGGTCATGGTAGTAGAGGGAATGATTTTTATATTCCAGGACCTGGAACAGGCATTTTCAGTCCTACAGTATTTGCCTTTCAAGTACGCAATTTGCCCCGTTTACCTGGACTGAATCCTGTTGTTACACATAAATTCAGTAATAAACATTACAAAGTGGAGAAGTACACCTCAACGCTATATAGACTATGAACGTGACAAACATCAATGACAACAAAGAATTCAACGAGGATGGTACGTACAATGGTGCATACGGAGATATGGTGCAAGTGCCACAATCACTATACAGTTTTATGATACAGTCTAGTCAGCAGATATTACCATCAATCAACAAACATGTAATTGCCTACAACATGAAAAAGGCAAAAGAGAATGCAGCAGATCCAAAGGCCTATTGATTTTTTGTTAACCAAGCAGCATTGTATAAAAAAACACAATATCAACAATCCAGATGTGGATCAACGAATTCGACAATTGTTATCAGACCCTGAACTGAAACGTGTAGAGGACAAACTGAGAAGACTACGCAACTCTCCCGCTCTGAAAACCAACATTGGAATGAAACAATACCAAACTCGTCATCTAGAACGAGAGAGACGCTACAATGTTCTTGAAGAGAATGAACACACAAAATACCAAACTTTTATCAACAATCCGTCCAATAATATCGTTCTCCAGCCCGAATCTATGAAGGATACGCCTTATCATTCGAGAACTATAAAATAAGTTTTGGCAAAACATCCAGACATAATGCAGCATGATATATCTGGCAATTTGTACATACTGGGGAAGAAGGTGTCTGATAATCCCAAACAAGGCGGCCAGATTCTACATTGGATAACACACGACTATTCCGATATGTCAAAAAGTCTGCATGGTACATCTGCTGTCATTAATGCATTGCGAAAAAAAGGATTTAATATTAATGACATTGGCAATACGTATTTACGGGAACATCTTCAGAAGAAATTACAACAGAGACGAGAGGATTGACAGAGACAATGAACACCTGGTGGAGCAGCAGCAACACCAGGTAGAACACCTCACGGCGGTATACCATCATCATTTTTAACACCACCATCTACCGTTCATTCATCGTCATCACATGTAAGTGAGCTCACAAAACGGATTAAAGACAGATCAGATCGTATATCACAAATACTTAACGATACTAAAGCATCATCAGCTACAGACTCAACAACGCCAACAAGACCACACACAGCAAGTAAGGATGATCTTCGAAGAAAACGCAAAAGAACAACACTATTTGATGATGGACGTCGCGATGACTACAATCTGAGAGCACGACACAGAAAGAAATCGAAGGATGACGACGACGACGATGACAGACACGACCGTCCTAAAAAACATGCTAAACGCAAGAGTAAACGAAAGCAATAACAGATAGTATAAATAATTGCTCTGTCATCCCAAGTGGGGTGGTCATACTAGACAACGTAGTACGTGTACGAGATGGATAGTACTGCTGATACTACCAACAACGCAGCTGGATCATCACTGTCTCCAGCATACGAAGAATTTACAGATGAAGAGGATGACTATGATGCTGGTACCGAGAATAATACAACTACTACTGCTGCTGATGAGACAAAGAAAAGAAAAAGTACCAAAAACAAAACATCATCAAAAGGAAAAAGCGACAACGTCGTGATAGCAGCAGCAGTAGTAGTGGTAGTAGTGGTGATGATAGTGACAGCGACGACAGCAGTAGTAGCGATAGCGATGACAATAAAGATGGTAAGCAAAAACAGAAAACAACATGAAACAAAACTAAAAAGACATCTGCTGCAGCTACAAGAAAACGCCAAAAACTAAAACAACAGCAGCAGACAAACAACAATAAGGATGATCCCATAAATAAGCTAGTGGAACTGGCAATAAAAAGTCAAAAGAAACAAGTCAAGAATCAAATGATAAATTCTGTAAAAAGAGATGTGCTATCGGCCCTGCAAAACAGACTCAACTCTGCCAGACCATCAGGTACTGCTGCTGCTACAGTACCAACAGACAAACAGAATGATGATGGTAAGACGATATCGACGATGAAGACACCACATCAGACGTACAAGGAACACGAAGAAGGCTATGAAGATTCTCCAAAATTCAACATGAAGCAACACAGGAAGGTCATACATAAACTGTATGGTACAAGTGATCAACTGAATAGTGTAGAACTGCTTAAAATACCATATATTGATAAGAAATGGGACTCCACGATATTATCACGAAACATGGGTTAGATAGAAAAGTAAAGAAACTAGATAAGACAACTCTGTCAGCATCTGCCAATAAGACCATACCCGAGGCTGAATACGCCGCACTCAGAGATGCCTATTCATCATGTATGTTATATAAATATTTCTTTACTCACTTACTTCCATATGTTACAGTTCCCTATAGTCAGTAATACTAGCATAGTACTAATAGTAGTGTAGAAGCACTTGATTATCTTCTTTATAGTATATATAGTATGGCTGCTGATAATACTAATCGAGATCGATTGTTTTCTTATTTGTCATCTCTCTAGCGAGATCCTGGTAAGTTACCGGGAGGTGCGTATAAAGGATTGACAGCATTTCATACACACATAAAAAAGCGTCAAACACTTGGCATTGATCCAGAGCTGCAGGGCCATAAGTCATCACGACGCTTAATAGAAGAATGGAAACACACCGATACGGCATACTCTAGATATAAACCATCGAGACGAAAACAGTTTCCACGATGCCCCTACAAAATCTTGAATCCAGATAATATTTGGGAAGGCGATCTGCTTGATATGAGCCGATGGAGTCGGAAACATAACAACATAAAATTCATACTGGTACTTGTAGATCAGATGACAAAAAAGTATACGCATGCCCATGCAAATCGAAACACGCCGATGACGTTCTAATTGCATTTCGTAACATATTTGAGAAACAGACGATGTCACAACCGAAAATTATATATACCGATAACGGATTGGAATGTACAAATTCACTTGTGCAAGACTACCTAACAAACAAGGTACACGTGCCACACGTTACGACAAAGAATCCATCTATAAATGCGCAATTGCTGAACGAACAAATAGAACATTGAAAGTAACACTTGTGTGTATTGCAGATCATAATAACGGCAGATACATTGATGATCTAGACAATGTTGTCAGGGGTTATAACGAGACACAACACTCAGCTATAGGGTTTGCGCCAAATGATGCTACTCCTATAAACATTGACACAGTACGACAACAATTATACAAACGGGCGGCTAAGCGACGCGCTCAACAATTCGGCAAAATAACGTGGGATTCTGGTACCGATGTAGCATCAGCAAAATCACAGGTTGGAGAGTGGGCTCATCTTCAAGTTTACTATAGATCGATCTTGTCCACAACGTCAGTTTACCAATCAACTAGATCCCACTGTAAAGAAGACAAAATATCGTTATATCAAGATCAACGAATATTGACACCCAATTTGGATACCAGAGGAAACATTACAAAAACAACGGAGTGCAGAGGAGAAGCGAACACATACAATATCTAGTGCAGTGTTTATGCATTGGCGTAATAACTAAACTAACTACACAATGGCTAGCAATACTGCGACACGAATGTATATGTACTACGCTGCCGAACAGGGATTGGGAGAGGACGATGAGGCACGATACTACTATACGGCAATGTCAAATACCAGCGCAACAAACACAAATTCCAATTGCGTGAACAAACCATATGGAGGAATTCATTTCTACAGAAATAGACAATATATTACACCGACAGGTCTAGTAGACGATGAGCAGTGGGGAGTACAACTAGTATCATGTTCACTGCCACGACACGAACAACGATCAGATGCTATATCGCATGACATATGGTTCAAACGACTACATCTCGGTGAAGAATCGCCATTAGATTCAACATTCTATGACAGACTGTATTCCAAAGAAATACTATATGGTAGTAAATATTCAAAGATATTAGACACTCTACCCCCGATACGTCCACGACCAGATATAGCAAAACAAATACTCGATGCAAAAAATGGACAATATCCCACAGAATTGGAACACTTTCTAGAATTTGAACATTGGGTCCCTCAATTTGGTGGGCTCTATAGTACAGCTCACACATCTGAGAGTATGCAACGAACACAGACATTTCTGGGCATTAAACAGGTGCCCACTGCAAAGTCTCCTGTCACAACAGACACATTTGATATTGATATAAAACGCACGGCTAACATGACATCAGATAATTCGAGAACAACTCAAGAATACTGTTTTGACAAGAGTGAAGGGGGCTATTACCAAATTATCCGACTAAGCAGAACACTGGCTATTCTGTTAGGACTAGATTCGTGGGAGGAACAATCATATTTTCCCCATTGTGGGTGGACAACAGCAACACCAAAACCAACAAATATCAAAACGGGAACTAATGACAAAGTCTATGCAAGATTCACTGACGATGCCACAACCAGCTATCATGTGTTGACCATACCACCAACATGGTATCTGTTTCAGGACTTGGCGGATCTAATAAATATGTGGGTTATCTCACAATGGCCAACAACATTTGGTAATAACAAATTGGTAACAACGGATCCAGATCCCCAGTGGACAGAATGCTGGTTCAACATCCCCCCTACATTCAGTGTGAATTTCGACGATACTACAGCACCACAGAATTGTCGACAATTATTTAATATAGCTAGTGGAGTGTATACTGGACAGAAGAAGAATGGATCTGTAGTTAATTTTATAACACCAGACTATCCCCCGTATCTAGAACGCCTAACACAGTTTTCACAAATGACAAAATTAGAGAACGAAGCAGCGTTTATGACAAAGTACTTAACTCAGTTCATGTCACAGCCGACTAACATCAAACCTCAAGGTGTTAATGGAACAAAACTATTTGTTAGTAAACGTAGTTTTTTTGTACAACTATTGCACAGAAGTTATCACCCGCAAACAAGCGATTATAAAGTGGCATCAGACAATAAGGATGTGGACTTCAACATACTACCCGATTATGGAGCATACATGCAAGCGACTATGGACGCAGTTCCTAGCACTACCGATGGACAGTATGTGGACATCTTAATATGTATACAACACCCTGACGCTGTTGCATTCTCCTCCACATCCTACTACGATGACCCATCAAAATACAGAAAAATAGCCTACACTAATTACGTTCCAGTCCCCATTCAAGCGTCAATAAACAGTATGTATATTCCCAGAGGAGTACCTTATATTATTAGCGAATACTTACGAGACCTAATGTACCTAAATCACACTGTGACTATTTTGGCCCCAAATATGGTATACGAAAATGCTGTAGCGGGAAAACTAGATAAGACAGTGGAGTGTTTCCAATCTAGACGACCACTAGATACATATCCGTGGACAAAACAGTGGTTTCAAATGAAACGTGGTTCCATTTGTACAGACAGTACAGGATAGGTCTTACAGTGTCTGAGAAGAAATGGTTGGCTAACAAATATGCAGAGCACAAAATTCCAGTGTGTTACACATTTAGTAATATTTGTGTTGATGGATTTTATTATTCTGTGCTGGAAGATGATGAGGAGACAGAAGAAGCGATGCTAGACCGACGTGTGAGACATGTGGTGGAGTTTGATGGATGCTATTGGCACGCTTGCGAAGTGTGTGGTGCAGGACAACAATCATATGGTATGAGAAGAAATACACGAGTGTTTCTTACACGTGAAAAGCATCAAATGGTGTATAAATTACAGTACGAGATTCTGGAAATGCGAGGATATGTCGTACATTGTGTGCATGAATGTCAGTGGATCGAAATGCGACGACAGAATCCGACAATTGACGAGTACTGCAAGACGAGAGCAAGTCGACGAATTGATCCATTGGTGTTTGATAAAGAGCGGACCAATCTGGTACAGAGATTGGATCTGTTGGAGAAACTACAAGAACATAAAGTATTTGGAATACTTGTGTGTGACATAAGAGTGCCGGACGATCTGAAAGACTACTTTAGCAATTTTGCACCAATAATTAAACATGCGAATATAAACTATGATGATATTGGTGACTACATGCAGAATGTTGCAGATAGAGCTTGCGCACGGAACATCAACCACAATTCATACACTGTCGCAATTGAGTGATACTGCCAAAAACTACTACGCAAACAATTCTATTCTGATGATAGGAGACCACTCACCAGTGGCATTAATGTTTGTATTTGAAAAGTAATATATGTAGTATGTTATGTTATCTACTAGTGCTACAACATAGCCACACAATGCTACAATGGATGATTCTATGTCGAACAGAGAACCTCGATGTTTAACATTTACAACGAATCAAGCACCACATCAAGTGAGTTTTTGTCCCAGATCATGGATGTCGACAGAATCTCCCCCCTCAACACTAAATACATCTGAAAATGCGATACTATTTCCTGTCGAAGATTTCAACCTAACTGGAGACAGATGGTATGTATCACTGGATTCCTATTCAGTTACACTTCGTCTTCCAGTGGGGGGTGTAATAACTCCGTTGGCACAAAAAATATGGGAAACCACAAACGGAATAGAGTGTATAACAATGATGGATAAACAACAAGCAGAAGATATATCACTAAACGGAAACAAATATGAAGCATCCAACAAATGTATTATCCTACGGTAGCGGTAGCGGCAGCACGACTAGTGGTGGATATACAATTATTACGGATACAATATTACATGAGGAGGCATATCATGTTACTACAGATACGCATACTACATTTGTTGAAGGACCGATAGCACACCGCTATGCATATCTTACACTGCCAACAGACCACAAATTGACAACACCAATACCTCACCCAATTTTTTATCCGCTACCGACTGACCTACCAACAGACTACGATAGAAAATCAGTCACATTAAATATATACTTAAAACTGCCGCACGTAAATGAGGGGGCAAACATTCAACGGCGATTCTATATACCACTATTTGATAGACAAACAGGAGCTGCTTCATCCCTGGTGTACAACTCATTTATAAAACTGAAAATTTGCAACGAAGCATATCTACAACAGAACGGACTGGGACCACTGTACTGCACAGATTCGCACAACAATATGAGTTTCGGAGCAAAGTATCTATTAGGAACAGTAAACATTCTCACATACGGTACTAGTTGTAAACAGTACCCACTCAAAGTGAATTTCACAAATGCAGCTATACAATCAAATGAGCAAATACGTAGGGACGATTTACAACTAGATGTCAACAAGACATGGGAAATTGGAGTAACTCGGGTGACATACAATTTATCAGAATCGCAGCTAATTATGATTCCCCACCCCTCTGTGGCAAAACAACAAGGTATCTACGATCTATATGCAGGAGAGATTATGATTGGACTGTGTATGTGCTACCCTATTGTATCGACAGACGATATGCCACCACATCTACAGTACCAAACAATGGGAAACGCACTAGCAAAAATATACTCGTGGAATACGTCAACACAGTCTAATTTTGTACAATACGCAAATGATCATTTGGGCACATATACACAATGGCACGACAACTACGTACTCAGTTAAGCGATACTACTAGTGCAGGAGATACGTGGTACACACAGGACCTACAGATGACATATGATCGTACAATTACAGCTAATCGATGTCCTGTATTTAGGTGGAATTACACGGACAAATTACTGAGCAAGTACCCTACTCAATTTCAAATACACAACAATGAATTTGCGTTGTTTTCTTTGCGCGAAATCATCAATGATGTCACTATTGTTACAGATTCTGATAAAACAACTGCTCAACAGTGGGCACAAGCATACAAAATAACCGGATGGGTATGGCGATATGACATGATTGGGAAACATGTTTGGTATAACGTTGCCAATTCACTACCCAAATTACCGTTTACATTGCTAGATCATACTAATCAGGGTACAGACTCAACAATCAAAAACTATAGTGTAAAAATTGAACCATCATTTAGAACCGTATACATAGCGTTGGGGTCAAAAATGTCGAAAATGTTTGGCTTTACGCACGAGAGAAAAACCCGAAAATTAATGGATATGACTACTGGCACTGTGAAACGTCAAGCATTGAATATTATCTACGATAATGCTCGAGAATCGTATATCTCTCCGTGCCAAGTAGTATCCCAAACAGCAACACTAGGTCCAATCGCACCGCATCCTTATACACACGACTCTCAATCACCAGCGCCATCACCAACAACGATAACATATCCGTGGACACTACCAAAATTGGACACTTATCCTTCAAATTCCATGAACTATTATTATCTACCAGATTGGCCATGTGTCGTATACTCTGACGCAATATTGGACACGATAGGTGGAGATGATATTCTTATACACACAAATATGCTACCAAATATTACTAGTATTGGCAATCATTTGTCTCCCCTTCTCGTTCAGATTCCATGTCCGGCACACATGTTTGGTAGGAGTCGAATGGATATACCATACACCGATTTAGCAGACAAAACAAGAATAATGACAACACACATGTGGGAAATTGAGAATCCCCAATTTAGTACACTAGCTCCTGGAGTGAATCTTGATGATATGCTCGTATCGGTAGCTAATTCGTACGGGGACAAATTGCATTTGGGAGTTATGGATATTCAACTTATTGTTAGAGAGAAAAAGTGATATCGTTGTAACTGGTACTAGTTATCACATGTGTTGCATTACTAATCATATTATAACAGCAATAACAGCAGCAGCAGCAGCATACACCATAAGCACTCAGTATATATACAATCTACCAGTACCGGTACCGGTATGAATAGAATTCAACGAAATATAGAACCACCATCAGTATCATCAAAAGACGTCGTATTATCACGGTATATACCAAAGGGCAGTAGCAGTAGTATGGGTAGTCAACGTTGACACAGCAGAAGAACACGAGGTCGTGGTCGCCGTAACAGTTTAGGACCTCCAAGTCCCGGCATCTGGACTCCTCCTCCGTTTATACGAACAGCACGATGAGCCACATCTGGATGGGGGAGAAGTGTCGGATCCGGAATTGGAGATATTCTATCTACAGGACTAAACACAGTTGCACATTGTGGTAGCAAACTTGTGAAACAAGAGGCAAAGAAACACGGTACACGAATCAATACACACCAAAGGACAACAAATGGTAAAATCAGGACTAACTACTGCTAAACGTCGCGCCAAATCAACAGTTCAAAATAAAGCCACAGCCACTCAGAAAAAAGTAGCAAAGGCGCTATCATCCGCTCTGTCCTCGACTAAACGGAAAACATCACATAAAAAACACGGTGGTGTAAAACGTCTGGCAAGTGCAGTCAAATCTATTACAAAAGTAAAAACATCTAGAAAACGCAGATCATCATCTCGCAAAACACCACACACAGGCACACGACGACGACGACGATGACGTCATACAGGATTATCAAGGAAACGCAGAATTGGACTATCAGACAAAGGTCTTATTGGACTATTATACATAGAGACTACTACTACAATGCCGTTAAGTGATGCACTAGCTGGAGGGGTTGGAATGAACACAATAGCCTACTCTCTGTTACAAAATATAGCCTCAAAATCTAAAAAACATGGCGGCAGTGGTACCTCAAGTAAGAAACGATCCCATCAACATAATGATAACGACTCGTCCACCTCCTCATCATCGAAGAAGAAGACAACACCAAATGGGTGGATGAAATTGGACAAACTTGATCCTGACAGATATTATAATAGACGATTGTTTGGACGAGGAGATCTAGTGTCCCAAGTACCAAATCAAGTACCAATAATTGGAGAACAATCACAATACGGAAATCCAACCATCCCGGAATTTCGCCAAGGAGGTCCACGTCACCTTGGTGGATCTCAACCAGGAGCTGAGAAACTGAATTTTTTTCCACAACCATCTATCTACAATCTCATAAAAACAACCCAGATCCTATGTACACCACCAGTTAATGTAACTGTGCCCACATTCGATGAGACAATTACAATCGTCATAGAACAACAACCTGGCATATTTATTGATGCTAATGAGTTTGTCTTAGAGGCAGAACTGCAGATGTACTACAGAGACGTGCCCTGGGAGACGGATACGACAGGACTCGACCATGAGTACAGAAAATGTATCTCTCCCATCAACAATGTACTGGCTAGCCTATTCACATCTCTAACTGTCTCAGCAAACAATCAGCCAATTATCACGTATGATTATGCCACTATGGACTATTTTGAGACTGTATTTCAGAGCACGCTTGCCGCATATCAAAATGGAGATTTTGCCTTAAAAGGTTATTTCAAAGAGTCTGCAGGACAATTACGACAATGGGACAGTCTAACAGGTGCTCAGTCTGAAGGTGATTTGCCAGTACACACTGCCAATCCCGCTCGTCAGTCACTATTGCGAATGTTCTACTCAGGACAGAAAGTAAAATTACGTACAAAATTGAAATTGCCAATTACGCAGTTACCGGATAAAGCACCCTTGAATTCTGCGAACAGATTAACATTTCAAGTTCAACGAAATCCAAATACCTATTATCTACTATCAGGACCCAATAATACATCAGCAACTGCTCCCATGGAAAAGGATATTGCTACCAAGGCAGCCGATTGTAAAATTCGTATCAAAAAATTTGAAATCAAGGCCACCATGCTAGAATACGAACATCCTGTATTGGAGAGGTACGTCAATACGTATACAGACCAGATGCCTGACACATATCTGTTCACATACCATCAGATTCAGTATCACACATATCAGCCAGGAAATCTGTACTATCAGATTGCCGTTCCATCAGATACCGTTCCCAACAGAATGTCATTTGCATTTGTAGACAAGGAAGCAAGGTTAGGTCAAATAACAAAGAATCCGTTCATTCTGTATAGACTACCAAAGGACACACAATGGAGAATAACAGTAAACAGCGGATCACGACAGTACGAACCATATACAGAAACATACAACCAATATTGCCAAATGCGAGATGCAATGAACAAAGACACAGATCAGCCACTCATCCAGTTGCACGACTACGAATTTAACAATGACTCACCGACAAGCGACTGTCAGTACAACCTGTACTGTGACACGTTGACAATGACGCAGACGGTAGCATCGCCCAAGACGTACGACAAGCATCCGTCAATATAGTTATAGAATTACCAAATGGTAAACGCCTGACTGTTAACACGGAAGTAATGATCCATAAATACGATATAAGAAAGTTGGCCATTCAAAACGAGGGAGTTATTATCAAGAAATACAACGGATAGACGACACCATCGTCGGTGCTATGGATAATTGGATTATAGAATCATGTATTGCTAAAGACTCAGAGGTACAACACGTATTTGCTGGATGCTTATTGGAGGATGATGTACGAAATATAATTGGCACAAGTCGCGGTGATAGTGCAGAACGTCTGCACAATTTACGAATATTTCTATGTAACACAATGCTGTATCGTAATATCGAGCACTTTCCAATGGCATTCATACTCAATACTGGCACACACAAAAATGGTGGGACTCACTGGCAGAGTATGTACATGGATCACGAGCATACAGGGTATTTCTTCGACTCATATGGTCGTAAACCAAGTGACATATTTCACAGATTTGCACACGATCTTCTAACTATATCCTACTATAGAGAGTACACAAAGGACCTGTCTCTAAGAGAAGCACTATCGGACAGTAAGTTTACACAGACCAGCCTATGCCGATGTCATAAGACCAAAGAGGCTAACAACGAGGAGGACACCATTAGATATTTTCCCTATCAAATACAGAATGACAAAACTAACGTCTGTGGTGAATATGCTGTATTATTTCTTCACAATATTACACGAACACGAGATCCGTGGATGCATGCTTACGAATTTTGGACCGACCATCAAGACGTATTTTTTTTATTATCTACATCCTCCTCACACAACACAAAATGCCCTTGTTGCTGCGCAACAACAAACAATACAGAGACAACACAACAAAATAGAGCACTATCATCTGGCCAAGCAAAAACTCAATATCAAAATCAAAAACTGTATAATAACGATGTGATTGTTAGAGATATATTCTCAAAGCTGTATAATATAAAAGTATCTAAAAATCTATTATCTTAGTTATAGTTCTTAGTATATATATGTATGTATAGTTCTTCGTTCATTTATCATCTTCTTGTGTATCCATTTGTTGCTCCTCATCAGTTGCAGTGCATTCTCCGTCATGTTGGTTCTTTCTTGCCTTCTCTGTACTATACTCCCCTTGTCCTCTTGAAATGAGATAGCTGCTATCAGGAGGGCACAACATCACAACAGTGGAATATAGAGCATATATATACTTCTGACATGTATTGCAATAGTAGTTATCTTAATCTGCTAGATAAACTATACACTTATTTAGTTCATAAGTACTGTTTTATTGTTTGTCACCAGATACCTATGAAGGAAGATGACCTCCTACATATATATATGAAAATCTGCGAGCTAGACAACATACTTGTATCACAACAACTATCTGTTATTACAACCAAACTCCACGCCGCACTAGTTCTTAATGCACGTCGTCCTCCTTTGTAGATTTCTGCTGGAAAACAACGGAAGAGGGAAGAATTCCAACAACTATTAGACATTCTTGATGAGGCTGTGCTTGCTATTAACGTTGTAAAACATAGAATCTCTTATATGTACGAGGATAATTACAATGATTTAGACAGTCTTGATGAGGCTGTGTTTGCTATTGACTTTGTAAAACGTAGAATCTGTTGTATGTACAAGGACAAATACAATGAATAACATAACAAGTCTCATTTCTGTCTCTATCTTTGCCTCTCAGAATCTCTCCATCGAAGAACACCTCAGCCCTGTGTACCATTCACTAATCTCACTCGATAGCAACTTGAATAAAGTACTGAAAGCACCTTCGTGACAAAGATGATGATGATGATGATGACATTCTTGCTCCTAAAAAGAAACCCAGATACCGTATATACTCGTTTTACCGCCCGATCTTGATTAAGGGCCCGTTTGAATAGCCGCCCGTGTGAACAGAACATAAAAATAAAT
>OLMO02000325.1:1859583-1913446 GCA_900291935.2 Cassiopea xamachana
AGAAGAGGAGGTGAATGGTCTTGATGGAATCAATGTTGTGTCTACTGGTCGCCAAAGTAGAAATGTTCATGAATTTGTCTTGTCTGAGAGCAGATACACAGCTGCTATTAGACACGAGCTTGTGCAATCAGCCATAAATTTTTTGAGCCAACGAATGGATATAGAAGCTGATCATACACTGGAAAATTTGCAGAAGATTTTGGACGCAGATCCTCCTAGAAAATTGATTGATTCTAGCAGAAATCTAGTTTCTCAAATTCTAGGCTCATGTCACTTAGAGCAGTTCGCTACAGATGTGTGTCATTCATGGAGCAAACTGCAGGAAATACATGATATTCCCATTGATGATCAAGGTACCTTCTATGCTTTAAAGCTGAGAAAGATGACACAGTCAAGCTCTGGTCTGCTTAAAAAGTTTCTTGCCACCTTCTTGGCATTGTCGCCTCATAGTATGGCAACAGAGCGTGCGGTTTCGCATTACAACAATGTCAAGACAACCCAAAGGGCCAGTCTAAGTCAAGACTCCATCAATGCAACAATGTATATCTCATTGAATGGAACAGGTACGGCAAATTATGACCCACGGCCGGCAGTTTTTGAATTTTTGCAACAGAAAGAAAGGCGAAATACAAACCCTGACGAACATTTGTACAAAAGACAGGACTTTGTGAAAAAGTTTTTTTCAGTGGAATCTGGATGCATGTAAAAGTATATAAACGAACATTAATTATCTTAATACTACATTTTAAACTTATATTGGTATTGTGATTCTATGAATTGTTTCCACTATTCTTTTTAATACTGGCGTTTTCGAGTGTGGTTTGGCACGAAACCATATAAATAGAGAGGTTCTGTGAAGAGTCTTACATATAGGTGCTCTCTTACAAACACGGACTCAGCAGGTTGCTATTGAAAAACCTGCGCTATTTTAACACATTATAAACCATCCAGGCCCTATACCATATATGAAAGGCACCGTGGCTAATAAGTTCTCATGTGTATGGTCTGGCCTTGGATATGCTTTAAGAGTTTTGGGCCCCTTTTCATACGTTTGCCCCACTAGTTGCTTATCCTTAAAATATGCCCTGATTCACAACAGCTAGATCAAAGCAAAAGTAAACGATCCTCATATACCATCTTTTGCTTCTAAGGTCTATGCAGTAAAGCTCAATGAGCATGTTGCATAGATCTACCCCACCCATGTGTGGGTTGCACTCTCCAATACTCTTTGGTTGTGCAACATCAATATATTTCTGTTCAGACTTATTCCATCGTCTGCAACTTCCTAGTGGCTCTACTCCACAGTATGAGTAAGTCACATGAACTGAGTTATTATCAAACCATTTCACAATGGTGATCCCAGACTGTGAGTTTGACCTAAAATCATAACTTCCTCTCCCCCTTTTTTCAGATCTTTTTCATCTGCCAAAGTACAGCCACTAAGGCGGTTAGCACGAATGGTTGCAGCACACCAAGTTTTCTTCTTTGATAGCTCATGTACCAAATCAACTGATGTAAACCAGTTGTCAAAGACGACTTTAACCTTACAGTTTGGTTTCAGGTCCTGCACCAGTCTAAAACACCATTACCTGAAAAAGAAAGATTGCCACCTAAATTGCATATACCTCAAAATCATAGACCAGTCCTGATACTCCTGCCCTTGTGAAAACTTTGTAACCCCATTTGTGAGGCTTGCTTTTCATATACTGCTTCATTGAGTTCCGCCCTTTAAAAGGGATCATTTGCTCATCCACAGAATGTTTGTCTTCTGGTTCAAGCCTTGACATTCCTTCTTTCAGCGATTGTAAAAGGGGTCTAACTTTATAAAGTGTATCATAAGCATCATCAGTCTTTTGCCTCATTTTGCTGTTATCATTGAACTGAATATATCTCAGAATTGTTTCAAATCTGTTCCTTGGTATTACATCAGCAATGAGAGAAATTCTGGAATGGGACTTCCAATACATTTTGTATGGTGCTGCTGAATAAATTCCAGTGAAAATTAGAATTCCAAAAAACTGCTCTATTTCATCTTTGGTAATGCAGATCTCCTTCCTATCTTTGTGCAATGCATATATGTTGGTTTTTAAAGCAATGTTTTCAAAGCACTCATCACTTATAAATTGCTTAAAGTAATTACTAGGACTTACTAGGAATGATTTCTGGTGGTTCAGAGAATTTCTCTGTGAAAGCAGTATCAGGTGGTGTCAGTGACTTTTTTAGACATTTGCATTTAGACCCTTTCTTGGGTATTACCGATTCCAACAGCTTTACTGGCACTTTTGCTTCCAAAGTGGACTCCAGAGCTGGCTTTTCTTCACCCACAGTTGTTGTATCTCATACACATCTCTCCATTACTTCAACTGGGATGTCATTTTCCTTCACAACAGCCTCAGCTTGTTGAAGTTCACATTCCAAAGATCCCATTTTTGGCATAGCAATTTCATCATCATCAAAAACAGAAATAGGGTTGAATCATCGGATTGATAATCATCATCATCTAAGTCAGAAATATTTCCATCAGGTAGTAGAATAATCTTTAGAGCTTCGCTAAGACCATACATTTTTTTTCTGTGACATACTTATATTTCTCTAGGATAAAATGTACTTTTTGATAATTTTCAGAAAAATTCGTTAATTGAGATGTAAAAAACAATGAATTTATCAGGAGATAATTCTGCTTGACACGATATACAAATATATTTCAGAGTAGGCCTAACAGCTGCTGTTTGTGAAACTTTGTGTGAACGTTACCATAATATCCCAATGTTGCCAAATGGCAACAACAAGTCCACGCATGAAAAAATGAAGATAATTTTGAAAAAACATTAGAATAGACTAGCAAGGTACTTTCTATAAAACTAAAACGGCAAGGATATGTAGTTATCTAGCAATTGTATACGCCAAATAGCAATTTCCTTACCTTAGATTTCAGACAACTTGGCAGGCAGCTTCCATAGCGCAACAGGCCAAACTAATAAGCGAGGCTTCAAGCTCCCGGATGAGCTTTAATCTCAGTGTAACTTGCACAAATTCAAGAGGATGGATGATACTTTACCATTAAATCCCAATGTTGACAATTGGCAACAGAGTTGTAGCCAATTACCATGGTGAAGATCATGTTGCCATTTGGCAACAGTGGGAATGAAAGGGTTACATTTCTTTTTGACATTTGATTCAGCATCAATTATTAAATATATTTGTTGAAGAAAAGTAAAAGGGAGAGACTTACAATAATTTCACTCGCATACTCTAGTATTGTATATACTACCACTCACGACATTACTTGCGGCCTGCGTCCTATTTGGCTTGTTTTGTTTCTTGATGAAATCGAAGAGATTTTGTGAGAGTATTGTCCCAACAATACTGTCAGAGGACTATGCTTCGTGTGAAGCCGGCGAGGTGTAGTAATGTGTGTTATGAGAATTGTTGGCATTATTTGAGCAGACGGTATCGACCCCCGTGAAGTTATTAGTGTTGTGATATGTGATTCCTAAATTGTGGTCAATGATTGTGATGTGATGTAAGGTATGCCCTCTTGTGGAGCCCCTATTTGGCTCGCGGCACCTATATGGCTGTCTCTTTCGCAATCCCCTATATGGCTTGTCTCGAGCTGAAAATTATTCCCTTGTATTGGCTTGTTCTTAATTTTTGGTCAATACTAGTACTGCATACTTAGATTTAATATTCAACTCCAACGTCAAGCCAGTACTAATGTATGGAGCGGAGACATGGAGGACCACAAAGTCGATCATCCAAAAAGTTCAAACCTTCATCAATGGCTGCCTGAGGAGGATCCTCCAGATACGCTGGCCCCACACCATCAGCAATGCAGATCTATGGCAGCGTACCAACCAGATACCAGTCGAGGAAGAGATGCGACGTAGATGGGGATGGATAGGGCACACCCTGAGAAAGCCGGCAAACAACATCACAAGACAGGCGCTGAAGTGGAATCCACAAGGGAGGCGGAAGAGAGGGAGGCCAAGAAACACCTGGCGCCGGGACTTTGAGGCGGATTTGACGAAGACAGGCCAGACCTGGAGCGAAATTGAAAGAGCAGCCCAGGACAGAGCCCTCTGGCGGACCATTGTTGGCGGCCTATGCTCCAGGAGGAGCGATGGGCGATGATGATGATGATGATACTTAGATTTGATTGAAAGCTTATTTCTGGGGGTATCTCATTTTTGTTTGGCATAACAATATTGTATAACATAATCTTTTTCCTCTGAAGAAGGCAAATGCCACGGTGCTGGTATGCTGAGGAAATTGGGTTTGCAACAACAACTTGAGGAACACAGCAACACTGCAGATGGACAACCACTGTGCATGTAAGGGGATCCAGCATATCCCCAAAGATAGCATTTACAGTGCCCTTAAAAACACAATAACATGACAGAGGATGAGGAGGCTTTTAACAAAACTATGAGTAAAGCCAGAGTATCAGTTGAATGGGTGTTTGGGGAAATTGCCTCATTCGTTGCATTTGTGGACGTCAAAAAGAATCAGAAAATAGCTTTGTCAATAGTCAGAACAATGTATAAAGTCTGTGCCATGCGTAGAAATGCAAGAACCTGCCTATATGGCTCATCTACAAGTGAGGCTTTTACGCTGAGTCCTCCATCACTGGAGGAATACTTTCACCAAGTATAGCAACGTTAATTTAGAGCACTGTTTTGATGTTTGAATTCAATGCCAGTTTCTTTTAGCTTACAAAATGTCAAAGGTTGCTTAGAAAATTATTTGTGAAAAACTAGCTGGAAAACATTTGTAAGTGATATTATAATTGATGTAGTACCTTTTAGTCGATATTAACAGTAGATAAAAACTTACATCCTTATGTAGTAATTTTCAGTAGATTAACTCAGTGAATACAAACTTACATGATCACATCAACAAGATATACATATATGCCCCTCTGAACACAGTAATATAACAGAGGTTAGGCAAGCTTTTATCAAGGCTTTTGGTAAAACACTTATTTCTATAAAATTGATACTTACACATCATGTTGAGCCTATATTAAACATGCAAAGGAGAGGTGTCAGGAAAATTTCTCATTAACGTTTGTTTTTGAATCACCAACCAAGATAACTCCTGTCTGCTTTTGTACCCCTTTCTTACCACAATTATCCACAAACTATCATGAAATGAGACTATTAGTGTATGGCACTTTTTACTTGGTTAGGAAAAATATGGTACACTATGGTGTAAAATGTGTTCAGTACATGGGGGAACATTATGTACTAACTTGCCATTTGAACATGAAGATTCTACGTCCAAGAGTTAGAAAAGAGCCCTTCCACTCTAGCAAGAAAACAAAACAGACTTTTGCAAGCAACAGCCACATGAACTGGCTCTGTACTATTAGGGGGGAGGGAGCTCTCATCTTATTAGTCCAACACTGGGAACTTCAGAAAGAGCTCTACTGCATAGGTAAAACGTCTGAGGTTGTGTTATTACAGTATGTTTATTATTGTATTGCATGTTATCATGCTGTTGTATCTAGAATGGGGTAGTTAAAGTAATACTGACTTTGAATCAAGATGGATCCTAGATGGAGTCTTACTGCTGATATAGCACTAAAAACAGTAACAGTTAAATATAATGGAGAGATCTACATGTGATCATTCGAACATTGAAAACAACAAATAATCATTTAAATTCCATCAGCAAAAGAGATACTTATGTACAAATTAATTATCATTTTTGTTGATGGAATTTACAAGACCAGTTATTGTTTCCAATAGTTGAATGTTTTGTTGCTGCACCTGAGCCATGTATTGCTGCTGTTGTAGCTGCATCTTCTTCTTCTTCTTCTTTCGGCTGCTTCCTGTTAACAGGGGTCGCCACAGCGAATTTTCGACCTCCAAACGGCACGGTCTTGAGTGTCGTCACGTTGCAGTCCTCTTTCCAACATGTGCGCTTTGATGTTATCCATCCACCATCGTCTCGGCTGTCCCCTTTTCCTTCTGCCTGGTATCTCCATTATCAACACTCTCTTCTCGACATAGTCCTCTTCTCTTCTCTCTACATGCCCATACCACCTCAGTCTCGACTCTTTGATTTTCTGAGAGAGCACTCCAACTTTCAGCCTGTCTCTCACTACTTCGTTTCGCAGCATATCTCTTCGGGTAACACCCAGAGACCATCGTAGCATCTTCATCTCGGCAGCATCCATACGATTTTCTAGCCCTGCTGTCAAAGGGACTGTTTCCATGCCATATAGCATTGCTGGCCTGACCATCATCCTGTATATTTTACCCATTACTTTCAATGGCACTCTGTTATTGCACAGCAATCCCGTTGACTTTTGCCAACTGTTCCATCCAGCCTGGATCCTTTTTCTTACCTGGCAATCTGCTGATTATCTCTTGGTAGTCGTCTCTCCTCAAGTTCTTCTTCTCTAATACCAGTTTCCCTCTCTTCTTTCTCTCTGCGCCATTTTAAGCCCTCTCTCATGAGAGCAAGTGCCTCTGTCGATTTTCTTTTCCTGCTAGGGGCTTCTTGCGGTTGTCCCCTCAGTTTCTTCTCTTCTTGTTTCACCAGGACTTTCTATTGCCTTCTTTTTCATGCCCTCCACGTTTTGTTTATCTTCCTTGTCCTTGTCCCTCCTCTTTTCACTTTCTTTGCTCCAAATCAACTTTGCTGTCAACATTCCATTCTTTCTGTAATGTCCACCAGACCCTGGCCTATTTTGTTGTATTTGACTCCTTGACTTCCAGATGCTTGTGCTTCATCATTTTCCAATGTTTTAGACTTATCCATTAGTTTTTTGACATGGTCTTGGACAAACCTAGGAGAGACATAAAACTCTGGATACTCCATAGTGTTTAAATTATCGGAAATCACTTCCATGCTACACCCCTCTCTTTTGATTGTTCCTTATGCATATACAGCTCAATCAGGAGCACTTCTCGTATAAATACCTGTCATGCTCCTTTTTCCAAATAAACAGGTCCATACATGCCAACATTGATAAAAGAGAACTAGGGAGATTGTAAAATCTCCAACGCAGCATGCTGTAGGCATTAGTCATTGCCCCAAACAGCTGGGGGTCTGGGGGCGCTGCAAGCCCCCTAGCAGGTCCAGGGCAGAGCCCTGGCAGGGGTCCAGGGGGCAGAGCGCATGGAAGCTCTTGAGATTTTGCCATTTCAGATGCCGTAAAATGGCTTAGGATCCTGCATATGTAATACATACAAACTATGAAGAAATCAAGGCAGTGACATATAAATCCGCCCCTGAACAGGGCCTATGGGTAGTCCATAGCCCAGATGAACCAGAAACAGAAAATGAAAAAACCTTTTGAAACTGAAAAACTATTTTTGCAGAAAACTGTATGACCGTATACCCATCTATGACAAGATAGCATAAAATATTTGTTAACAAGTTCAAAAATACATTAGTTACTATGTTCCTTGTTCTTTAAATTAGTCTTTTGATCTTTTTGAACTTGCAGAATTTGCAGAAATGTTCTTATAGGTGACTAATTTTCCGTCTTTCATCAATGCTTTTGATGGTTGCCACTCAGACATGAAATGTTCTGTTGCTTAAATACATTTATCTTAGTAATGAGCAAGCCAACTAGATTATTTCTTATCCCTGTTCTGTCATCATAAACACTTGAATGTGCATGATCCTTTTTGACATCCTTCCCCAAATTGTGCCTTGAATCAGTCAAGATCTTCTTAGCTGTACTGAATACACCTTCACAGAAGGAATTGCTGTAAGGAATCAACAACAAGAACCGAGCTAAATTTGAAAGATTTGGAAACCTTTGACTGCATGTTACTGAATCTTTCATCTTTGATATTTCAAGCCAAAACAGATCAAATCTTCTGTAAGTGTCTGCTAAAGGCAGGCCATCATTACTTGTTGTTTGGTAATCAAGCAACTCTGTTTGTAGCTTATCCAAATGTTCAAGTGGAACAACTGCTGGAAATCTAGATGTTAATAGGGCCACATGACAGTGACGTAGCTGGCCTTTGCCAGCCAGTCCTGCTGAAAATATTGGACCACACCCAAACTAGTAGGCAACACCCATATATGAATCACTCAGTACATATACAATAAAATAACTGCCAGTATAATGTTTAAAGTGCCACTTTTATGACAAGAAAGTGATTGTAAATTGCGACATACTTGATGAAATGGATGATTTCCATTATCTTGTGAGCTTTCACTTGCTATGAAAGCGATTGTGTGGCTGTGAGACATTCACCTCTCGCCAATTGGCATTTGGCAAGATTTGGCAAGTGTTATAAACATTCAGGCTAAGGTTGCCAACGTTTTACCAGCTCAGATAGCGATCCTTTTTTCTAATAGAAAGTCTGGCTAGAATCTGAGGCGAGAATGCATACTGGCTACAGAGTATGCAGATATGCACAGTATTTTATCAAATTCGCAAAAACGCATTAAACCTAGCTTCCACATGGAATCATACAGAATACGGAAAGCATTTGATTTGCGCAAGTGTAGACTTTCAGTTGTCTAGAGCATGGATCTCCAAACTTTTCAGCTCGGGGGCCACATCGACTGTAAAGCAACTGGGAGGGGGAACTGGTACACAGTAAATGACGGCATTGGTTGTTTTTGATCTTTTACCTATTTATTTTTGTCGTAAAAAAGGGTCTCAAAGCAATTTGGAGACCCCTGGTCTAGAGCCAAACGCGAGGAAATTGATTGTCATAACGAGAAAGTAAGACAGAATAGGGAAGCATTATAAAAGTGGGGGAGGGTACATAGTTTGAGGAGCAGCTTGGCAGGGTTTCTTGAAATACTTAGTCTGGCACACCAGCTAGGGTGTCCGGGGGCATGCGCGCCCTGGAAATTTTGAAACTTAGATCTTCTGAAATCGCCGGACACGCATATTTTTCTATTCATATTTGCATTTTCAAGTTTTCAAGGAGGGCAATCAAATTACACGGAAAGAGGCACTTTGCCTAAGAATTTGAAAAGTGAGGGGCAACTGCCCCCTGTGCCCCCTGGTTCCTATGATCATGCTCAGAACGTTTATTGACGCAGCACTGTACGTGTCAAAACAAGAATTGGTGACAATGATGATGATGTCCCCCCTTTTGCAACTTTTGCTGCATAAGTGTAGGGGTGGTGTTGTAATTTGTTATCCGTTTTTACGGCTCGTCACCCCTTTATTTGTATTTGGTTTGATGTCGCACTCTCCTTTCCCTTAGTAGATTTATTCAATGTCAATGATTTATGAAGACGATGCGGAGGGTTACGCACAATTAGTGGAGGTTTTTTACCCTCTAGATGCCTATGCGTAGGTAACTTTTTAGGACCCATGGATAGAAAAAAATTCTCGTGAACATGACATTCAACAACATCTGGTACATCCAGTGTACGTGTTGGTGCTGTCCCATCCCTCCACGCTTGTTTCATAAGTTTCAGCGCATACTCTACAGAGTAAAAAACAATATCGCACTATCGGTAGGTGTACTACTACTATTACATAATCAATTTTATATTTGACATTAACATAGATGAGTTCATGTTCTTTTTTTTCTTAATACTACTACTATTAATATATCACCGTCGTTGTCGAGGTGGAGGAGTAGACCTTGTAGTATCATCAGTGGTACACAGATGTTCTATTTATCTTCATTCTTGCCTTCACCTAGTACTGGTGATGTCGTGAGGGTCGTCGTATCATCAATACAAATGTTGATATCTTTCACATATTTTCCACACCCTGATGGTCCTACAGCAACTGTTGTTGTTGTTGTTGATGGTGGTGGTAGATTGGGAAATAATGACGATAATATGGATTGAATATCATCATCAGTGTTCGACGACGACATCAAAGTATCGTCTGATCTCTCCTCCTCCTGTAACATATAAAAGTACACACACATCACCCTCTACTCTATTGCTGTTGTATGCTAATTAACGAGAGAGAAGACGTTTACAATCAGCTTTACACAAAAGACAGAGATATTACAGAGTATGGGTAGATAGGTGACAGAGCTCCTAGTGTCCATAGTTAAATCTGAAAAGCAATTGGTAGAAGATTTAACACTGACCAATAAGCAATTAGTACAAGACCAAATGAGGTATGGGGTAGGACGGATAGTTATGCATGCACAAACATTGACCACACCAACACTAATGAAGGAGTACAACAGAGAATGAAACATCTGATGAAAACGAAGGTAGTAGCTACTGGGAGGGGAAGGGATAGGAGGGGTAGAGTAGATGTATAGACAACATCATGGAAGAACATAAAAGTATTGAAACAGAAACGATAATGAATATATTTTGGTTGATAACTTTGATGATAATTAGAACACAGTAGTGATGAATCATTCAGACTATCTATTGATGTTATTATGTGCCACATGTGTTATATACTACTGATGTGTCTTGCTATGAATGTGTTATAAATGTTTTTGCTATGTATGTGTTATTAGGTGTGGCACCACCACAACTACCTCGAAAAAATTCTCTGCAACAATAACGCTACCAATTCTTATACAAAATATGAGTAGACACAAGAAGCATCCAACAGGTATCATTCATTGATGAATGAATCATTCAGACTATCAATTGATGTTATTATGTGCCACATGTGTTGTTATATATATATATATGTGTCTTGCTATATATGTGTTATGTTATAAAATATGTCTTGCTATGTACATGCGTTAGTAGATATGACTTATTTTGATCAACAACAAAGAGAGTAGAAAGTGAAGTGTGTGCTACTTGCCTCTTGATGCATCTGCTGCTGCTGCTGTTGATCATACCACTTGTGTCTTAGCTGTGTTTCCTGCTCATATAATCGAGCTATTGTTTCAGGATCTCGTCGTTTTCTACCACGTTTTTTCTGCTGTTGACCACCATCACCACTGTCTGCGTGCTGCTGGTCTTTATCATGCTGTTGCTGCTGGTTTGTCATTGTGAACTCATTGGCTAACTGTAGATATCGTTGAGATTGCACAACAATCTTGTTATATAGCATTGTAAATAGCGACATGTATGTTGGACTGACATGCTCACCTAGCTCTAATCGTTTCATAGACTGAGTAAGTCTACTGAGATTGGTACCTTTTTTGATCTCATCCACCTCAAATGAATAAAAATCTAATATAATATCATCAGTATGAATTGTGTGAATGTCCAACCTCTCTTTACAATATGTCACAACATCTAGTGACCCACCATGATGATGGCAGCACTTTAATGCTATTGTCTTTGGATATGACTCTCCATATTTATATTGCAGCACATAATTTCTCCACGCCTCCACAAACATTCGACCAATGTCCCGATGTGATAATCGAATAGAGGAAGGGGGAAGTGCCATCAGAATGCCACCACCACCACCTTTATTGCTATCACTACCACCATCGTGCTGATGATGTCCATTTTGTAATAGAAATAAATGACATTGTCAGGATAATATCTGTACAGATATTTCCATGACAATCGTTATCGTTCGAACTGTTCTCTCGTATGACATTATAGGATATACCGATAATTGTTCATGAATACTTCTACATCGTGGAAATTTTAGATTCCAATTCTGCAGACGTTTCATACCGATGATCTTCATACCGATACTCTTTTAGTTCGTCCACGGGTATTGGTATATCATCATCGTTACTGTTGTTGCTCTCTCCTCCTATTGCCCCCTGGGATGTTGATGATATTATGGTTGATATATATGGGTTTATTGATGGAAGTTGCAATGAAGACAACGATGACTTATGCGATAGTGGTGATGTGCTAGCTCGGCACATAAAGAAATCACACAAGAACATAACTGTCTCATACTGATACCTTGCGGGGCATGTTATTCGCTGTAATATTGTATCGTGAGTAAATGCTCCTGTCGTTGTTGGTGCACTACCATTACTGTTTGTTGTGCTACTGCTGTTGCTCTTACTGCTAGTACGTTTTCGCCCTCTCTTTCTATCCTCTCCACCACCATCCGACAACGACGGCGATAACAACAACAATGACATACTAGAATGATAATAATGATAATTAGTATATATAGCTACTTACTATCAATAGTTGAAGACGACATGTTGCCAACAACAATCGACCACCTAACACCACCAACTGAATACAACAAACTCTCAAAATGTACCTCCTGCTGCTGCTATATAGACAATGGTATTGTATGTATCCCATCATACATCACTCTTTGTTTACAATAGAAATGTGTAAACATTACTTTCTCCTGTTCATACATAACCATTGTGTCATACTTCCGTTTCAATCCGCGGTTCACAGCCTTCTGTTGTTTGTTGGTCAGGGGGGGCACTACCATCATTATCAGTAGCCAGTGCATTGCTGTACATACTGATAATTGTCTCACCAAACGTTTGTTGTTTACTCTTCTCTGTATCATGTGCTCTGTTGAAATTTGCTTTCTGGACACCTTTTGCTGAATATTTAAGTCTTTTTTCCCTGATCGTATACACAATACGATTTTGAGCACAGCGACACCATCCTGTGTCCTTCACATTCCACTTTGTAGCGATTCAGTTGTCGTTTGCCGTATCTACATTTCTCCTTGTCATCGGTTATGAAATAATCCAGTTTCAGTCTGTCGTATTCATCTAATTTCCGGGGGTTGATGTTGTCCTCAAATTGTTCATATTTTGTTGCAATATAAATACTGTCCGTGTCAGTTTCTAATAGACCAAAGCAGTTTGGTTTCAGTACCACCTTTAGAAAATCATACTAGAATTTTTACACTAATAACTTGGCACAATCAAATATTGTCTTTGCAATGTATTGTAGTTGATCATACATCACTTTGTCATGTTTCCTCTCACCTTCTAACAGTCTCGGTGCAATCTGTTCGTAGTTTATAAAATTTAACAGTGATGCAACAACAGATCTGTAATCGCCACCAGATCCATCCACTACCTGATGTTGCTGATCTGTTGTCTTGCTGTAGCTCACGAGTACGACCTCTCGATGTTTGTCTTTATTCATTATAGTCAATCCAAATGCACAATTGCCAATAAGTTTTCCCATCAGTGCCAGCATTTTGCTGTGTTTGTCCTTGTCGCCTTTGATACGCATCTCGGTAATGCTATTGGCAAATTCTCGAAATATCGGCTCCTTATTGTATCGTATAAACATGTATACTCTGTCGACCAACAGTCCTTTATTCAACAGCCACACCAAGTACTTGTCTGTAAGGGCTATTCCTTTGGCAAAGTAGGAATCGATAACACAGGGTCTGTTTTTGACTTTAATTCCCATTCTATCTGCAACATTCTGCATGTAGTCACCAATATCTTCGTAGTTTATATTTGCATGCTTAATTATTGGTGGAAAATCGCAAAAGTAGTCTTTCAAATCGTCCGGCACTCGTATGTCACACACAAGTATTCCAAATACTGTATGCTATTGTAGTTTCTCCAGCAGATCCAACGTCTGTACCAGATTGGTCCGCTTTTTATCAAACACCAAAGGGTCAATTCGTCGACTTGCTCTCATCTTGCAATACTCGTCAATTGTCGGATTCTGTCATCGCATCTCGGTCCATTGACATTCACGAACACGGTGTACAGAATATCCTCGCATTTCCAAAATCTTGTATCGTGATTTGTACACCATCTGATGTTTTTCACGTGTAAGAAATAATCGATTGCTTTGTCTTGCACCATATGATTGCTGTCCTGCACCACACACTTCACATGCGTGCCAATAGCATCCATCAAACTCTACCACATGTCTCACACGCTTATCTAGTAGTACTTCTGTTGTTGTATCTTCTTCATCGTCATCCTACTCTAGCACAGAATAATAAAATCCATCAACACAAATATTACTAAATATACACCACAATGGGATCTTGTGTTCTGCAAATTTGTTAGCCAACCATTTCTTCTCAGACACTGTAAGAACTATCCTGTATTGTCTGTACAAGTGGATATCACGATCTCGCAAATGTACATCTTCAATATAGTCTAAGAATTCTTCTGCTGCAGCACTGTCTTTGTTAGATAGATGTTTGTAGCCAGGATGACGTCTCATAGGCATGCGACACATCAGAAATCAGAAATCTATCTGTATCCACACTTTTGTATATTATTGGCTGTCCTGTATATTGACCCTCACCAAGACAGTATAAATACAATGAATTTGCATCAAATCCCTTGATATATGGGTGCTGTGAACCGTGTCTTCTTGTGACGATTATCGATTGTCCACCAACTTCATTTTGTCTTATTGTGGAATAAAGTTCTGGATTGTCTATGTAATACAGTGATCTGTGTGGTACATGTTTCATCAGAATTTGTTTGGCAAGTCCGGGCAGTGATATTCCATCTCTGACCACATCTACTTTCTTGGTCCGCATCTCTTTTGCGTAATTGCATACCCAACCAGGAACGGTACGACGTCCTGAATATTATAGTATTTCAGATAGTCTGCTACAGTCTGCCATTGCTGCTCTCTCCACATGACCTTCAGCTGTTTGTACTTCTCCTTTCCAGTATTAGGACATTTCTCCAACTGACTATTGCTAAGATCTTGTTTCTGTGTGTCCCGTGCTAGCCTGAGTGTTTGCACAATATACTGGCAATACTCAGATTCCAACTGATTTTCTTCTCGTAGTTGACTATAGAATGCAGTATACAGAGGCATATCTGTCTCTGCCAACCTGTCATAGTTGTCCATATATTCGTAGGGGAAGTAAGATTTACCCCCGTCTCCAGTAGCATAATCATCACCAGCAAATGACTGTATAAATGTGTCCAGATTGAAACCGGGGGCCAAATACCAGAAAGACGAAACCGCCACCATCAGACAATCCATTCACCGTTATTGACACATACCGAGATGTCTTCTTTACAAACTGAATTGACTTCTCTGCTGATGGCACAATGTCGGTGAGCTGCGGAAATAGGTACTTTTTAATCAGCGGAATATCATATCCACTTGAATTAAACCCAATATTGGAAGATAAGCAGTACAGAGGAGGCACTGCACAAATCAGTACAGAAAAACTGAGCAGAAAGATCAGCATCATGAAAGGAGTTCAGCAGGGCGATACATTGTCACCAGTTATGTTTACATCAGCAGTGGAGGAGATATTCAAGAGGGTGAACATCGAGACTGGCCTCAACATCAATGGAGAAACACTGAACAACTTGAGATTTGCAGACGATATCATCCTGTTTGCCCAATCAGAAGAGGAGCTGAAGAATTTGTTGGAAGACCTGAACAGAGAAGGAAGGAAAGATGGCATGAAGATGAACAAGAAGAAAACTAAGATTATGTGCAATGAAGTGGCCAGAAGGAGACGGAGGAGAGGTATAGCCATTGACGGAGAAGATCTAGAAGAAGTTGACCAGTACAATTACCTGGGAAGGCTGATAACACCTGGAAATGAGAAGATGGCCAAGGAGATCGACCAGAGGATCACATCGGAGTGGAGAAGATTCGCCCAGTACAGCAGCTTCCTGAGAGACCAGAGGATGCCCATGTGTCTAAAGAAGAAGGTGATGGACACAGTCATACTACCAGCAATGACATACGGGGCAGAGACATGGTCACTGACAAGCCACCAGAGACAGAAGCTCGCAGTGGCCCAAAGGAGCATGGAGAGAGCAATGCTGAACATCACGCGAAGAGACAAGATCAGAAACGAGGTGGTAAGATCAAGAACGAAAGTGAGGGATGTCATCGAGAGAGCCCAGTACACCAAAGGCCAGTGGGCAGGACATCTCGCCCGGATGAAGAACATCAAGTGGGCAAAAAGAACAACGGAGTGGCAGCCAAGAGAGGGGAGGAGAGCGAAAGGAAGACCAAAGAGGAGGTGGAGAGATGAGATCGAGGAGAAAGCTGGATGCGCATGGATGAGAAGGGCGCAGGATCGGAAGGCGTGTAGGAAGCTGTGGAGGCCATCCGCCAGCAGTGGCATGACCGGCTAGAAAGAAGAAGAAGAAGATTGGAAGATGGTTGATAAACTTCTTCAATTTTCCCAACAGTCTTATCTCTTTGTTGCATATCTCCAGATTCTTTTCAGCCATTTGCATATATGAGCCCTGTCCTTCATCACCAATTCCCTCTCGAATCACCATCTCTTTGATAGCATCATGATCTATCTCTGCAAGTAATTCTGATGAATCGTTACACGATCTTGTCAGATCAATCTTGATGTATTTCTCTGCAAACCATCGCGTAACGAATTCAATAATTTCACTGTATTTTGTCAGCATGACCTGACGTCTCACTCTTGCTATCACCTCCAGTGTACGAACAAATTCCTTGATTACCAGTTCTGGATCCTCATTAACAGCATATGCTATTCCATAAATACATTGTTGTGGTTGTTGATCTTCCTCTGCAGTAGCAGCAGTTGTCAGCAGCTCCATACATTCTTCATCTTCTTGCGCTTCAGGTGTATTGTATACATTGCATGCAATAGCGTACAATAGTGGTTGATTGACAATTATGTACGCCTCGTCTTCATGTCTGTCTAAAATTCCTGCTCTGTGCATGGTTCACCATGTTCATTATACACCAATATCTCTGATGTTGCTGAGTATTCCACATCTGCCACATTCTCTTCGTGCAGCATTGCCTCAAAATCGTATGTTGCATAGTATCCAGTATACAACATATCCTCATCTTCCGTGTTTAGTATATCATCTGGAATTGAAAACATATGCTTTGCCTCCTCCCACATGTTTCTATGCGGCTCTACAGCACCATGCCTATAGCGATAACGAATCTTGCCACATCGGTCTTGAATGTGCTTCTTAATCACAGACATTCGACGACCTTTACATATTTGACCACACGATATACACCGATAATGCAACGTTGTTAATTTGTTCATATCTGGTATCGCGTAGTAATGATTATCGTGAAGCAACAGATCCAGCTTTTCTCGTTTGTACACATGTCCACCATTACTTGATGAAAGATACACAGGCTGTATAACTGGCTGATACTTGTTTGCAAATGATTCTCTTTTCGGATTCACTCGATCATGCTTGGGTCGTTTCTTTAGTGAATGAAGGTCATACACGTTTATTCGTGTCTTGTAGATGTGCTCCAACAAATGCACCATGGTTACATGCACTCCCTCAAACATATCATCTGACTGTATGTTAAAATGATACTTGTATGTATGGTAGTACTGCAACACCTTCTCTCATAGTGCTTTCTCATCAGGTCTGTTTTTGTTGTCTTGTTTCAGATGCCAACGTGCAACCTGTGCAAAAAACACAGTTTCTTGTATAACGCAGCACTGCTACTTCTTGATGCTGCATTATGCTGTGACACCATACTTTTTACACTGATAAGAGTGGCGTTACGTGTTCCACGAGACAGTGCTTTTACATATGACCGTAATCTCTCCTCCTTTGTATGACCACCACCACCACCACCAGCTGTATCATCATCATTGTCAAACTCATCATCATCTTCTTCAGTCTCATCTTCATCGACCTCATCTAATATATATGGATTTCGTGAGGTGTATGAGACCCCCTCTTCATCAGTGTCACCATCGTCATCTGTGATGATATCATACTCGTCATCCTCCTCCTCCAGGTTATCTTCCAGCTCATTATTGTCGTCACTTATACCACGCCCAATATACTGTCGATTACCAACCACTTCATTGTGAATATCGCAATTTAATACGGGAAACATATCCACAGCCATGTGTGTCATTCGCACAATTAGAACATTGTATTGTTCTGCATTCGATTGATCTCTGAGTAGATCAAAAACATCTGTTTGTTTAATATCTCGTATCACCACATCTTCATCTCCTTCATTTCGAATTGTCCACACATTGGGGATTTGATTTATAACAACTTTGTCAGTAGGATCTCTTGCCAAATGATCCTTAACAAACAACTGCTCAAAGTTGTCTGTTTCCATTTTGTACAGAATAAAACCAAATGCTATGTTCATTTTATACGGTCGTTGATATCTGCACACATCAAATATGGCCCGTAGTGCAGACTCTACCTGTGACAGAAACGGTCGATTGTCCAACATGTTCACATTGAACCTCTCAATTCGACCATCTTTTGATGTAGTATGATTCACATATTGTCGTAGATTGTCTGCGTACACTTGCTTTAGCCTATCACTATATTGGCTGCTCACATTTTGATATGCTCTCGATTTCATCTCCTCATGTTGCCCCCGTGTTAGGCGCCATCGCGGTTGCTGACCTCCTGGTGGGAGAGCTGCACGACGTAATTCATTATAATGAGCATTGATTCTATCTTGTAAATGTCCCCGTCCGTATATCGTCTGCACATCTTGTTCCCACGGCTTTTGACGATCTATTAGTTTGTGCCACAATAATGTGTGCTGCCTCTGCGGTGGCACCTTGTACGGTGACCACGCTCCAATTTGTGATATATGACTTGCCATATGCGCCTGACATTGTGTTAAAGTGTCACATACACTATCACACAATGTGCATGTATAGCCAAGCTGACAGTGGTCCATCTGATGTCTGTACAAACCCTCACCAGTTGTAAACATATCACAACAAAAATTGCACACATTCTGATTGTGTGTAGTTGCCACGTGTTGTCGTAATTGGTGTACTGTTGCAAATTTTGGCAGTCGATTGTATCGATCTCCCCATCTACTGTATCGGCACCATTGTCACCACAATATATACACTGTTTGTTGTGCACAATTGCTACGTGACGTTTGTAATTGGCCTCACTCGAAAACACACTGGTACAGCCATCACAGTGATGCACTGTTTTGCCATGGTGATTTTCTGTGACATGTCTATGCAGTACTGCTGGTCCATTGTAGAATGTATCAATCATTGACACTGGACAGAATGGGCACTGATATCGCCTATGCACTTTATTTTTATGACGGGTCAAAGTGGATGCCTTCGCAACTCGTTTTGGACACATATTACATGCGTGCCGATGGTACTTGATATTGTGTTCCTCCCTGTGATGCTCTGTAAAATACCTGTTACACATTGTGCACTTCAGATGTGGCAGCTCTCTGTGGCGTTGCAGTGTTGCCTCATTGCCACTCAGTGGAAGAGCGTTGTTGCATGTAGTACATCTAAACGGTGCTGGTGGTGGCATTGTTATTCAATTCTAGTAGATCTGAGTCACTAGATCGCTCATTGAATGGCTGACTAGCCGAGTACAGCATGCTCGTATTTATACTGAACTAATCGAACCACCTCAACCATTGTATTCAAATCACATTTCCGGGGTACAAAGTACGATCGTACGAGTCATTTGCATAACACTGAAAGACGCTAGTGTTAGATTAAACAAATAATTTGCATAACACTAAAAGACGCTAGTTGATTTGCATGACACTAAAAGACGCTTCCCACTCACGTCACTCAAGCCGTGAGTAACATCACGCACTATCAATTATAAATTCAGCAACTCAGTCGCTAAATTCAACAGTTGTCTCTCGATCATCATCAGATCAGAAGAAATATCTACACAGAATCACAGAGTCAAGATTCAAGTCAGCAAGAATGTCACTGTCTAAAGCAGCAACAAGTAACAACAGTGATCAACAAAAAACAGCAAGTTACGTCATGTTGGGAGACAGAGACGAAATCTGCAAGAAGACAAAAAGCCACAGTGTCTTTGGACATCTAATACAACATTTGGTATGCCATATACGACAACATCAGGATCCAGCACGATCACCAGAGGAGTGGAGAAAACAGGTTGTGTTATCAAAATACGACACCTGTGCAGATGACTCGCTAAATACATCATCGCCACCGGCCTACTCTATGGCGTTTGGAAAACAAAGTTTCATCACGCTAGTCAAAACAATGAACGCGTATGTAAAGAGTCTACATAAGTCAATTGAACGCTACACTGATGGATTCGATTTGGCTCTAGCCCCTAAAAAACTGGCTATGGTTATGGAAAAAGTCTTCCATCAACATGGACTATTGGTAAATCAGTCTATTCCCCTGCAACTAACAGAAATAGAGAAAAACAAAGCACTAAAGAACCCTCGTCAAAATGGAGTTCCACTACCAGCCCCAACAGCCAGAAGCGACCTATTCTGGACTGGATTATGCACGTTTCATCACCCACAAACCAAGGAACAGTGTGTTGATGAGATTTACGGACGTCTTGTTCGTACACACACATGGGGACATCAAAACACACAACCAGTACATTGGTGGGGAATAGAATGTACGGTCCACAGATGGTCAACTTCACAAGGAGATCTGTTTCAGCCTTCGCAGAATCTCTCCTTCGCGCCAAATGAAACATTGTCATTTCTGACATATATCACCGCCCCATACACCTATGATGGAGCCAGCAACTGCTTAAAAGACGAATGGGCCTCACTATTGCATGAAATAGTAAATTCTCTCAAGACATCATCAGACACCACAGATAATGAGGTAATCAGCAAGAGGACCCACCTAACAGAGGAAGATGACCGAACGTCCTATACACATGTATTGCCACTAGAGTGCAATGAAATACCCTATTTGGTAATTAAAGACTTTGGTGAATCACTTGCAGTTACACCACCACAACAGAAGCAACGAAAATGACGAAATTCAGAAGAATGTGACATAGGGCAACCGCCAAATGCTCCACTGCGAAAGAACAAATCAACATCATAATATCAAAAGGACGAGCAGCCTCAGCAGCACGTGCTGTGAAGATGTCATCATCAAAACTTGTGCATATTGAGGATGACGATGAGAATGGTCAGGATCAAGAACCACTTGTCCTATCTACTACACCAATCAAAAAAAGAAAACGACAAACATCTGCCACACCACCACCAACACAACCAACTCCCAAAAAACAACAAGGAATAACACCACCTACAGCCACACTACCTATTGACATCAATGATGGTTTCTATGACAACACTACCACTACCCCACCACTCAGTGATATTGATGATGATGATAATGATGATAATGATTCATACACGATCATTGAAAATCCCGATGGAACAGATGGAATTCGTGAACTCACACCAGGTCAAGACAGAGACGAAGATCTGAAGGACAACAATAGAATTGAACCATCACAACAAGTTCCCCAAAAGGACCAGAGTATAACATGAGAAACTTATCATGAACCTCCGTATTGAGACTATTAGTATACATACCAATGTTTTGCTGTTGCTATTATACTATATTAATCTATTTGAATTATTACTCTATCATATATAGTCTATTACTACTTTCTACCTCTGCCTGAAAAACGCATGCATATATTAGACACCCACATGTAGGTCTCAAAAATTAATATCACACTATAAATATGTTCTATAAATTATTACCGCTTTCGGGTAGGTTATGTGTGCTTGGAGCTTGGCCACCTCCCACACACCTACCCGGAGAATGAAGAAATGCAACGATGAAGACCGATATTCGAGGACTCACTGTAAGTACAAGTTACATTACCATCACATCGGTCATTGTACTTGCTCCTCCATCTACTAAGTCTAAGGCAAGCTAGGAAGGTGTTAAGAGCAACATTATCAGGACATAGGGACTTAGGAAGAATTGAGGAAGGAACAATGGAATGACAACACATCAGGATGGTTGATACCAGCCAGCCTATCGCTAAAACAGCACGCGCCTAGGACGATCAAAAAACATGGTCAAAATCTGAGAGCTTAGGTAATACGCACATAAACAAGAGCTATGTGCTACATCATGAGATGTTCTGTCTGTCTCCCTCCCTTCTCCCCCCTCGGTGGTCTCTGTCTCTCTCGGTTATCCAGGTCAATCAATCAGGTCTGCACACAACACACTAACATCATCATTAACAACGTTCGGTATAAATTGTCCACACATAACACTCTGGGAATAAACCAATAACCACTAACCATAGGAGGGGTACCCTCCCCCTGAGTTTCCCCTTTTCTGTATTGCTAAGATAATACAATCACAAAACCACACAAATATAGAAATAGACACTATAATAGATTCACAAACAACATACTAACATATACATGATCAATAACTACTGTGTTCATTATTAGTGAGTGTTCTGTTCTTCTTCGTCTTTATCTCCTCTTGGCATATTTCTCACATGCACCACTTAGCCCTCACTGTCTCTAGTACATAGCGTTCGCTGTGATGGCACACATGGATGATTTGTATATATATAGTATCCTCGTGGATCCGAATGATCTTCAATGGAGTACACGTGTGGGTTGAAAAAAATGAGTATCATACTCCTCTTCACTCATATACACTGGAAACATTGACCCTCTAAACTCTCGCTGGTAAAATGTGCATGGTGTACGTCTGACTCTATCATCATCTTCTCCACAATATGTGTGTTTTGCTGACATATCCATCTCGTATGGTGCATAGCATGCTGGATATGCAGCTATATTACATAATTGACCATAATGATCCTGCGTCTCAGTATGTTCTCATTCAAAAATGATTGCAATTCCTTGACCAAAACCATCCCATATCTCCGCCTTGCCAAAACTCAATCCAATCGTCATTAGACATTTATTTAACAACGTGTTCAATAATATAGGAAGTAAAACCCATACGTCTACCTGCATCCTCCCACTGTGGTGGTGATGATGGTGGTGATACCGGTTGACGATGCACTCGAGGATCCACAGGTCTTTGTCTGTGTAGCCTTGGGGGTCTGCTGCTGCTACTGTTATCCTCATCATATGGTGGTGGGGGTGGCTGTGGTGGTGTCACTGGCTCATACGACGGCAATGGTGGTGGTGGGGGAGGTGGTACTACTTCTGCTCCCTTTCCTGCATCATCGTCACCAGCATTGTCGTCATCTGGAATCTCTATCATTATACGTTTGGTTGCAGTATACCCATGTGTAGATCGACATAGTGGTGGTGACTTACATCGCTTTCTCGTGTTGTTAATATTCACGTGTGTGGTTCTCCTATTCTTTCTACCAAGTTTTGGAAATTTACTCACTCCATCATAGTTGTGAGCAATTGTTAAAAGCTGCTGTACACGATGTGTTCTCGTCTCTTCATCCTCTGTTGCATCTGGTGGATGCTGCCTACCTTCTTTCACATCCCACAACCATAATTTTAGAATCCGCAAACATTTTGGTATCTTATACTTGTACAAATAGCATTCATACTGATACCTGTATGCCACTGTCATGTGTTCATTCATAATACTATTTACTACTTCTGTATCACTGCGTGTTGGTTCATATATTCTTGCTACCCCCATTACCTTTTCAATCCCATTGAACTCTTCACTTGTCGTTTTTTCACCAAAGATACTGTCGTATGGTACCTCTCTGTCATGTGCTCGATGATTCCACCATGAAAGCAGACCTAGCCAGCTGTGATCTATTCTCATGTCCTCCACAAGCTTCATATATTCCAACCGCTTATCATTTGGATATGATTGCAGCGCATACGTCAACACATTTTGTCTCTCGTAGTCTGATACAAGAGTCCGTCTTAACTGTGCTATCAGTTTGTACGGTAAACTGATCTTCTTGTGCTGCTGCTGTACTTCTGTTACTGCCTCTACTGCTGTTGTGTCTTCAGTAGTTGACATTGCCCTCATTGGCCCAATCTTCGCCATCTTTACCTCATCTGCTGTACCACTTTCTGTTATACGTGTTGAAGCCATTGTAAAACACACAGTTATGCTTGTGTAGTCGATTCACTGACTGAATGACCATCTACCTCAATGCATCGCCTTTTTATAGCTAAAACGCGTCAAAATGATTGACATCCCACCTGTTTTTAGCATTTTGGACTTTGAAATACACTCCCATTGTTTTTAGATACGCTAATCTGACCTTTGGACTTTTCAAATACGCTCCTATTGTGGTTTCAAATACGCTAAAGTGCCCTTAGGCAATGTATTTCGCAAATGAATGAAAATGTGTGGTGACCTTTCAAATACGCTACCTTGACCTTTCAAATACACTGGCACTGCCGGAGGGCATGTCTTCAAATACGCTTTACTGATCACGTGATTTTCAAATACGCTACCAGCACACGTGCGGCGGCACATGTCCCACACAAGAATACGCTAAGCATCGTTCTACCAAATACGCTTCCAGGTCACAGCGGTAGGGAGATGATTGACAGATCAAAGGATGCCGCTACGCCTGATTGACAATAACAAAGACACCGCACAATGATTGACAGGTAATTAGCAAGGGTATATAAGAGCAAGCCCCAGTTCAGATGGTCAGTTAGTCTCAACTCAAGCTACGATACACACACTATACTATCAGCGTATTATTCACACTATTAGTCAACGTATTTCACTTACATCATGGATAATGTAGTCAAGATACCTTTGGGGTCTCTCGGGAGCCTTGGTGGTGAAGGCAACCTTGGCAATGTCTCCATCCATGACAGTACTTGCTTGTGTGAGGGCTGTCTGGAGAAGAGACTTGCCGATCGAGAGTTCACCATACATATATTGGACAACATATTTGGTGAGAAGGACTTTGGTTTTAATGAAGGGGACGAAGATGGTCTCGACGCCCCCGGAGAAATCATTGTCCTTTCCGATGATGATGGCAGGGAGAGCGTATCTGATATCTTCGATATCTACAATGATGAACCCTCCGATGATGATACTGGCTATGGCGATGATGGTCAAGACAGTGAGGACGGGTATTCATTGTTCTCACCTAGACCATGCTATAGCAGTGAGGAGGGAGAGTCTTCTGATGACAATATCGAAGAAGAGGATACACCTACCCTTGAGACAGCCATAAAAGACGCATCCATTGAAGCATCTAAAAAAGATGGAGAATCTATAACCAATTGTGTAGAAGAAATTGACAAGATGGAACACTTAACTATACAACACAGACACCTACAATCTGTCATAGACACTCATCACGTCAGCGATGATACCAATCACACACTCGATCTGTACGAGACCAAACTAATGTCTTTGTTTAAACAATTGTCGAAATATGTTGAGGTTATTCAAGCTGCAAAACGTCGCATGGACTACAACGCATTCGAGATAGCCAGACTTAGAGACCTCGGTATGGCAAAAACAACTGAGATAAACCAAAAGGACGAATGACTGTATCAAATGGCAGAAGATATGGGCCGAATGGCAATAAGACACAATCAACTAAATGATCGCCAACGAGAGGCAATTCACCGACTAAAACAACGACTATGAGATGAATGAAAGAAATCAAGTACTCTAGAGGAAGAACTACACTTCACATGCAAACGCCGTCTCACCCATACGAGATGCTCAGTACCTTGTAGGCGCAAGAGGGTGAGAAGGATAATTAGCGAAGACGATAAGTACGAGTCCACTATCACTGCTGGCAGTAACAGTAACACAGAGGTCAAAAATGAGGAAGAAACGAACGTGGCACTTGTAAATGCCATGATGGACATAGACAACATTTAGTAACTTTTTGACTTTTATGCGTTTTGCTTTGATGATTAACTTCTATTATTATGCTTTGTATATATGCTATGCTGCTGTTGTTTTTCATGTTTTTTGAATTTCATGCTTGTCTTGTTTATCACCTTACATCTTGCGTCGTTTTTTACTTGTTGCCTGCCTATATCTTAGTAGTCTCTCAAATACGCTCTGCCTGTGGTTCATCAAAATACGCTATGTTGCAAAACATTTTCTAAGTCTCTCAGATACACTGCTAAGTCAAATACGCTGCTATGAATAGTTGCGAAAATTTTTCTAAGTCTCTCGAATACGCTAAGTCAAATACGCTACTACTATGAATAGTTGCCAAAATGTTTCTACGTCTCTCAAATACGCTCCTTACCCCTTCCCCCCCTGCCCCTTGTCCCTTCACATCCGCCATCTTGGATTTGCCACCATCTTGCCTTTCACCTTCCCATCTTCCCTTTCCTCCACATCCGGAGGAGTCAATGATGCGGAGTACGTGATGCGGGAGTCAATGACAACCCACTTTTCCCTTGGAGCCACTGACTTGTCATTGGCGTTATACTACCTTACTACTGACACACCCAAGCTTTTCAGTCCTCTGATGTGTACTTGAATATTATCATATAGCGAGTGAAAGCTGTTTGCTTTTTCATTTGATGATGTCTGCAGGTTCAATAAGTCCCGCATATGGGTGCTGATCAACTGTTATGATATTCCAAATCTGGTCTTCAGCAAATCCACAGCCTTGTCATAATTTTGCTCCTTGATTTCCAAGCCCTCGAGGGTTCTGTAGGCAATGCCCTCCAAGGAATTAATAAGGTAAGTACGGTTGTGAACCATTGTTAGGCTCTCATTTTCATCAACAGCAACCTTAAAACTTTGCCCAAATGCTTGGACCTTTTTTACATCTCCTCTAAACTTTGGCAGCTGTATTTTGGTACTTTTACACCCTGTCCACTAGTATTGCTTGCACTTGTGTTGAAGCAACTTATTAATGAATGCCCTGAGGGGTACTTACTTGGTTTGCTTATCTTGGTGTGCTCAACACAGGTATGCCTTGAGGGGTAGTTGCTCGCCCTAAATTTCACTGTGCGATTGTTTCATTCTTTGAAGTTCCACCAACTTTCCTCTTGAATGCCTCTATATTTGCTAAAATCTCATTGATCCATGTGGAGACATCTGTAGATTCGTCTACTTCTCCTGTAATATTTTCTATTGGGCACTTGTGAAGTATTTCATCATCCAATTTAGCTAGAATTCCTTGTTTCTCTTGTAGGTTTTTTGCAATATCCTGTAACTTAGACATAGTTTCATCGTTGGTACAGTCACTTTCTTCTTCGTGATTCCTCATTAAGAAGTTTGCATCCTTCTCGAATTGTGTGATTTGACCACCATGTCCACGTTGAATCGCTCTACACCTTCTTAGAGTCTCATTGTTGTCATCATGACTTACTGTGTTCTCTTCATTGCCTGGCATCTCTGTGCTTTTTCTCTTTGTAGCCTAAACGTTCTCACTGCCCCACGTTAGGCACCATATTTTGTGAATATTCAGTTTTGAAGCAGTGAGAACTACACATTTCATAAGCATAACATAACAATAGAACAAGAACACTGTCACTCATATATCTAACAACCTTACTACTCTATTGAAAACTGCGAAGCAGTAAAAGCATGTGTCCAATTGGTATAATTATGTCCAGCTGAGCTCTATGCAGCTTTTGGTTAATCAAAAGGGACTGGCTCTAGGTCTACATACATAATGTCCGTTTCAACAGCGCCTTTTCCCAATTCTTTTGCACTGCTTATCACCAGTCTGTTAACTGTTTGCTTTGTTAATCGTTTAGCCACTTAACCTGCTTCTTGTTTTGCTGCTTGTCATATTGCCACTTTTGCTACTACTCCGCCGATGTCTTGTAGTACACCACCATTCAACTTTTCCCCTCAAAGTATACTGCTTGTGACTGTGTTTGACCTTTTTATTCTCCATACCTTCCTTTTATACTCCATTCCATCCATTAAATGCATTGCTTTTCCTCCCTAATGAAGCCATTGTCTTTTTTTACCTCTAGCAGACCTATGTTATCTTGCAATAATTTAATTTTTACAGTATTTTGATAGATATTTAACTTTGTCCAAATGTTGTGAGATTCTTTGTTATCTTGATGTGGCTGCCATCTTGAATCTCTGAAAGATGGTAAATGCAGAGGCCTGCATTGCCATGCCCTCTTGATCGAACAGGAAGACTTGCTCGCTCAGGAAGGCAAGATGTGTTGGTAGGCCTGAGGAAACGCTTGCGCTGGCAAGGCGTGTTTCTAGGCCTGATGTTTGTTGCAATACGTGCTTGTAGGCCTGAGGTTTGTCGTTTGTTTGATCAAGGGCAGCAGCGTATGCGTTTGCTTATTTGTACGGTACTTGTGTATGCTTAACTAGTGTGCTACTGTGTACGTTAACTAGTTGTTAGTAGTAATAATTCTGGATTATTACTACTGCTAAAGCTGTCTGATACAGTTTGTTTAAGAAGCGTTTATTGAGAGAGACGTGGCGGCAGGCTAGAGGGAAGTTGATTATTTATTTCCTCATTCATTTGTACTACTGTGTACATTTGTCTACTTACAGTAGTGTACAACTGTGTACGAACATCGGCTAAACCGTAGGTAATAATAGCTGTATAATTCCTACGGTTTTGGACTGTCTGTTACAGTTAATGTGGTGGCGATGGAGGTGACAGGGGGAGGCTTGGAGGTCAACGTTAGTTTTGATAACACCAAATGAGGTTTATGAACTCTAGTTGCTTTCCAAAATGATTTTGGAAATACTGATGCTTGTGACCATTTATCCATCTTGTTATCTTTCACGTTCATGAAAAATAGTTTTTTGCATAGGGGTGATATAGGCTGTTTTTGTAAACTAATTGCATATAGTATTGAATAGTCCCCCACCAACTAAGTGATTTCCTTTGTCTTGTTGTTTGATTTTTGACCTTACTGACCTTTCCTCTGTGTCTTTTCTGTTTTCTCTGCTGCTTGCTTGTATGAGCCCTTGACTTCTTGGATTTTTTGCTAACCATGCTTATTTTTTGCTAGTGGCCATTTATTGTCTTCTTTGTTCTCTCACATTAGAATGTTGCACCTGAATAAATGATCTGTTCAGCTTGTCTAACTAATTCATTATGTGATGGTCGCATTCCTGTTATAGATGATTTATTTTCTTTGGGATGGTTTTACATATGTTTTTACTTACTTCTTCTCTAAGTTGTTTTTTACTTAGTTTCAGAGGGTGTTTCATGAATGTGCCAACTCTCTTATTGATTGCAGTGTTCATGTCTTTGGTGTTTCCTCCTACATGCTTATTAACTACCTTTGCAACTTTTTTTGGAGTTGATTGAACTGTTCTTTTCACAGCTGATACTTTCTTATTAGCTGTCAAGCAAGCTGTTGCATTTTGTCAAGACCTTTCTCATTCCCTTCTTAGCTTCATGCTTTAGCATTGATGTTATTGCTGAAATTATTTTTTCCCCTTGCCGCCTAGCAATACTTTCAGTTCTTTGTATACCAGAAAATTACCTTTACTGTTTATACTTCATGATATACCCATTGGAGCGGCTCTAAAGTGTGGACTGTTTCCACTGACTTCAGTTTATTCTCTTGCATTATTACTTTTGGTCTTCTCATTTACAAAAATGTAAAGTCAAATAGATTTACCCACTGGTACAGTTTATTGGTTTCCCACTCTCATTGAGAACACTTATCATGATGTGTTGAAACTGCTGATACTTGATGGGAATATACACTGTAACTCTGAGAACTTTCTACAATGTATACCTTTTTCTGATTGCTCAATTATTTGATAGTCTATTAGATCAGAATACACAGATGTGTTCAGTCCACCTTGTCTATACTGGCTTTCTAGAGTTGTTAAGGTGGTAGTTATACTCTTCACCAGGTCACATGTTTTATGTTCTAATGTCGTATTGACTAATGGTGCATACAGTACAGGAATGTCACCCCTTACGGTCAGTTTTTGAAGATGTGTCAACTCAACCAGCCATTATGATAAAGCAATAGATGAAATTTAGAAAGGTAGATGAAAATACAGGTTACTTCTGTTGCCATCAATTGTGAACTTTGGCAATTCAACATAATGATAATTCTCTCCTGATATTCCTCACAATATTGAGTCTACTGTACTCCATGTTCGTTGCTTGTTTCATTTACTTCCTTGATTTAGCAGTTTCACTACATCAACACTGTCAATCTCAGACTCTTTGCTACTTGCCTTGTACACCAACACAGCCTCATCCTTCCTACATCCACTATATATGTAACCAAAAATGTGTGACACATCCATAGTGCACCTAATAAAGTGCATGCGCAGTTAGCGAGGTATTTAGGTGAACCTGCGCACACTCATACTCATGTACATGGGTTGTAGACAGGGTTGCCTCTTAGCCGTTCTGATGGCCAAATCTATCAATTTTAGTGGTTGTGGGTTGTGAGATGCTTGGCCGTGAACAGTTGAAGGTAAATGCATACCGAGAGCTTCAGTAGAAGTGGGGGTGTGATACGCACCAGTTTTTCATAGAAAGAGAACATTTTATCAACATATAGCTTTAAAATATCTGAAACTATTTTATGCAAGCCATTGTAGCACAGCGAGAAAAGAGGCACCGAAACGACTTTGAAAGCGAATGGCTTGATATGGCGTGTGGAAGATATTTTTTCCCGTCAAATTTGCGCGCTTGGAACAAACACCCTCGCAACGCCTTTGTTGTCCTGAACACATCTTTAATGTGCACTACTTACTTTCCAGTCTGGATGGTAGGTGAAAATTTTGAAGTTCTGCTTGTTTGTGTTGTGTACAGTATCATTTTCAATGCTGTTTGAATATAGGTAAATGGAGATGGTATTATATGTAGTTTGTATGCAAATAGTAGGGGTCCAGTGCCGTGAACCAAGCAACACGTGGCCATGGACTGTCTCGTCCACCAAGCAACCCCAGCTGTAGCCACAAGGTAACTGAACAGCTCCCGCACACTGCATCGTGGCGCTTGGTGACATTGTTAAGTTGCTTTAGAAACAGTAGATAGCCACAGGCTTCTCGAAAAATGAATAGCAGTGGACTTGATGGTGAGATTATTATAGTATATTGCACGTAGCCGTAATAGGAAATCCATGGAAAGCTTGGCAAGTGGACCGTGTCTAGATAATCCAAATTTGGGTGGTAGGCATCTTGGCCCCCTACTTGTAACTTCCTTTTTAAGGCAAGTTTGAAGTGCATATAAGAGTACACATTTTGTTATTGTACCTGAGTACTTTGTTGAAAGCTACAGAGCAGCCATACATTTTAAATTTGACTTTTGGTCAAGCAAAGAGGGGGCCAGCAGAGTCAATTGCCCAGTACTACTGATAATGATAATGCTAGAAAATAACCTGATTTTTATCTTATGTCAACAGTTTCTAGAGGCCATCAGTAGTGTAGCAGAAGCATCTAAAGCTTGTATTTCCCACTTAGCCAAGTTTGACAGCTGCAGTCTCGAGGCAATTGTTAAAGCATGAATTGCATAAAAGGTTAGGCTCTTGCATGCTGGTATGCCAAAAGAAGACTTCAATTTAGTAGCAATTCAAGAAAATAAAGAACAGTGCAAGCAGATAGATTAGTATTTCTTGACAATTTTTTTACTTGTGGTCCCTGTTTCCTTTACATTATTTGCAGATAATCCCTTCATTTCCTTAACTATTTGAGAAAATAGAAACTAACTATTTTTACCAGGAAAAGATTGAAGGAAAAATTTAGACTAGTAATTAAGCAATTTTTGCAAGCAATCTCTCATTATTGCAGGTGCAAAGCTCACTAGAAGATCTACAAAGGCATTGTGATTTATTGGAGGCTGTTATTAACTCAATTGTCAGTGCTATGTTTAAGTGAATGAACTTGGCTTGTTCTTTTGCATATGGCAAGTTTTCATGACATCTGTCCACATGCATGTGCAAGTTTTTGGAATTTTTTTATCACTTGAAAGTGCTTTGGAGGCAGTTTGGCACCAATTTTCATCTTTGGTGCTATAGAAATATATCTGTTCTGGGTCTACCTGAATAGCTTATTCCAGGAAGATAACCAATTTTTTTGTGATGTAGGAGAGAATGTTAGCAAAGGAAGGTGAAAAATGTTGTGGAATAGGGTAACAGATATTTGCAATTGGATACAGGAGTATGTATGTGAATTTGTGTTAATTCACACTAGTTACTGTTAATGTGCTCCAAGCAAGGATCAGTGGAAACATAATAAATGAATGTGAGGGCTATTGTAAGTCAATGGAAAGCTCTGTTTGCATTTAGTGTGTAGATGAACTTGAACAGAAAAGTCACACCAATAAAGAGTAAGGACATGAAATTGTCCAGGAATGACTTTGGGAAAAGGGGAAAAGCTAAAAGAGACCTAAATCCATCACCAAAGAAAAAGTATGATCCTTTGAGTGAGTGTAATTTTAAGCTGTGCCTTGATGATATTGCAACTGCAATAAGGCCAATTTGTGATGAAACGGATTGCATATTGTTTTCTGCATTTCCAAAATTTGCTTGCCCAACAGTGGCTTCCAAACAGAATATTGTCAAGTCATGCAAGTCACACAGTGAGATATTGCTGGAGGTAAAAGATGCAAATGAATATTTGTACAGAATACAAACCATTTCCAGCAAAGAAATTGCAGATATTGAGAGGAAGACATTGGGGCAAAGTGAAAATCCTGATTGGTTTTCATACAGAAGGCATGTCATAACTGCTTCAAAGGAGCATGATGTGAAAGCACAACTTGCAAACTGGAGAAGATTGTCAGGGGAAAAAATTGACCTTGAGCCATTATTTGCAAAAATTGCTGGCAAATCACTTGTTCCATCAGAGTTGCCAGCAGTAAAATATGGTAGGTCAATGGAAGGTGATGCTGCCAATTGTTTTGAGGAGATTTTTAAGCTAACACACAGAAATGTGAAAGTAAGAGAGTGTGGGCTTATTCTTTGTGAAGAGATGCCATTTGTTGGTGGGAGTCCAGACAGAATAATAGAATGTGATTGCTGTGGAAAGGCATGTTTGGAGATCAAGTGTCCTTATTCAATACGCCATTTTGCACCACATCATCCAGAAGCCAGTCTTTCTTACATGAACAGGGAAAGCAATGTTTTGACACTGAAAAAAACTCATAAATAGTTTACTCAATGTCAAATACAACTGGTTGCTGCCAAAGTTACAAAAAGCTATGTTTTTGTTTGGACAGCTCATGGCAATATCATGCAGCAAATTGAAATTGACCAAACTTTTTGGTCAATATTGAAGAGTGACTTGACTGAATTTTATGTAAATTTATATTTGCCATCAATTTATGAAAATAACTCTTTGTAATAAACAACAAGGATATGTCAATCAACTTGATATTTTCTAACAGTTTCTTACATTTTCGGGTGTCGGGTACCCAGGTTTCATATCAAGAAATGTGTAGTTGGGAAAATAGTGAAAAGTTTACCTTTTCGGGATATACTATTACTTTACCACAAAGATAAAAGTGAACTGCATGTCACTGACAAAGTCAGGCCACTTAGCAAATCTCCATGTTGAGTGTTTTGCACACAGGAGAAAATGATAAAGGGCTCTCATCATTTTGGCTACTAGGGTAAAAGTACTACTTTCTTTGTCACTATTGGGACAAGCAAAAGGGCCCACTGGAACTTAATTTTCCACTAGTCAGTATATTAAAAAAATACATAATGGTAACTGGTAAATGTTTATTTTATTACAGGTGGCTGCAAAGTACAAAGGGCACCACATGTACGAATTATTGCATCTGCATGTGGTAACAGTTTACAGGCATAACATTCTTCAAAATCTTAAATTCTTTACGCCTATTTGTTGCACGTTCCACATGTATTCCCACATTGGCAATTTCTTTTGTTTTCTTGCATTCAGCAGCACTCATCTGTGTTTTGGCTCTTGCTCCAGGTGGTACAAACAGTTTGCAATAGTACAGCAAAAGATCCTCTTTTATCTGAAAGCCTCGATCTGCCAAAACTTCATCACCATAGTCCAAGAATTTATAAAAAATTGCTATCCTGGCAAATATACTGATCAGATGTCCTACCCCCATAACAATCTGACAAGTACATTATGAAGCCAGTTGGAGAAATACAAACTAAACATTTCAAAGTGTTATGTTTTTTATAGTCAGACCATGTTGCTGCTTGTTCATTCAACGATTTGGGTCTCTCAATATAAACGTCTGTGCAGTCAATGATGCATCTTGCATGTCTATATTTCTCGTGAAACATTTTGGGTAGTTTGGAATAAACTGCTTCCTTTGGCAGCCATACTATAAGAGCATTACCAAGGAGTTTTGATAGCAATCTCACCCATGTAGTGAAAATACTTGAGCATGTACCTTCAGAAATACCAAACCTGTCAGCTAAATCTTCATTAAACAATCCTAATCTTAAGCGCATGAGCACCAACAAAAATTGGTTTTTCTCTGTGACCTTGATGGATCTTTTAGTGGCAGTTCTCTTGTATTTTGTGGAGACAATGTTTTTCTTTCCTCTCCAGTATACAATCTTTGGCAAACGTGGCAGGATCAACAATTTAATGCTTTGAATGCCTGTATAAAATTTCATCTTGGCATCAGACTTTATCCTTGTCCAGCTAAAAGCTTTTGCTTCTTGTTTTTTCTGATGAATGTGGTTTGCATGTTTCTGTGAAAGGTCAGCAACACTTGCTTTCAGTTGGTCCCTTTCAATTACCAGAGATTTCACTGCATTTACCAAAGTCCCTATCATGAAACTCTTCTTTGGACATTCCTCACATTGCTGGCCATCTGTTTCAAGTGACTCTGGTTCGTCAAGTGGATTGTCTGTGTTGGAATCCTCACAATCCATTTCATTATGACTTGCCTTACTTTTTTCCAAAGTTTCACTTTGAGGAGGCAATTTGTTGTAAGCAAGAGTTCTTCTCGCTTTTTTAGCTGGCAATTCATAACCAAGGTTTAATGTTGGGTTTGGATTTTCGACTGTTGGCATCCCATCAACAAAATGTTTGGAGCAGACCATGTCGCTTTCTCCTGGTGTCCACGAAGTGTTTCTTTTGTTGGTTTGCTTCATCAAACGTGCCCACTCTTTCCTTGATTCTTGGTTCTTTAAAACACTTGGAAACCAGAAAGGTTGAACACAAGGGCAATCTTGATGAATAGAGCCTGCATGAATTTCGCATTGTTCTTTCCTCCATTTCTTCAGCCTGTACTTACTATTCGTGCAGCCAACAACGGCGCAGTTCCCATTCGTCATACTCTGTTCTCTTCTCCTTCCCTTGCTCCCTTGCAATAAAAAGAGCGTTTTTCTGTAGCCTATCAGAGCTAAGTACTTGTACAAGTTGTTAACAAAACTGTTCCCGAGTTAATAGGCTACAAAACAATCAGCAAACAACGAAGAAAATTGAAAAGAAATGTTAGCTCCAAGTCTCAAACACAGTCAAATCGCATAGAAAATGTTTGTTGTTGTGAGCTCGACGAATTTTTTTTCACCCCGAGCTCGCGCCCATTCTCCATTGCGAAACCGAGGCCGCGGTTCGTTGAAGTGGTGTATAGGTGCTCTTAGGCCATATAAGAAACTGCCATAACAAGTGCAAGGGTAAGGTTGTAAATAATACTGAAATGATGTCTCCTCTCATTCCAATGACATTTTATGATATAATCGAGCACTCTGTATGAGAAAAGTCGCTTTTCAACATATTTTCCTGCTTTGTCTCCGAGAAGAGACACATGTTGAGAATAGGTGCTCTTAGGCCATATAAGAAACTGCCATAACAAGTGCAAGGGTAAGCTTGTAACTAATACTGAAATGGTGTCTCCCTCTCAATCCAATGACATTATATGATATAATCGAGCACTCTGTATGAGAAAAGTCGCTTTTCAAACTGGTTTCCCGCTTTATTTCATGGTGAGAATAGACTCAGTTAGTTTAGACTTGTGAGTTTGAGACAAAATATACTCACTGGTATTTTTATGAGAAGATAATAGGGAGGTAGACTGTAAAGAGAACTACTTTGTATATTCTGGTAATAAACTCATTGAATTCGTCATATATGCATATAATCATAAATTGATTGAATAAACATTACTCATTACATCCAGATATTACTAAATGCTTTGGAATTATACTATGCACCTTAAATGAGTGTAGGTTTTGCAAAGGCAGTGGATGACAATGAAGGTAAAATGAGTGAAACGGAAGAGAATGTGAAATGGAGGCTTCACGAAGGAAATCAAACATGTTTGATTTTATACGGCAAGATTGTGCAGCAAGAGTCGACAGCTGGTTCCCCCTATCTAATTCGATTTTACATATAGACGGTTTATATGCGGCAGATCTGGAGACATATCTAACCTTTTATCTACAGTGTAAACCGGCTCGGCAATTCTTTTCTCTACTGTTTTTTCATTTTCCTTAGAAATGGGGGGGGCGCAGGGGGTAATAGTACGTACTAAGTGAGATAGGGGGTTCATAGCAAGCGTGCATGTGTGTACAATCGGAATTCAGAAAGTCATGGCTCCACAGTTGTGAGAGAGAGGACGATTTCTTACCTGTATGGCAGTTTTGAGGAGGGCCCGTTACTTTTATAAAAAATCTAATATGCGGAACTTTTTATGCATATAGATAAGGTGCTTTGGCATGAGGAAAGTGGAGGGACAACGTGTACAATTTACTATTGATGCTGTGTACGATGGGGGAGGGTTTCGGGAATTGCATGGTCGTATTTGTGCTTGCCAGGGCTTACATGCCAATTCATTTTTTGCTTACATTGCCACACTCACTGATATTGATATACGGCTGTAGTGCAAATATTTGATTTTTTTCTTCTTTCATATGTCAATTAAGCCTGCCATAATGGTTTTAGTCTAGGTGTAAAGGTAGAGTTGCATCACGTTGATATAGTACGGGGAGTGTTTTATTGAGAATGAACTTGATTAATTGCACGAGTGTGATATTTTTGTGAGCTACCTCAGGTCCCTAACTAACAGCAAGCGAGATAGCGGGAACTGCTCCTACAGAGGGTTTTCAAATTTTCGCTATGTTGGTGCATACAGACTATATGAATGACCTGAAATTGCCATAAATGTCATGAAATGATATTGTTTCCTACATATTTCTACATACAACAGGTTGAATCATACTTGCATTTATTTTCACAACATTGCCTACTGCTATTGTTCACTAGATATAATAAATTGGTGGAAAGCGGTCTCCTATTACTTTATTATAAGATGTAACTAATGCAAAATCAACAAAATATGACGCTGCTAATGTCTACCATACGCATACTGTATCATGCTTTGTCTTAAACGAGCTTGTTGAACAACCCTCAATCTGAGTGGCCTTCTTTGTTATAAGCCATTAATCATCATTTGCTAGTGAACAATGTGATATTTCCTTCAGAATATCAATAGATAGTTATAGAGACTATACTGTGAACCAAGCTTAAATGTTTAAAGGCCCTTTACACATGAACATTCAGCAGTAATTTGATCCCATTATGAGCAGTATTCGCATATTTAAAGATATGGAACATCAAACCACATTGCTCGGCATTGCTATTATTCACAAGATGTTTTACTTCTCGTAACATGCAACAGCTGCTCATTATCATATCACATTACATGTGAATATATTACGTGTAACAGGGCCTTGAGGAGATCTTAAAATTGCTATGATACGGACGACAGGTTACCGAGTTCAATATAGCACTCAATGATCTTTGCACCAACTATCATAGCCTTATCAGATCCTCTTCTTCCTAGCACAAACTGTGCTGGATGTTTTTGAACTACTAATCTATTTATAACTTCAAACTGATTTTCGTATGTACATGAGTTATACCTGCATATTAATTGGATAGAGGGGTTATCCAGGCCATATATTAAAGGGTTTGAAGGGAAATCAATGTCTTTACATTTAATTAAGTCAAGAAACCATGCTTCCTTCAAAGAACGTGTTAAGAATCTTGTAAAACTAGCTAGGTCCACTATAGGTAATGGTGCAGTGTATTTCCTTAAAAATCTGTTAACCAGATGTTTCCATGACAATGCTATAGATTCGTGCTCACCAGAGGAATCACTTAACTGACTTGCAACATCATCAACATCTATATGTTCGACTTTCTTTTCTATATCCAGTGTGTTACGGTTATAACAGGTCTTACATTTCCAGTTGTTCGATTTAAAATCGCCATCTTCACAGCTCATGTGATACCATTTAGAGCAAGTGCCGCACTTTGTCATAGGATCTCCCATGTCAGGTCTGTTACAGTGACAGAATAGAGGAACAGAAAACTCAAATTTCCTTTTCCACTTTCCACGTGGGCTGTCAGCAAAAGTAATTAATTTAAAGCTGAAATCTGTTAGGCATTTAGCTAGTTTGTGGCGCAAATGCTTGTACTTGAAATTAATGGTGTGGGGATCTCTGCCCCTAGCTATGGCAAGAGTGTACACAATAGCAGCAATGCCACTGTCAGCATCCTTCTTAACCTGTACAGTATCCTCCACGTATAAAGTCATAGTGCTATGGGGAAGGTTTCTCAAAGTGCATGCTGCTAATTCAATGGAGACATGGTACCGTATCTCCTTGCTTTTCCATATATAATTTAACCTCACGGCACTATCATATATGGAGACATTACCATGGTCCGTGAAAACGTTTGACAACGTTACCCAGTGATTATTCGTTATTTTTAGTATTTGGATGAATAATCCCCCATTACCCTTGAAGTTGCCTGTTTCCACAACTGGCTGCAATCCTTCTATTGCATTGTTCTCTTTTCTGATTACTTTTAGAGATGCATCGATAATAGAGGCATTTAGGTTACAGCCAGATTCGATTAAGTTTTTGTCAGCATAGGTTAGACCTAGCTCTTCAATCCATATCCTGCTGTCTTCAGTTTCCCTTTTTAAGTCTAGTAAAGGTGTGCTGACAATGGCTTTTGCCCGTTTCTTTTTGCTAGGGCTAGATTCACTCAAAGAGTCCAGCTCACATGGATCTGGTGCAGTAATAGCAAGCTTTTTGTATGTGTCACTAGATAGTGAATCACTGGCATTGCTGTCTGAATCATTCCCATCGGAATCCTCCTTAACTTCCAAATCAATTTCATGTAGCATTCGCCCCACCTCATTTGTCCAAAGATACCCTCTCCCAAACTCATTGAAAGCCAATGCTGCAGCTGTTAGATCGTTCATTTTGCTGCATATGTTAATATTTTTTGTATCGTTATGCAGATCTATCAAAGAAACATAAATATATGATTTACTGGCTTCATTTGGTTTAAAACATGCTTATTTTTATTAAATGAATGATGCAGCTGCTCTGCTACCTGACTGTTTAAGATACCTTTCAATTCCTTAATGCATCCTATCCGCCTTAAGGATTCAACTTCGCTTTTTGTATTTCCTTGGTGAAATGTGTCAAATAGAGCTAGTTGAATATTACTTCCGGTTACTGGGTGAGAGTCCAGGCCACTTAATGTACACTTAGCAGGCGTATTATCCTCCAAAAAGGGAAACAATACACTTAGTTTACCAGACTTAGCTAGTTCAACATTTGCTGCTGTCACTTGATTTGGACTAAAAAAATCTACCTCGAATCGATTACCAACACCTGCAACCATGTGTGCCATATCACACACCAGTATGTTCGGCCTATGCTTCATGCTCCTTAAATTATCAATATAGTCCCAAGGACTCTCAGATCTGACTAAAAAGTTAACTCCGTATATGATGCCATGTGTACAGGTGACTGTTAACCAACCGCCAGAACATCCCCAAAGCTTTTTGGAAAATTTTATTGAATTTTGTACTACTCTTTTGGAGGGCTGCTCTAACTCTATTTATAATATCTAATTTGGAGCCTTTATCACTTACACCTACTTTCCTAGCTATCTTTCTAATTTCACAAGTCTTATCTTTATGCATATGGTCTATCAAACGCTCTTCACATAACTCTCTACAATCAGGCTCTATCTCTCGACTATCCTTATGAAGTGTCCTGTGTTCTGTATTGACCATTACATTACTAGACCTAGTATTCCTGCCCATATAAGGAGACCAGTTGGTAGTGGAAGGCTTTATAGCTAAATGCTCTGGTGTGTTTGTGGTAAGACCTTTAATACTTATATTCATTTCAACTTTATTCCAAAACTCTTGACAGTCCACATAGTCAGCAGTGTCAACGTCATCAGGCATGTCATCTTCAACTGTACTGCACTTAAATACAACTTTTTGATTTAAATCAGCAACCAGAACGGGGGGGGGGGTGAAAGCCACATATTACACAATTAAAGTCGTATTGGTGTTCGCTAAGCGCTATGAAATGCATATATGCATCGACAACCGTTTGATGCTTTAGCTTACTATGCAGATATTGCTCAAGAATAACACAAATTGTTCCTACGGCCACGTGCTGTTTCAAATTTTCTCTCATAAAAACACATATGTCGAGTGTCATAAGGAATTTATCATTGAAATTGTGCACCCCATCTATATATTCTTGATACCTATAGCATATATGGCACAAAGGACAAATTTTAGTGAAAGTTGACTAACCTTGTAGTAGTCCTTTCATTGTTAAAATTGTGGCATTCCTTGATATTAAAAATGGGCCTTTAAGATTCTCATTGCACTCATGACAACGATTTTTGATGGGTATGAACGCTTTAGGTATGCTCTCATTTGCAATAGACCTTAAATATTGCGGAATATGTACAGGAATTTGCTTGTTGTTCTTCATGTAATTACACATTTTCATACGACCCTTGTCATCTTGAGGGGGATAGACAAAGCTACCGACAATAAGTGGTTTAACTGGTTTGCATGGGCTGTCTTCGTCAGCTGAATATACATCAGCTTCGTTATCATTATCTCCATTTGTAGGAGTGGTTAGCTGGTTTGTCTGGTGAAGGAACCATAGCCCTATAGCCTTATGTATGCAAAAATAATTTTGTTGGCCACACTGACAATTTAGCTGGCCATTTTTACTATTACATGACAAAATACATCTCATATGCACAGGTCTGTTTTGGACATTGATATCCAAAACAGACCTGTGCATATGAGATGTATTTTGACCACTGCACAACTGTTGAAGCATTCTTTTCAATTGCTAGACTATTCATTCCCATGCATTTTCTTATAGTTTCATTCTTCAAAATGTTAAACTTATTATCCTGCCCAAGCTCTAGAATTTTGCTATCAAGAAGTTTAACCGTTTCAGGATATTGGGCATTATTTACCTGGAGCAAATGCACGCATTCGTGACCAGTCAATTTAGCTCTTCCTGCGACTTGCATCTCCATTTTACAATCTAAATCTCCACAGTCTACAAATGTAACTTCACTAGAATGGAGGATTTTTTGTACATGCACAGGGAACCCAATACCACCCTGTTGATTTCTGCGTACCATATATAACCCTAGTTCCTGATCACAGCATACAGCTGTAAATGTGATGTACTTGTGTGCTGTGACAGAGTGTTGTCTAAGATTTTTTGTAGCATTGATTTTCCGCAATGATGGCAAATGACAACGGGATTGACAGCCCTGTTTAATTTACGATTTGATGCAGTGGGCACACTTTCGCACATTTCTTGTATATCGGCTGCCTCATCGATGTCTGTAATAGTCATTGAATTCGATTCTGTTGGCATTGGCTCTTTATCATTGAAGGCTTCCGCATTTGACTTGAGCTCCGTATTTCCTAAAGTTCCGCCACTCGTGTCACTACCAGCTGGTCTAGATGTTGATTTCGTTAGATCCATCTTACGCATGTGAAGTGCAATATGATGTTCGAAACGGGTCTTATGCATGATGGTCTTATTGCATATTGGACAGTGGTAGTGGTAATTACATTTACTATATTTAATGTCATCGTGTTCTTTTTTACATGGCAATATACGAAATCCACCAACATCCAAGCATCTAGCAGGGTTCACATGAGCTTGTTCAATATGGTGATTTATACGATACAAAGACGGAAATTGTTTCCCTGGAGGGCATAAACTGCAATGATAATGAGTACCAGGTAGATTGCATTGTTTACTACCAAGTGATTCACAGGCTTCTACAAAAAGACTAACCCTAATATCTTTAACGCATGAAGGAGTGCTTAAATCATTTAATTCTAAAGCACAGTTTGGTATGGACATTTCGTTATTGGGAAGATGTTCAACACCTATGTTATTTGCAAGATGTTCAACACCTACGTCATTTGAAGCATCAATGCATTTTTCGAACGGTTTAGAATTACCGTTGTCAGTGAAGACATTACTACATCTCAATGCTGATACATCGATTTCACTATTTAGAAGCCACTGCATCACAATCAAACGCACAAAATCACTATAGTAAGAACTTTTCTTCAAATAGTTGTAGCCCATATCGACTTGTTCAGGGGAACCCTGTAATGAAAGAAACGATTTGTCTGCGGAAGCAGCCAATCACATTGAGACATTTGCCGACACACCGCATATATGCGTGCATGGTTGAAGAGGACAGTGTTTCCAACAACCCTTGACACATGAGTGACCGCTTTGGTTTTCTTGAGGTGAATGACAATAGGAGAATGCAGTTGCCTTTGATATGTGCACACCAAAAAGCAACGAAAGTAATTGGTTGAATGTCTGAATGACACTATCAGGTATTGGCCAGCCAAGAGAATCTCCATACACAAGTTGATTTTCTTCTGTGTAATAAACGCCCATGGAGAAATGACATCCACAGACAACTTTCCCTCAACCTTCGTGTTTCCTACATATGTACTCTCATTATGCTTACCGACATTCACTGCAAAAATTATTGTTTTAGGCATCACATTCCTAACACGTATCTTTTTAGCAACATCACTTATGTTCATGACAAAGTTGTAATAGAAAGCGAAAATGTCTGGATTAGATTCATTCAAAAGTGATGCTATGTGATGTACTATCATGTCAGACACCCAGCGGCCAGCTGCTAGTTGCTTAATTTCACATGTTTTCAACTGTATATTTGGCCACAAAAAATTGTCACTACTGTCCTGTAGCATGCTACAGAATGTAGGTATTAAAGCCGGGTCTATACTAGGGGTACCTACGGGTTGTGCTAGGCTATTTGTTATTTTCAAGAACCAGTCATTTTCCTGCTGTACTTCACATTCAATATTCATTATCTCATGCAACAATAGTAAACTTCTAACTGCACCTAAATCTACACATACATTGTTTAGCAAAACACAAAACTCATGACCGTACTCGTTCTCAAGCACCTGCACCTTGAGAATTATGTGCTGGATTTGATGCAGTGGCGGCAAAAAACTAAGGTTACTAACATTTATGTTTATTGAATGACTTTTCCAAACATATTCCTCTACAGCATCCTTCATTGGTATTGGTGGGCACTTTACCTCTTTACAATTGTTGTGGATTTCTCCTGTGGCATTTCCATTCGTGACATCCTCCATGGGTTTGTTGGCAGGTAGTTCACCCCCTTCCACAATCTGCACAGATAGCAATCCCTCATTGACTTCTTGAATGACCTTTTGAATGACCTCTTGAATGACCTCTTGAATGACCTCTTGAATGACCTCTTCAATTACCATGGTGGCTGATTCCTTGTTTTCATCAGAGCCAACACCACCTCCCGTATTTCTTACCTTTTAAATAGAGAATATTCCTAAATGGTATTCTTGTACCTAACGCCCTATTAGAGTTAACTTTAAATTTGGGGGACCTACTAATTATTTATGGGTAGCATGCACATCCCTTACCACATACGAGTTGCTAGTGTCAAGAAGAGTCTGGATGTTTGAGCTGTGCTTACGCAATGCAGAATATGAAGGTTCTTGTAACTAAGTATAATAAATCCTGTGTATAAGCCTACATAATACGGGTATCTTTTTGTTCACGTGTAGATTATGGTTATTCAAAGTCTCTTTGTATCGGGCATTTTACTAAAACATCTCTGAATTTATATTACTTAATCAAAAAGGAAAATAAAAATGAAGCAGGATATTTACGATATCGATAGTGCAAAGATTTCATCCACAAATAGTACTATCAATGCAGAGAATACAAAAATCCCGAGTCTGCATTGTGCCTGCATTGCTTTAGAATTATTTGTAAATGACTGCAAGCATAAGCATTAATATTTTTATAAAAACTAATCTGTAGAAAAGGTCTTTTGCAAATGCCAAAACATTCTAGTATGTCCATAGTATGTTCATTACTAGCTAAAATATGCTACTTACAATTCTCTCCCCGTTGCCATCTCTTGGCAGAAGGTATCGATTTTGCTTCTGTGACTCCCCAAGGGGCCACCTTTTAGCCCCTTTTCTCCAGCCTGCACCAACTTCATCATCACTTCTGTGTAGCCAAGGTTTTGTCGTGCTGCCATGCTATTGTGGTTGAGAAGTTGATGGTCACAACTCCTACCTCCGTTACGAAAGAACGTTCTGCAAGTGAAACAAAATTGAATGTATTTGGCATTGACATGGAAGAAATGCTAAGGCAGTCTAGAGCTCCAGCTTGTCATTTTGAGGAATGCTCCAAAAGAGCATAATGTTAGATTTTTTTAGTATCCTGTTGTGTTCAATGTGTAAGCAACCTGGTCTGACTTTCGCCACGTCGTCAGGTGAGTGGGGGTTTGCCACAAAAGCTAGACTTGCATGTGAAGTTTGTGATTAGGTAGTAAAAGAAGATTTCCTATGGGAGCGGGTTGGGGGATCAAAATCACAGACTGATCCATTTGATGTCAACCTTAGAGCTACCTTGGCATTCCGTAGAAGTGGCTGTGGCCATAGTGCTATGAAAGAATGGGCAAGTACAATGAACCTACCACATGTAATGAGCTATGATGCCTACAGAACTGCTCATCAGAAGATTGCAGATGCCAGCAGGCACACATTTCAGGAAATTGCAAGTAAGTCAAGGGAAGCAATAGTAAGTGCATACAATGACATTGGTGAACACCCAGATGAGAATGGGATATTAAATAGTGCTGTCTCCTTTGATGGATCTTGGCAGAAGAGAGGTTTCACATCTCACAATGGCATTGCTGCAGTAATTGATTTACTGACAGGGCTTCCTATTGACTTTGAAGTTCTTTCCAATTTCTGTATCAAATGTAAGGCTGTAGAGGGAGAGCAGGAAGAGCTGCAATGGAAGAAAAGACATGAACCAAATTGTCCCAAGAACTTTGAAGGAACAGCAGGTGCTATGGAGGTTGCTTGTGCAAAGAAACTGTGGAGTAGGTCCATAGAAAAATATAATTTTAGGTATGCAACAATTCTGTCAGATGGAGACAGCAAGGCATTTGATGCTGTAACATCAGTAAACCCATATAGAACAGGCGTGCAAATTCAAAAAGAGGATTGTGTGAACCATGTATCAAAGAGAATGGGTACGGCACTGAGAAACTTGGTAGCTATATCAAAAGCTCAGAAAGTACAGCTGTCAGGAAAAGGAAAGCTCACCCAAGAGAAAATAACAAAAATTCAAAATTACTATGGGAGGGCAATAAAGGATAATTCATGTGACATTCAACTTTTGAAGAAACGTATAATGGCAATCCTTTTGCATCTTTCATCTACCAACAAGATGCCAAAACATATGCATTGCCCACCAGGTGAGCACTCATGGTGTTTCTGGCAGAGAGCCATTGCCAAGTCCACAGTTCCAGAATCCCATGAAGAACATGAGACATTACCACCAGATATAAGGAAAAAACTTGTACCTATCTTTCATTGCTTGTCAGATGAAGCCCTATTGAAGCTCTGTGCAAGACAAAAAACACAAAATCCAAATGAGTCATTTCATAATGCAGTGTGGAAGTTGTGCCCCAAAGCAATATATGTAGGTAGGAAGACTTTGGATACTGCAGTGGCACTAGCAGCCTGCCAGTTTAGTATGGGAGCTACATTCAAAACAATATTGTGCAAAATATTGGGGCTTGTTCCTGGTGAAAACCTGAAGAGGAAAGCTGCTGCTAGCACTGCATTGAGACTAGAAAGGGCAGAGAAAGCAAGTACTGTTGTGGCAAAAAAGAGAAGAAAGGAACTTAAGTTCAAAACAAAAGTGAAAGCTAACAAGCAGAAATCACTAGAAGGGGACACATATGCAGCAGGCGCATTTGATTGCTAAGCTATGAAAAATACTCAAAATGTAAGAAAATTACCAAAAATATTATTGAATTTGCATGCTATTTGCATCTAAGTAGGATGTGGATCTCAAAAATGTAGATTCAGAAGACTATATAGTCAATTATCAAGTCTTGACCTAACTTTTAAACTTCAAAGCCATGTTTCTCCAAACAAGGATTTTCTCCAACTGCAATATTTAGTTTCTGCAACATTTTTACAGAGAGATCAGAAACCTGCATGTCTATACATAATCTTGTTCCTAGATGTCTGGAGGACAAGATAAAAGCATTAGAATTTTCATTCGAGGTATCTGAAAAAAGTTACCTTGATATAAGTAAACATGCAAAATGGCAAAAATTGAACATTTAGGAAACATTGTAATATTTTTCCACTAAACTGTTTTAGAGCACAATTAATGGCTTTATCCTGTACTTCAGATCTCAGGCATCCGTTTGATATAGTTAAGGACTATGTAAATGGTGAAACAAAAATTTCTTGCAGAAACTTCTGAGGCCACTAATTGGATCCTAATTAGTGGTTACCATGGCAGCAACTTAAGATACGACATTTTGATGACAGATTTGAAATCAGCATGTAAAGGTCTATCAGTATGCCAACTTTCAGCAAAATCTACCAAAAACTGTGGAATTTGAAATGTCAACCAGTAACATACCTTAATAGTTTAATTTTGAGTTTGAGTGATATATTTCGGTCTTTCCAGATCTTTTTTAGTCTACCAAACAATTTATATCCTAAGGATAATCTTTCTTCTACAGTTTTCTCCGTTCCTCCCTGCGAAGTGAAGTTTACTCCAAGATATTTAAATTCATCCACTTGTTTGATGGTGTTGTCTCCTATACGTAAATCTATAACGTCCGTGTGCCTGCCGATCTTCATACTCTTTGTTTTTTCCATGTTGATTTTCATCTTGTATCTGTTACATTGAACTTCAATCCTTTCTATCATACTGATTAGGTCTTCTATGGTCTCCGCTATAGAAACTATATCATCCGCATATCTTAGGTCAGTTATCCTTATACCTCAGATTTCTACTCCCCCTTCTACATCATCCAGTGCCATCTTTATCATCCACTCTAAATATATATTGAACAGGTGAGGAGATAGTGGGCAGCCCTGTATAACCCCCTTAGTTGCATCAAACTTATCCGTTATCATTGTGCTCTTTTTGACTTTTGCACTTGTTCCTTCATATAGCCTTTTGATGGTACTTATTAAGTCAGGTTTGAATCTGAAGTAGTTTAGTGCTTCCGTCATCCCATGTCTCCAGACCGAAACGAAGGCTTGTCTGAAGTCAATGAAGACACAATATAGGTTTTTATTCACTTCCCATGTCTTTTCTAGGATTTGTCCGAGTGTAAAAGCATGGTCTATTGTTCCTCTTCCCCTTCAGAAGCCTGCTTGTTCTTCATTGAGGACTTCTTCTTCTCTTCTGTTGATTCTTTTTTGTAGAATCTTTGCAAGGACCTTATATGCATGTGGTAATAAGCCAATAGGTCTGTAGTTCTCACATTTTGTAGCATCCCCCTTTTTGTATATTGGAATGATTGTGGTTTCCTTCCAGTCATTTGGAATATCTGCTCCATTTAGAATAGCCTGGCATATCTTGTGTATCCAGTTTGCCATTGTCTTTCCTCCAGCCTTCAGCAATTCCCTGGATATGCCGTCATTCCCTGGGGATTTTTCATTTGCAAGTGATTTTATTCCCCCATTCTATTTCCTCTAATAATATTGCTGGTGTTTGTAGGATCTCTGGGTTGTTTGCCTGTAGTTCCAGGTATTCCTCTAGATTCATTCTATCTGTATTGCCTCCTAGTATATTTTGAAAGTGAGTTTTCCAGATTTTTTGTGCTTGCTCTATCTCCAAGGTTTTTTCGTTATTTTCAATCCTTACTACTGATGTGATGTGCTTCCATTCTCTTGTTATATTTTTGATGGATGTAAATAGTTGCTGTGATTGGCCTCTCGTAACACTATTTTCACAGGTTCGGCATTGGGCATCTATCCAGTTCTCTTTAGCTTCTCGGCATTTTTGTTTAACTTTCGTGTGCAGTGATCTGTGGTTAGCAATGTTCTCTTGTGTTGGGCTGATGTTCTTTCTCTTTTTTGCCTCTCTAGTCTCATTGCACAGATCCAGTATTTCCTCTGTTATCCATTGCTTTTTGGTTTTTCTTTTCTTCCCTAGTACCATTCCTGCTTCTTCCTTAATAATATCTCTTCCTTTCGACCATAGTATTTCCTAGTCATTCTCTTCTTGTAGGAGTGCTTCGAATCGGTTTTCTGTTCAAATTTTGAAGTTTCCCTGACATCATTGTGTTTGAGTTTTTCTAAGTTGCAGCGTGCTGTTTGGTGTTTCTCCCTCCCTATTATCTTGAATTTGATCTGAATATTTGATAATAACAACTCATGGTTGGAGTTAAAGTCTGCTCCTCGCATTACCTTAGTGCCTCTCACTGAGGTTCTCCATCTTTTGTTTATTAGGATGTAGTCTATACAGTTCTTATGTATTCCATTTGGGTGGGTCCAAGTATATCTGCATTGTTCTCTGTGGTAGAAGTATGTATTGGTCACACTTAGTTGATTTTGTTGACAAAATTCGAGCATTCTTTCACCTCTTTCGTTTCTGTCTCCCACTCAAAATCTTCCCATGATGTCGAAGATAGTTGTCTCTTCCTACCTTGCTGTTGAAATCTTCTATCACCATTACTACATCTCCGTCTTTTTTACATCGTAATTCTTCTTCTAGATTTTCATAGAATTCTTCCACATCTTTGTCTTCTTGCGAACTGTCTGGTGTGTAAATTTGAATAATTTTGGAGTCCCTATGGTGTCCTTGGAAGGTCACTGATATTATTCTTGAGTTGACTGCTTTGTGTTCTTTATAGGAACTTTGCACCCTCTTTCCTAGAAGTAGTGCTACACCTTCTCTGTGTTGGATGTCTCTTCTCCCTGAGTATATTATTTTTATTCCTTCAGACATCATCTCTCCTTCTCCAACCCAGTGGGTTTCGGATATTCCCAGCACATCCCATCTATAAAGGTTGATCTCCTCTATTCTACATTTCAGTCTTCCTGGTTCGTAGAGAGGTTTTGCATTTATTTTTCCTATTGTTGTTATTCCTTTCGTGGACCACATAGCATATTTTCTGCCCCCGTGGCGTGTCGGTTTCCCCGTATGCGATAGACGTATTCAAATTTCTGTGTAAAGACATTTTCATGTGAGTTTCTTGGCTTATAGAACAGTTCTTGGCTTAGCCTTTGGTAATTAGTTACCTGAACTGCAAGGCAGCAGTGACCAACTTATTTAGAGGTGGCTCTAACTCACCTCGTCATGGTTCTTCTTTGGCATGGAGCCTTTTGTGTATCCAACAGCGTCACCAGTTACACAGTTCACCTCGGATACCATCGCTGTTGGTCCGGGGCTGCTTATTCACAGATTAGATCTGTTTATATTGCAGCTAACCATTATATCTAATGGCTTTTCGCTATCCGCCAACTGTGACCCGCCCTGTAGCTGTCAGCGCAGCCCAGGGATATATATAAGCCTCCCCCTGTCACCGTTTATGCGAGAGAGGAATGACAATGCGTGCCTGTGCATTTACCATCTTTCAGAAGGCCAAGATGGCAGGCACATCACAGTATCGGAGAATCACACAACATCTCCCCAGCTGTTCAAAGCTACACATCTACATATCTGGCACCTAGCACTCATACTGGTCCAAATATTGAGGACGCCGTCTTATGCGCTTGTCACTTCTGTGTCCAAATCTGTTCTTCAACAGCTTGCTCAACCTCAGGCTCTAACTGAACCTCATCAGTCTCTTCCTGACTTGGAGGCACCTCATCCTCACCTGGGGACAACTCGGGCGCCTCCACATCATTCGTCTGCTCAAGAGAACCAGTCTCCCCCACATCCTCATGAGGAAAGAAAGTGAAAGGGACTCCACCTGGCTCTATAGCTACAGACGTTTCCCTCAAATCATCTGCTTGAAGATGACCATGAGAGCCTCTACCGACACCAGAACACTGTCGTCTAATGTCCCTCATATGTCTCCGCATGCCATCCACGCATACTGTGTGCTTGGACACGATCCTGGTCACCTTACCAGGCATCCATTGCTTTGTACACGAAGGTGGAGAAGGTTTCACCCAAACTTCTTCACCAACTAAAAACGAATTCTCGACATCATCATCTTCGGTATACAGATTGACATCAAATGGCCCCCTCCAATGGTACCGAAAAAACAAATTTGAAGGGACAGAGCTCTCCTCTGTCCCCTTCCGAGGCGTCACATTGTACCAAAATGTAGCCTCCTCAGGAGTAATTCCTCCCCTCTCTACAATCCTCTTGATTGTCTGATGATTCCTCTCAACAATTCCATTGCCACCCGGGGCGTAAGCAGCCCGGAATCGCAGAGCAATCCCCCACTCGTCAGCAAACTGAGCAACCATTGCTGACCTAAACGCCATTGAGTTATCTAGCAATAACTCACCACACGGCCCTCGCTCAATATAACTACGTAATTGAGCAATAATATGCATTGCAGATTCAGTTTGCAACCGTCGCCAAATCGCAACCCTCAATGGTCCACAATCCACCATTGACAAATACAATTGGCCATTAAAGTGAGTAACGTCAACTTCTACTCGGAACCAATTGCTATCTACAGATAAATCAGCTGTTGGCACCATATTCTCACCCTGCAAAGCAGCATCAATCCGCTGGCATGCCTCACATCCAGCTAGCTCTTGTTTCACCCGCTATTGTGTCAGATTACAGTCTATCTGCCGAGCAAGGAAAAGAGTCCTATCAATACCCAGATGGTGAGGCAAATGTGCTGCCCAAATGGCATCCTCAGGACCCTCACCTGTGGCACTAGCTGCAACTACACTTACAGCCTCCTCACCGGTCTCACGGTACCCAAGCCATCTCTTAGGTACCCTAGTCATGTGATCGGCTTTATTTTCCACTGAAGGTACAAAACGAACTGTCACATTAAGACCATATTCAGTGATTATATCACCAATCACTCCTAGACGACGCTTGACAAGCATCTCTGCAGCGCCTTTTGTGCGAACATGATCGCGCTTTTCAATGACACTAGTCATCCAGCTGACAACCGTGAGTGAGTCAACAGCCAGCGTAAAGGTCCTGAAACCCTACGCTATGGCCATGTTCACACCACGACCTACAGCCTCAAGCTCGGCAACATTAATGTGTTGATAGTCTGACTCTTTTCTAAGCCATGACGCATCCTCCACAATGCTACCATCAACCTCCAGGGCCACACCCAATCCGAGTGAACTAGCATCAGTCCACATGGTTACTTCACCATGTTGGCTCACTTGCCAAACTCTTCTAACTGGGTCGTCAAGACGAGTTCTTCTTAACAACTCCCTCATCAATTTGATGACTGACTCTTCAACAGGAGAATCCCAGGACCCACTACTTCCTAAATGCTTTAGGAAGCTACAATGAATGCGTAGCCACCCGGCCACAGGGTAGTGACCAACCAACCTGCCACACAATGAAAACAACCCCCGCTTAGTCAACCCCGTCATATTGAGGTCGATGTCAACAAGAGGTGTCTCCCTCGACATATGCAGGCATTCACTGGAATCCTTGTTCAAAGCAATACCCAGCAACCGGCCTCCATCAAGGTCCTCTGGCTCCTTTGTCTCCAGTCCATATTTGGTAGGGTGAGCACGGACTCTCCCACACCAACTATAGACTCCTGCACCACTATATCATCGATATAATGATCAGTTCCACGACGAACCCTATCATCCAATGACAGCATCTTGCGTAGAATGGATGTCATAATCCTCGGTGCACAAGACAATCCAAACCCCAAGCGTGTCAGAGCATAATGAATCCCTTTGTACTGTACAATTTGGTACTTCCACAAGTCCTCAGAAATATGGATCTGCAGATACGCTGACTTCAGATCAACCACCATCAGTTCACCCTGCAACTGCCTCCATTTTCTCACCTTTTCACCACATACAGTGACCATGTCATCACCAGTATGACACTCGACAAAGTCATTCAGCTCACGGTAATCCATGACTGGACGCACTTTGTCCTTGGTTGGCTGAAATACAGCTAACAAAGGAATAACACCTCTAACAGGTCCATCCCACCGCTTCAACCAACCCTTGGAAATCCACCTTTCCAACTCAGCGCAATAACGCTCCCGCACATGTGGTGCCTGAGCACAACTGAGTCTGAAGCCCCTCAGGTGACTTGACCACCGCTAACTGACAATCCACCGACCATCAATGAATTCAGTGGTAAAATCCGGGTCCTCGACTCGAAGTGATCTATGATTGCTTCCCGACCAGTTTTGGTCCACCTTGCTTACCCCTGTGATAGCAATAGCACAAGCCCCTTCACTTCGAGGAGCCCCACAACAGTCCTTGGGGTAAGGTTTACCCCATCGAACTAAGTATTTGGAATCTGACCCCCTCCTAACAGTAACACCACTCATGTGATCGATGACATCCCCACCAAGAAGACAGTCAACACCAAGATTACCTAGCTCACTCATCACTGGTGCAGTCACTCAAAAACAGTGCCCTTGCAACCCAATATAAACCTGACATTGACCTTTCACATGAGAGGCCTTGCCATCTGCAGTCAATACTGCTTTGCCTGGTCGCAATTTATAACCCTCCACCACCCGCGGACTTACTAAAGTCTGCTCACTACCAGTGTCAACAAGACACAGGGAATGACAACCATTCAAGATCGCACTAATGACTGGCATACGACTACAGCTAGTCCTGCCAGCTGCCCCGGACAGCTTCAGACTGTCCCGTGACGCCGAAGCACCACTCAAGATTCCATTGGATCTTGAAGTTCCATTGCAGAGGACGGGCCGCCCTGGTCTCCAACGTCTGAATGAAAATCCTGCCTATCTAAGGCACCAGCACTTGGTGTGGGTTTAGGACAGTCCTTTACCAAGTGCATTGTGCTTCCACAGCGGAAACACGTGGCCTTCGTTAAAGAAGCCTTTTTAAGGGCATTCCCCCTATTCATACGTTTCGTGGGGCATTCCTCCACACCACAACGATAACAGCCAGAGCTGCTACCCTTCTGCTTACCACAAGCAGCAGTGTCGACAGCAGAATGGGCGCGCCCCTCTACTGCCCTCCGCGAGACTATATGGTCTCGCACACGAGTCAACACTGACCCAAAATCAGGCCTGTTCATAGGTCACTGCCCACTCATATATGGAGGCTGGTAGTCCCTCATAAAACGTGACCCTAAAGGCCATGTCATTGAGGGTCAAACCCACCCTGCCCCCAATCACTCCAGGCGACCTAAGTAGATGTCAACTGTTTCACCAGCTGAAAGCCTACAATTGACATACCTACGCCATGCCTCCTGTCTAGGCATAGCATACTCGGCTGTCAGCACAGCCTTCACGACCTCCAAGTTGAGGCCTTGCCCACCAACATTTTACTATAAACCCGAGCAGCATTGCCAGCGAGCATATAAGTTAAAAGTTCTGTGGGCGCCACATGCTCTACCACATATAGCCTCTCATAGGCTACAAGCCACTCTGAAATCTCCACTACACCATCACCGGCGAAGGGAGATAACTGGCGGTAAAGTCCATCCAAAATCAGACCGCGGGCCTGAATAAGGATGCTAGCCAACACACTAGCATCAATTACCATACCCTGCCCCACCACTTAGGGTGCCTCAACTGACATACCAGCATCAGACTGGCCGACCCCAGATGGGCCAGGGACTCCCCCTTGGAATCCCCCAAGGGGCTAGTGCCCCTCTCACCCTCCTTTGACATAAAATAACAAAAAGCCCGGGATAGCTTGTTAGTAAAACCTAATGGTGACCTCCAAGGCTCCCCCTGTCACCACCTTCGCCACCATACGAACTGTAACAGACAGTCCTACACCGTAGGAATAATACAACTAATATTACCTACGGTTAAATAGATATTCATACACAGCTGTACTCTACTTTAAATAGACAAACGTACGCAGTAGTATACAAGAGTGAGGAAATAAATAAATGACTTCCCTCGAGCCTGCAGCACGTCGCTCTCTGATAAACTTTCCTTCACTGACGAAGAACATGTCTTGCCATCACGCTTCAGAAATCTTCCTGTTTATGCGAGAGAGGAATGGCAATGCGCGCCTGCACATTTACCATCTTTCAGAAGGCCAAGATGGCAGCAGCATCACAATATCGGAGAATCACACAACAATATATATATATATATATATATATATATATATATGTGTGTATATATATATAT
>OLMO02000325.1:1920404-1934380 GCA_900291935.2 Cassiopea xamachana
GGCTGGCAGTGGAACTCCATTTCGTAGAGGGTTCTTTAATGCCTTGTTCTGTTCTATGTCATTTAATTGTAGTGGAATGGAGTGGTTTACCAAAAGTCCGTGTTGTTGGAAGATTTTTTCCATATTTATAGCCAATTTTTTGGGAGCTACGGCCATTTCGAATCCATCGTTGTAGTATTCGATAGAATTGTTTAGGCGTTTAACATAGGCATTCATTGTCTTGACTAATGTAACGAAACTCTGTTTCCCAAATGCCATAGAGTATGCTGGTGCTGATGAGGTATTTAGTGGATCATCTGAGCAAGTATCATATTTTGATAGGACGACTTGCTTTCTCCACTCCTCCGGTGATCGTGCTGGATCCTGATACTGTCGAATGTTACAAACTAGGTGTTGTACCAGTTGCCCAAATACACTGTTAGGCTTTGTCTTTTTGCAAATTTCATCTCTGTCTCCTAACACCACATAACTTGCCGATTTTTGCTGTTGTTGGTCTGTTGCTGTTTTAGAGAGTGACATCTTGCCAATGCTGTTAATCTTGAGTCTGTGCTGTGTGTGTCTGATGATGATCGAGAGACAACTGACTGTTGGTGAATCGGTTGTGTGTTCTTGAATTTATAATCGATAGCGCGTGATGTTGCTCACGGTATGAGTGACGTGAGTAGGAAGCGTCTTTTAGTATCATGCAAATTATCTAGCGTCTTTTAATGTTATGCAAATTAGTTGTTTATTTTAAACTAGCGTCTTTTAGTGTTTTGCACATGAATCGTATGATCGTACTTTATGCCCCGGAAATATGATTTGAATACAATGGTAACGGGTGGTTCGATCAAATGAATCGTATGATCGTACTTTGTACCCCGGAAATACGATTTGAATACAATGGTAATGGGTGGTTCGATCAGTGTAGTATAAATACGGGTGTGCTGCACTAGGTTGGTCAGTCTTCAGTGTTCAGTTAGTGAGTCAATGACGACTATTGGGTGCTAGAGAGAGTATGTCATACAGACATTCTGAATTCTATATGGCAGATGCGTCAGTGTTGGAGCAAGGAGCAGCAGAAGCAACAGCAACGTTTGATGAGTTATATCATAAAGAACTATACAGGTGTGCTAAAGATGCATATGTATATATTGCTACTACTACTAATCTGATAGATTATTATGTTTGTACAGTGAGTGAAGTGGATATGAATACAACTGGTGTGGTGGAAAATATGTTTAGAGAACATTCACGAGATACATGTTCCTGCGACTACCGTGTGTTTGTAGCTAGAGGTCCAAATTGTTGGATAGATGGTGATTTCCTGACTGGTAATCGTCCTTATTCATATAATACCAAGGTTGAGGAATCTGTCGTGTCTGAGGTGGTTGAATTAAGGTCAGAGTGTTATAGATTTAATGAACACCCTATAACATTTGAGCCGCGAGAATGTTCTGTAAATGGTGGTTCTTGTAATTGTAATCTTAAAATTACTCGCCTCACTATATCGTATCTTATAAACGATCTATTTGTGCTTCGATATCCTGCCATGAAGTGTCAGTGCTATATACTTGCAGGTGGTGAGAATATTATTAGAGATGGTGTATCTGGAACTATTATTGAACACTATAATGATCGTCCTATAGCACAACAGTATCGTAGACGTTTATTACATACATTTATTCCATTGTTTCAGAAACGGTTATTCGACAATATAGACCAGTGGTGTCCTGACGATATATACAGTAGCGATAGTGACGACGACGACAACAGTGAAAGCAATAATGCCTCCACCAGCACCGTTTAGATGTACTACATGCAATAATGATTTACTAGCCCCACTGAGTGGCAATGAGGCGACACTGCAACAACACAGAGTATTGCCACATCTGAAGTGTACAATGTGCAATAAGTATTTTACAGAACGTCGCAGGGAGGAACATACTATAAAATACCATCGTCACGTCTGTAATATATGCTCAAAACGATTTACAAGGATGTCTAATCTGAGTCGTCACAAGAACAAAGTGCATAGACGATATCAGTGTCCATTTTGTCCAGCATCAATGATAAATACATTCTATGATGGACCAGCAGCGCTGCATAGACATGTTACAGACAGTCACCATGGCAAAACAGTGCATCACTGTGACAGTTGTAACAGTGTATTTTCCAGTGAGGCCAATTACAGACGTCATATAGCAATTGTGCACAACAAACAATGTATATATTGTTGTGGCGACAGCGGTGATGTAGTAGATGGAAGAGGAGATCGATACAATCGATTACCAAAGTTCATCAATTACGACAACATGTGGCAACTACCCACAACCAGAATGTGTGCAATTTTTGTGGCGACATGTTTACAACTCCTGAGGGATTGTATGGTCATCAAATGGATCATTGCCAGCGTGGTTATACATGTACATCATGCGATAGAGTGTTTAATACATTAACACAGTGTCAGGCACATATGGCAAGTCATATATCACGACTTGGAGCGTGCTCGCCATACACAATACCATCGCAAAGACAGCATACATTGTTATGGCATAAACTAATCTATCGTCAAAAACCGTGGGATCAAGATGTGCAGACGATATATGGACGAGGACATTTACAGGATAGAATAAATGCCCATTATAGTGAATTGCGTCGTGCAGCTCTCCCACCAGGAGGTCAGCAACAGAGACGACGTTTAACACGGGAACAGCACGAAGACATGAAATTAAGAGCGTATCAAAATGTGACCAGTCAATACAGTGATAGGCTAAAACAAGTATATGCGGACAATCTACGACAATATGTCAATCATACTACATCGAAAGATGGTAGAATTGAAAGATTCAATGTGAACATGTTGGAAAATCGACTGTTTCTGTCACAGGTAGAGTCTGCACTAAGAGCTATATTTGATGCATGCAGATATCAACGACCGTATAAAATGAATATAGCATTTGGATTCATCCTGTATAAGATGGAAACAGACAAATTTGAGCAGTTTTTTGTTGTGGATCATTTGGCAAGAGATCCTACCGACAAAGTTGTCATAAATCAAATCCCCAATGTATGGACAATTCGGAATGAAGACGACGAAGATTCGGTGATTCGAGATATTCAACAGACAGATTTTTTTGATCTACTCAGAGATCAATCCAATGCAGAACAATACAATTTTTTGATTGTTCGAATGACACACATGGCTGTGGATATATTCCCTGTATTAAAGTGCGATATTCACAATGAAGTAATTGGTAATCGACAATATATTGGGCGTGGTGTGAATGATGACGAGAATGAACTAGAAGATGATGATTTGGTGGACGATGGTGATGAGTATGATACTGATGATGAAGAGGAGCAGACACCTGTACATAATCCATATATACTAGATGAAGTTGATGAAGAAGATGAAAATGGAGATGAAGATGAAAATGGAGATGAAGATGATGAGGCTGAGGCTAATGATGGTGGTCGTACAAGGGAGGAACGAATACGGTCATATGTACAATCCCTCTATCGTGGAACAAGAAATGCTACTCTTATAAGTTTAAAAGATACGATGTCGCAGCATCATGCAGGATCACGAGGTAGCAGTGCATTGCTGTACAAGAAGTTATGTTTTTTCGCGCAGGTTGCACGGTGGCATTTGAAACAAGACAACATCATATCATCTGATGAGAAAAAAGCAATACGAGAGAAGGCGTTACAGTTCTACAACACGTACAAGTATCATTTTAACATACAGTCAGATGATATGTTTGAAGGAGTGCATGTAACTGTGGTACATTTATTGGAGCACATTTACAAGACACGAATAAATGTGTACGAAATTCATTCACTAAAGAAACGATCACAGCAGGATAGAGTAAGACCAAAACGAGAAACATTTGCAAACAAGTATCAGCCAGTTGTACAGCCTCTGTATCTGTCATCAAGTAATGGTGCACATGTGTACAAACGAGACACGCTGAATCTGTTGCTTCACGACAATCACTATTACACAATATCAAATATGAACAAATTAACAACATTGCATTATCGTTGTATATCATGTGGACAACAATTTAAGGGTCGTCAGGTATCTGTGATCAAACGACATATTCAAGAACGATGTGGCAAGATTCGATATCGTTATAGACGTGGTGCTGTTAATCTTCACAAGAAGAAATGGTACACAGCACCCTTATGTCAAGGGATTTGATGCAAATTCATTGTATCTATACTGTCTTGGCGAAGGACAATATACAGGACAGCCAATAATATACAAAAGTGTGGATTCAGATAGATTCCTTATGTGTCGTATGCCTATGAGACGTCATCCTGGTTACAAACATTTATCTAACAAAGACAGTATTGCGGCAGAGGAATATTTGGATTACATAGAAGACGTGCATCTTCGGGAACGTAATATCCATTTGTACAGACAGTACAGAATAGTTCTTACAGTGTCTGAGAAGAAATGGTTGGCCAACAAATTTGCAGAGCACAAAATTCCAGTATGTTGTACATTTAGTAACATATGTGTTGATGGATTTTATTACACTGTGCTAGAGCAAGAAGATGATGGTGAGGAGGAGACAGCAGAAACGATGATGCCATTAGATCGACGTGTGAGACATGTGGTGGAATTTGACGGGTGCTATTGGCACGCGTGTGAAGTGTGCGGTGCAGGACAACAATCATATGGTAGAAGAAGAAATGTTCGAGTTTTTCTTACACGTGAAAAACATCAAATGCTGTACAAATTGAGATACGAGATTTTAGAGATGCGAGGATATTCTATACATCGTATGCGCGAATGTCAATGGACCGAACTGCGACGACAGAATCCGACAATTGACGAGTATTGCAAAAGCAAGTCGACGAATTGACCCGCTGGTGTTTGATAAAGAGCGACCCAATCTGGTCCTGACATTGGATTTGTTGGAGAAACTACAAGAACATAAAGTGTTTGGAATAGTTGTGTGTGACATACGAGTGCCGGACGAGTTGAAGGACTATTTTAGTGATTTTGCACCAATAATTAAACATGCAAATATAAACTATGAGGATATTGGCAACTACATGCAGAATGTTGCGGATAGAATGGGAATAAAAGTGAAAAACAGACGCTGTGTCATCGATTCCTATTTTGGTAAAGGAATAGCTCTCACAGATGAGTATTTGGTGTGGCTTTTACATAAAGGATTAGTGGTTGACAGGGTGTATATGTTTATACGGTACAATAAAGAACCGATATTTCGAGAATTTGCCAACAGCATTACCGAAATGCGTATCAAAGGCGATAAGGACAAACACAGCGAAATGCCGGCTCTGATGGCGAAGCTTATTGGTAATAGTGCATTTGGATCGACTATAACAAATAAAGACAAACACCGAGAAGTCCTTCTGGAGAGCTACAACAAGACAGCAGATCAGCAACACCAACTAATAGATGGAAGCGGTGGTGATTACAGATCTGTTGTTGCATCACTGTTTAATTTTATTAAATACGAACAGATTGCGCCGAGACTACTGGAGGTGGAAAGAAAACATGACAAAGTGATGTATGATCAACTACGATATATCGCAAAGACAATATTTGATCGTGCCAAATTATCTGTGTTAAAGTTCTATTATGATTTTCTGAAGGTAATTCTGAAACCAAATTGTTTTTGCCTATTAGAAACTGACACAGACAGTATCTATATTGCAACAAAATATGAGCGATTTGAAGATAACATTGACCTCTGGAAATTAGATGAATACGACAGACTGAAACCGGAATATGTTATAACTGATGACAAGGACAAATGTAGATATGGAAAGCGACAGCCGAATCGATATAAGGTGGAATGCGAGGGACATCTTATGTTATCACTGTGTTCAAAATCATACTGTGTCTTCGATCAAGGAAAGAAAACTGTAAAATATTCGGCAAAAGGAGTCCAGAAGGCAAATTTCAATAGGGCACATGATACAGAAAAGAGTAAACGACAAACATTTGGTGAGACGGTGATCAATATGTACAGTAATGCATTGGCGACGAATGATGATGACGATAGTGATGAAGGTAATGCCCCCCCGGCTACCGGGCAGCAGCAGATAGCTGGGAACCGCGGATTGAAACGGAAGTATGACACAATGGTTATGTACGAACAGGAGAAAATAATGTTTACAAATTTCTATTGTAAACGAAAAGTACTGCATGATGGGATACATACAGTACCATTGTCTATATAGTCAATAGCAGCAGGTACTTGTGACAGTTTGTATTCTATTATAATCAGTATTTTCGGACGTTGGTTTGTCGATCTCGTTGGTTGCAGCACAACACTCATCATGTCGTTATTGTCAACTATTGATAGTAAGTAGTAGCTATACATTTACTAAATATTATTATCTTGTAGTATGTCGTCATTGTCGTCGAGAGGTGATGGTGGGGAGGGAGAGGCAAAGCAGAGACGAGGACGAAAACGTACTAAAAGCACTAGTACAACAGCGACAAAAAACGGTAGTGGTCGCGCGCCAACAGCAGTATTCACTCAAGATACAATACTACAACGATTAACATGTCCTGCAAAATATCAATATGAGACATTTATGTTTCTGTATGATTTCTTTATGTGTCGAGCTAGCACATCGCCATTACAGCATCATCAGCAGCAATCGTCCTCATCGTTGCAACTCCCATCAACAAATACATATATTTCAAACATTATCTCCTCAGCATCCCAGGTGACGGGGGGAGAGAGCACTACTACTGATGAGGATGTACCAATACCCGTAGACGAATTGAAAGAGTATTGATATGAAGATCATCGGTATGAGACATCTGCAGAATTGGAATCTAAACTACGAACATTTCCACGATGTAGAATTGTACATGAACAATTATCAGTATATCCCATAATGTCATACGAGAGAACAGTTCGAACAATAACTATTGTCATGGAAATATCTGTACAGATATTATTTCGACAATGTCATTTATTTTTATTACAAAATGGACACCATCAGCATAGCAATAGGGGTGGTGGTAATAGCTGTGGTGGTGTTCTAATGGCACTTCCCCCCTCTTCTATTCGATTATCACATCGGGACGTTGGTCGAATGTTTGTGGAGGCGTGGAGAAATTATGTATTGCAATATAAGTATGGAAAATCATATCCACACACGATCACATTACAATGTTGTCACCGTCATAGCGGGTCATTAGATGTCATACCATATTGTAAAGAACAATTGGATATTCACACATTCCATACTGATGAGATTATATTAGATTATTATTCATTTGAGGTAGATGAGATCAAGAAAGGGACAAATCTTAGTAGACTAACTCAGTCTATGAAACAATTAGAGTTGGGAGAACATGTGAATCCAACATACGTGCCGCTGTTTTCAAGACTATATAACAAGATTGTTGTACAATCTCAACGATATCTGCTGTTAGCAAATGAGTTCACATTGAGAAATCAGCAAAATCAGCAACAGCAGCAGTCTACAGAAGGTGGTGGTGAGCAGCAAATACAACAACAAAAAAAGCGTGGTAGAAAACGACGAGATCCTGATACTATAGCTCGTTTATATGAGCACGAAACACAGCTACGAAGTAAATGGTATGATCAGCAACAGCAGCAACAACAGGAACAACAACAGGCAAGTAACACACACACGTCACCCTCTATTACTTATTTTTGTAACAATCTTTGTAAATTAGTTGAGTCACAAAGCCATTCTTTCTTTGCATATGTTATCTGTGTGTCCATGGTACTATTCTTCTCATATATTAGGGCATTTGGTTTCCTGGCAGATTTGGATCAGTGTGACAGTATTCCTTTCCTTCTTCAAATCGACAATTTTTTTCTCATATATTAGGGCATTTGGATGTTTCTTGTGTCTACTCATATCTATCATATTTGGGGATATCTGGGGTGGTGTTGTTGTGTTAGAGAAATCTTTCAAAATAGTTGTGGTGCATGGTGTCATATATCTACTAGAATACATATATATAGCAATACAACGATAGTACTAATAGCACACATATATAGCAAGACACATGTGTAATACCATATATACATAGCAAGACACAATAATAATATATACTAGATAATACATAACTATATGGCACATTCATTATTACCACAGCCATCATTGTCACTTTCATTAGGTGTTTCATCTTCTGTTGTGGTTAGTTAGTTATGTACTATCCCTCCTACTCTTTCTCCCCCTCTTTCTTCGCGTTCTTGAGAATAGAGGAATATCGACGTTGTTTGTTTCTGTCTAGCATCAATCCATACATTGTAATCTATCCCTCATACTCTCCCCCTCTTTCTTCGCGTTCTGGATTATGCAATTATGATTCAAGAAAAAGGATGTTCAGGTTTTGTAACGTTGATTGTAAAAGTCTTCTCTTTTGCTAATTAGCATTTATGAACAACAACGAGTGGTAGAGGGTGACGTGTGTGTATTTTTATATTTACAGATGATAGAAGACGACAGATCAGATGATATATCAACCAATGATGATGATATGTTTCAGTCCATATTACACACAGTATTTAACAATAGCACCTCATCATCAGCAGTATCACTACAATCACCACCACCACTACCAACAGTTGTTGCACCAGCAGCAGAGTCATCTGGATATGGACGATATAAGAAAGACATTAGAAATTGTATTGATCATGACAACGATGGCGATACGACACCACCAGTGGTGGATGAGGGCAAACATAGTACTTCACATATAAATGATGATACTACTAGTTCAACTATGTCTACTCATCCACCACGACGACGGCGATATATTAAACAATCGAAAAAACGAACTACTAATTCAGACTCATCATCTATGTTAATGTCAAATATAAATTTGATTATGTAATATAGTATATCTATCTACTATATATGTTATATTATTATTCTCTGTAGAATATGCACTGAAACTTATGAAACGTGCCTGGAGGGATGGCACAGCACCAACACGTACATTGGATGTACCAGATTTTGTTGAACGCCATGTTCATGAGAATTTTGCTGTATCTATGGGTCCTAAACTGATACCCAAACATAAGCATCTAGAAGGTACAAAATCCCCACTAATAGTGCGCAATCCTCCACATCATGTTCATAAATCATTAAATTTGAATAAATCTAGCATGGGAACAGAAGGTGGTGGTGCTACATCAAACCACGTAAAAATAAAGGGGCGACGTGCTGTAAAAAAAGATAACGAATTACAACACCATCCTTATGCACATGCAGCAAAACATGCAAAACGACAAGGCGGCGGTCTTGGCTTTGGAGATGATGTTGATGGTGACACCAATGATGATATGTCGCCATCTCCATTATTTACTAAAGCGGGAATTATTGGAACACCCGAATTTGATTCATATGATAAGTACCGTTTGGATATATTTCCATTCAAAGAAGCATTAAAACACAAAGTTAACAAGTTAGTACTTGAAAAACAGAAATTAGACAGAATTAATCAGCAATTACGAGACGAGCGTCGTCGTCAGCTATTAGAAGACAGAATGCGGGGCGGGTCTGGTCGTCGTCATGCTCGTCATGTGCACCAGCAGCAGCAGGAATCAGAAGATAATGAGACAACAGCAACTGAAGGGGGTGATGATGAAGACGATGATATTAGTGAAGATAGTGGTACTACTACTGATACTACTGAGGAATATGATACTGAGGAAGAGGAGAATAATGAAGACGATGAGCAGCAGCAGCAGCAGCAGCAGCAGCAACATAAAGATGTTGGTAGTTGTATGTGTAGTGATTGCTTGAACAAATATACACCATTGTAATATATAACTATATATATGTTGTTATGTTACATGCTTGTAGTCATTTGTTGAGATTACTTCTCAAGTGTTGTATACACTGCTGCATGAAAAAAAATGTGTGATAAGAATGCAAACTACGATGATGAGACGTTGCATAGAGATGCTGAAAAAGTAGAGAAATACTATATGGAAATAATGGGTAGGATGTTACAGGATGAATTTGACACATGTAAGGATAAATTAATGACGCATGGCGAGTGGGAACGTGGGGTAGTAAATTATTGCAATGATCGACTAAAGTATGGAGTGAGTGCTGCAGACTGTAGAGATTTTAGGATGCGTGTACCATTTTCGTGCCTAATTTCTGGTAAATCACAGTGTGGTAAAACAGAATTGTTAGTGACAATATTGTCACAATGGAGATACATAACAACAGATCACAGTGGACAGTATTCCAGGCGATTATATTGGTTTTATGGTACCGCATCGATAGAACAAACTAATAGAGTCAGAGAAATATTTGAACAATGGAGAGATGAGGATGGGGTAGATCGTAAAGATACAGAATTACATTTCATTCAAGTAACATCATTTAAGGATGATAAAATTCGACTGGTACTAGATGATATTCGCATGGCAATTGTTGTATTTGATGATCTGATGAATGAAATGTGCAGCGATGAGACAATAACTAATTTCTTTAGCAGAGAGTGTCACCACAGAAAACTGTGTATATTTCACGTCTGGCAAAATTTATTTCCACAAAAAAAGTATGCTGTAACACTATCTAGAAATACACAGTACAAAATTATATTCGAGAATCCTGAATTGCGAATTCAATTGAACACAATGTTGGTGCAAATGTATCCAAATAAAGTACACCAAAGAGTGTATAATAAAATTATGGACTTCTTTCAAAAAGAGCCACCTACTGAGTTTCCATTTGTCATGTTTAGAACATCTCCACAAGAAAAAAATAGAGACTGTACGATAATTGGATACGCTGTGAACAGAAATGTTGACGATCTGAAAAATCATATATTTACTAAACCTCCTGTAGTAATTATGTAAAGCTGTTATAATTGAGAAAGAAAGAGGATCAATTAGACATGGCAGGTTTAGCAGTAGGATTAGGAAGTATGTTGTTACCATCCTTGCTAAAGGCGGTTGGATTAGGAGGAGGGCGAGGACGCGGACGTGTAGCAGCAATATTAGGTCGAGGAGGTGTAAAGGGAATGAAATGGGGCTACAGAAAATGCGGACGATGTGGCAAAGCTAGGCATAGATGTGCAGGTAGAAAAGCAAGAGGACATAAACGACGACACAAGGGAAAAAGAAAGAGAGGGCGAAGAGGAGGACGTCGTAAAAACAAACCACTACAGAGACACGTACGGTGGAATTAATATATTATCACAAGAGTAGTATATATAGTATTACATCGATTAATAACAGCACATTATTATAGTAGTATAGAATAGAGAGACAATCAATAATGGCACTACGAGGAGCAGCAATGTTAGGGGCGAGATTAGCTCCCAAAGTATTAAAAATATTAGGAAAAACAGCAGGCAGTGCAATTGCTGGAACAGCTGTTGACAGAGTTGCGAAAAAAATATTTGGTGGTGGACGAGCCCGAAGACGATTACGACGTATGTTGCAGCACAGACGACGAACAAGAGGGCGAGGTCGTCGCTGAAGACGAAGAAGACGACATCATCGTAGACGAGGGCGAGGACGGGTGAGAGGGCGAGGATTGTTTACATCATTATTAGGACGATCCGCAATACGGTGGATGGGTGGCAAACCAGTTCGTAGAAGACATCGTAATCCTGTTCACAGAATAAAATCGTGGGCTACATCAAAAGCAAAATCTTGGATAGCAAAAAAAGTACGTAAACATCTTGGAGTTGGAGGAGGGCGTGGACGACACGCTTATGGTGGTCGTGGATTACGTTTGTTTGGTGCGCCAGGGTTGGTACGACGAAATCCATATAAATTTCAAACTGTAGCACGTAAACGCAGGGCAGGTACGACATCAACCTCACGTGGTGGATGCAGATATCATAGGCGTCGACATCACCGAAGACGCAGATAAAACAGCAACCAACAGTAGTGAAATATGGGTAGAAGCAGCAAAAAACGACAACAATTAAAATTAGCACAAAGAGCGCATCCATTATCTCATATAATACGAAGTATAACGTCTAAAACTAAACGCAGATTATTACGTGAGCAGTATAATCATGGTGGTCATAGACAACGAAAAAGTCAAAAAACAGAAAACCTATTATCATCAGGGTTTACATTTAGTGGAGCTGGAGCACGATTTCAACAATATGGTAAACTTAACCATAATGCATCTGGATGGAATGCGGACAGAATTGATAGATTATTGGAGCCGAGGGTATCAAATGAAGAAATGAATCTGCCAGATGGACCAGAGCCTCGACTTGACTCTGATTATATTGATAAACACTTACTGTGCCTACCAGAAGAATTACGCAGAAATATACGACGACAGGGAGTAAAAAAAAGACAACGCAGAATAGAGAGTTATTTTGTAAACACATACGGCTATATCCCCCCTAGGGTACGACGACTTATTAGTGGATCATATCGCCCCTCACACAAGGGACTACCCGCATTGAGACGAACAGCAAAATCTGATGCTAGAAGACGGTATATACAACATTTATCCGGATCGTCATCACCATCATCACCATCATCATCAGTATCAACACCACCACGACGTCAACAACACCCTCGACGCGCAGCAGCATCAGCACGTACACTAGCACATGATAGTTCTCCCTCAACATCGCACATGTCCCCATTAGGATTTGATATGTCTCCAATAAGTCCTTCAATACACGATATAATACAGCAAGTACAGGGTAAACAACCTCTTCCACCCACACAACAGGGAACACCATTTCAAGTTGTAAATCGTCGACAGTATGATAGATCCCGATCGCCCTCAGTAGAAATTACAGGTGATCAAGCAGGGCAAACACCACCACCACCAACACCCCCAACACCACCAGGCGAAAAACAATATGAAGAATATGATGAAAACTCTCCACCATATAGTACTCGTAGTAGTAATTTTATGGGATTTTCTCCTCTTCAAGGACCACCAGCTGACACACCACCCCCATTAGCAGCTGCGCAAACACCTGGACAGATGGCAATGAATTTAGTAGAAGATTCGGCTAAAGATCTAGAGACAGTGCTCAATGTTGCAGAAACTGGAGTTAAATCTCTACTCTCAAGAATACGAGCTGGTGAAAAAGTAGTAGCTGCTGCTGCTGAAACAGCACAACAACCACCACCAACTAATGATAGCAGTTGGATTATAAATGATAATGATAGTGATGCTGCGTTGCATGATATATTAGAGGAAGAATTTAACCATCCTCCCATAAATACAAGTATTGGAGATGACAGACAGCACAGAATGGAAATGGAGAGTATGTATGAGGACCTATTAGACCATAATGACACTCCTATACCACCACAAACACCACCTCGCGAACGACGCCTAGAATTACCACCACTTTACACACCTGCATCTCGTAAACCAGTGAGTCGTATAGCGTATAAAAAACCAATGCCAATACCACCAGCCCGCATAGCGCATAAAGCACCAATGGCACCCCCACCTCCACCATTACCACTATCTCGTAACATATTAGCCCCACCATATCCAGTATTGTCACCACCATCCATGTTTCGTGATAGAAGAAGAAAGAGTTCTGCCGCACCATATCCAATATTGTCACCACCATCAATGTTTCGTGATAAAAGAAGAAATTTTGGAACTCAAGTAGGAAATGATAGAGGAGTGCATAACACTCTTAACGCTATATTTCACGATTTCTGTACTGGAAAAAAGAACACTAGACAAGCCACACATAAAATTTTGGATATTGTACACCAAATCAGTAAAGACAATATCAGATAAACATTAGCATTGTACACTGTGCAGTACAAGTATAGCAGTATGTATGGTAACAGTACCAATCACAGGAGGAGGTAACCATCACGCAGTATAATGGGAAAACATCGACGACGACGACATCGACGACGACACCAGACACCAGGTGTACTACAGCATTCGTTATACGAATCTGTACCATCAGGATACAGAGATCACCTCACATCAAAGGCAATTAAATCAGCGACAATGTATGGCAGTACTATGTC
>OLMO02000325.1:1979321-2004790 GCA_900291935.2 Cassiopea xamachana
GAAGAGTGCATATTAATCGATTGCTTCATGCTCAAAAGAATCAACATATTACTGGACGCGGTATAGGACCACACAACACAACACAACTAATGTTTCGATCATCAAAACACAGACACATGCCTAAAGCTGGTGCTGGTGGATACGCAAGAGCGTACAACTCATCGTACAAAAGTAAATTGGCACACGATGTTATTGTAGATACAAATCCGGCAGTGTCCTCAAGTATGATGATGAAAAATCCACTAAAATATGCGCATGCACAAGAGATGAGTAACCGTATATTGAGAAAAGGAAGGAAACGTATGGGAGTTAGAAATAATGCAGAGAATGCTCAAGCATACGTAAATGTAAACCCGCTTCACAAATATACAACACGATGGTTTGCAAATACAGCCTCACTTATGTAACTATATATACCAGATGTGTGCAAACAGGACTAGTTAATACATATATATAGATGAGATCAAGACCTACAGCAAAATGGGTAAAAGCAGACGACGACATCACAGACGTGGTCATGGTAGTAGAGGGAATTATTATTATATTCCAGGACCTGGAACAGGCGTATTCAGTCCTACAGTGTACGCCCTTCAGGTACGCAATTTGCCCCGATTACCTGGAATAACTCCTGTTGTTACGAATAAGTTTGGAAATAAACACTACAGAGTGCAGAAGTACGCTTCAACATTATATAGACTATGAATGTGACAAATATCAACGACAAAAGGGAATTTAACGAAGATGGTACGTACAATGGAGCCTACGGAGATATGGTACAGGTGCCAAAATCGCTATACACGTTTATGATACAATCTAGCCAGCAGATATTACCATCAATCAACAAGCATGTAATTGCGTACAATATGAAGAAAGCAAAAGAAAATGCAGCAGATCCAAAGACCTATCGATACTATGTTAATCAAGCAGCATTGTATAAAAAACACAATATCAACAATCCCGATGTGGATCAACGAATACGACAATCGCTATCAGATCCTGAACTTAAACGTGTTGAAGACAAACTACAACGACTGCGTAATTCTCCTACCCTAAAAACCGATATTGGAATGAGAGAGTATCAAAATCTTCATATAGAACGAGAGAGGCGATATAATGTTCTTGAGGAAAATGAACACACAAAATACCAAAATTTTATCAACAATCCATCGAATAATATCGTCCCCCAGCCAGAATCCATGAAGGATACACCCTATCATTCTAGAACTATAAAATCATTCTTAGCAAAACATCCAGACTTAATGCAGCATGATATATCTGGCAATTTGTACGTACTAGGAAAGAAGGTATCCGATAATCCCAAACAGGGTGGTAAGATTCTACATTGGATAACGCATGACTATTCTGATTTGTCACAAATTCCACACGGAACATCTGCAGTTATTAATGCGCTACGAAAGAAGGGATTTAATATAAATGATATTGGCAACACGTATCTACGGGAACATCTTCAGAAGAAATTACAACAACGACGACAACAGAGACAACAAACACCTCGTGGAGCGACAGCAGAAACACCTGGGAGAACACCTCAGCAGCAACGTGGTATACCATCATCATTTCTAACACCACCATCTACCGTCCATTCATCATCATCGTTAATAAGCACCCCAGCTACAAGAGAGGCAGATAAATTATCACATTCTATCAGAGACAGCACAGATCGTATCTCAAGACTAACAGAAAAATATAAACATCGTCTGCCATCATCATCAGGAGCACATGGTAGCAGCACACCTGCACGACCATCAGCAACAAGTACAGATGATCCTCGCAGAAAGCATAAAAGAACAACATTATTTGATGACGGACGTCGCGATGACTACAATCTGAGAACACGACACAGAAAAAAATCGAAGGACGATGATGACGATAACCGTCCAAAGAAACATGCTAAACGCAAGACCAAACGGCACTAATATCAGATAGTATAAATAACTACTCTACCATTCGCAGTAACTCAGTTAATACAAGATGGATAATACTGATGATGCTATCAACAGTGCAGCAGCAGCTGGATCATCAATGTCTCCAGCATATGAGGAATTTACAGACGAAGAAGACGAAGTTGATAATAATACTGCTGGTGATGGGACAAAAACCAAAAAAAGTAGTAACAAAAAGACAGCATCAAAAGGAAAAAAAGCGAAAACGTAATGATAGTATTAGCAGCAGCAGCAGCGGCAGCAGCAGCAGTAGTGATAGCGACGATAGCAGTAGTGGTAGTGATAGCGATGAGAAACCACCACCAAAAAAATCTAAAAAAAAATCATCTGCTTCAGCTACAAAAAAGAAAAAACGGACACAACAGCAAAAGGGTGGTGGCGATACAGCGGACGATCCCATAAACAAATTAGTAGAAATGGCAATAAAAAGTCAAAAGAAGCAATTCAAGAATCAAATGATAAATTCTGTAAAGACAGATGTGCTATCTGCTCTACAAAACAGACTCAACAACTCCTCCACACCACCGTCAGGAGACACTACTGCTGCATCAAGAACAGATAAATCACTAGATGAAGATGGTAAAACAGCATCAAAAACACTACCAAAGGAGTACATGAAGCGTATAAAACAAGCATACAAGGAGCACGAAGAAGGCTATGACGACTCTCCAAAATTCAACACGAAACAGCACAGAAAATCAATAAATAAACTGTATGGTACAATTGATCAGCTAAATGGTGTAGAACTTCTTAGAATACCATATATTGATAAGGAAATGGGGCTCCACGATTTTATTACAAAACATGGGTTAGATAGGAAAGTAAAAAAACTAGATAAGAAAACTTTGTCAGCATCCCCCGATAAGACCATTCCCGAAGCTGAATATGCCGCACTTAGAGATGCCTATTCATCATGTATGTTATATAAATATTTCTTTACTCGTTTACTTCCATACGTTACAGTTCCCTATATTCAGTAATACTAGACTTATATAATAATACAGTAGAAGTAGATACATATATAGATATATGCTTGATTGAGTGATTATGGCTGATATTGTTAACAACGATCGTGATCATTTGTTTTCTCATCTGTCATCTCTTTATCGAGATCCTAATAAATTACCGGGAGGTGCGTACAAAGGATTGACAACGTTTCATAAACACATAAAAAATCGTCAGAAACTTGGTATCGATCCGGAACTGCAGGGGCATACGTTATCACGACAATTGATAGAGGAATGGAAGCATACCGATACGGCATACACTAGATATAAACCATCGAGACGAAAACAGTTTCCACGACGCCCATACAAAATCCTCAATCCGGATAATATATGGGAAGGAGATCTTCTTGATATGAGTCGATGGAGTAAAAAAAATAACAATATTAAGTTCATACTAGTGCTTGTAGATCAGATGACAAAAAAGTATACGCATGTCCGTGTAAATCGAAAAACACTGATGATGTTCTAATTGCATTTCGTAATATATTTGAGAAACAAACAATGTCGCGACCAAAAATTATATATACTGATAATGGATTGGAATTTACAAATTCACTTGTGCAAAACTATCTAACAAACAAGGTACACGTACGACACGTTACGACAAAGAATCCATCCATTAAATGTGCAATTGCTGAACGGACAAATAGAACATTGAAAGTAACACTTGTGCGTATTGCAGATCATAATAACGGCAGATATATTGATGATCTAGACAACGTTATTAGAGGCTATAATGAGACACAACACTCAGCTACGGGATTTGCACCAAATAATGTTACTCCTATAAACATTGACACAGTACGACAACAATTATACAGACGGGCGGCTAAACGACGAGCTCAACAATTCGGTAAGAAAACATGGGATTCTGGTACCGATGTAAAATCGGCAAAATTACAGGTTGGAGAATGGGTTCATCTTCAAGATAACAGAACAGACAGTGATGCGTTTCGTAGGGGGTACGATCCATCGTTCTCACAAGAACTGTACCAGATTGCAGATGTATCAGTGAAGGATAAACAAATTACGTATACTTTACGAGATTTAGGCGGAAACCTGTTACCATCTGCGTATTACTATCCAGAATTATCTAAGACCAAATTTGCTCATAAGTTTACTATAGATCGATCTAGTCCACAACGACAATTTACCGATCAACTAGATCCCACTGTAAAGAAAACACAATATCGTTATATTAAAATCAACGAATATCGACAACCAATTTGGATACCGGACGAGGTATTACAGAAGGGTCGGAGCGCAGAAGAACGACGAACACATACAATTTCAAGTGCAGTATTTATGCATTGGCTAAATAACTAGAATAATGACTAGCAACGCTGCGACACGAATGTTTACGTATCATGCTGCTGAACAGGGATTGGGAGAAGATGATGAGGCACGATACTACTACACAGCAATGTCAAATACCAACACAACAAACACAAATTCCAATTTCGTAAACGAACCATATGGAGGAATTCATTTTTACAGAAGTAGACAATATATTACACCGACAGGTCCAGTAGACGATGAGCAGTGGGGAGTACGACTACTGTCGTGTTCACTACCACGACACGAACAGAAACCAGATGCTATAGCTCATGACATATGGTTCAAACGACTACATCTTGGCGAGGAATCCCCACTGGATTCGACATTGTATGACAGACTATATTCCAAGAAAATATTATATGGTAGTAAATATTCAAGAATATTAGACACTCTACCTCCGATACGTCCACGTCCAGATATAGCACAAGAAATACTCAACGCAAAAAATGGAACCTACCCCACAGAATTGGAACATTTTCTAGAATTTGAGTATTGGTTTCCCCAATTTGGTGGACTCTATGGTACAGCCCACACATCAGAAGGTATGCAGAGAACACAAACATTTTTAGGCATCAAAAAAGTACCTGCTGCAAAATCTCCTGTCACAACAGACACCTTTGATATTGACATAAAAAGAACAGCTAATGTAACATCAGATAATTCAAGAACAAATCAGGAATACTGTTTTGATAAAAGTGAAGGGGGATATTACCAAATTATGCGATTAAGCAGAACATTGGCTATTCTGTTGGGAATAGATTCGTGGGAGGAACAATCATATTTTCCACACTGTCAGTGGACAACAGCAACACCAAAACCAACAAATATCAAAACGGGAACTAATGATAAATTCTATGCAAGATTTATTGACGATGCCACAACCACCTGTCGTGTGTTAACCATACCACCAAAATGGTATGTATTTCAAGAATTAGCAGATCTTATAAATATGTGGGTTATCTCACAGTGGCCAGATAAATTTGGTAATAACAGCCTGGTAACAAAGGATCCAGATCCCCAGAGGACAGAATGCTGGTTCAACATCCCCCCTAAATTCAGTGTGAATGTCGACGATACTACAGCACCACACAATTGTCGACAATTATTTAATATAGCTAGTGGAGTGTATACTGGCCAGAAAAAGAATGGATATGTACTTAATTTTATAACGCCAGATTATCCCCCGTATTTAGAACGCTTAACACAGTTTTCACAAACAACAAAATTAGAAAACGAAGCAGCATTTATGACAAAATACTTAACTCAGTTTATGTCACAGCCAACTAACATTAAACCTCAAGGAGTTAATGGAGCAAAGCTATTTGTTAGTAAACGTAGTTTTTTTGTACAGCTATTACACAGAAGTTATCACCCAGAGACAAGCGAATATAAAGTCGCATCAGACAATCAGACTAAGGAGTTCAACGTCCTTCCCGATTATGGAGCATATATGCAGGCGACTATGGACACAGTTCCTAGCACTATCGATGGACAGTATGTGGACATCCTAATATGTATACGACACCCCGACGCTGTTGCGTTCTCTTCCACATCTTACTACGATGACCCATCAAAATACAGAAAAATAGCCTACACAGATTATGTTCCAGTCCCCATTCGAGCATCAATAAACAGCATGTATATTCCCCGAGGAGTACCATATATTATTAGCGAATATTTACGAGACCTTATGTACCTAAATCACACTGTAACTATTTTGGCACCAAATATGGTATACGAGAATGCTGTGGCGGGAAAACTAGATAAAACAGTAGAATGTTTTCAGTCTAGACGACCGCGTGATGTATATCCGTGGACAAAACAATGGTTCCAAATAAAACGACCTATAATGCATGTAGTACGTCGAGATATCTTTGACAATCGTTTTCAATTTAATGTAGAGCTTGCGCACGGAACATCGACCACAATTCGTACACTGTCGCAATTAAGTGATACTGCCAAAAACTACTACGCAAACAATTCTATTCTGATGATAGGAGACCACTCTCCAGTGGCATTAATGTTCGTATTTGAAAAGTAATATATTTTATGATAACAATTGTGCTACTAATACACTACTACACGACAATGGATGAATCTATGCCAAACAGAGAACCTCGATGTGTAACATTTACAACAAATCAAGCACCACATCAAGTGAGTTTTTGTCCTAGATCATGGACGTCAACAGAATCTCCCCCATCAACACTGAATACATCTGAAAATGCGATACTATTTCCTACCGAGGATTTTGACCTATCTGGAGACAGATGGTATGTATTTATGGACTCCTATTCGGTTACACTTCGTCTTCCAATGGGGAGCAAAATAACTCCATTATCACAGCAAATATTGGAAACTACTAACGGGATAGTATGTTCCTGTTTGTCCATCAAATAGTTGTCCATGATGGACAAAGGACAGGCAGAAGATATATCACTCAACGGAAACAAATATGAAGCTGTCTATCCAATTAATGTATTATCGTATGGTAGTAGCAGTAGCACCACAACTAGTGGTGGATATACAGTTATTAAAGATACAATATTACACGAGGAGGCATATCATGTTACTAGGGATACGTATGCAACATTTGAGGAAGGGCCGGTAGCACACCACTATGCATATCTTACACTGCCAACAGATCACAAATCAACAGCGCCAATACCTCACCCAATATTTTATCCGCTACCGACTGACCTGCCAACAGACTATGATAGAAAATCAGTCACCTTAAATATCTACTTAAAATTACCACACGTAAATGAAGGAGCAAACATACGACGGCGATTCTATATACCACTATTTGATGGACAAACAGGAACTGCTTCACCACTGGTGTACGATTCATTTATAAAACTGAAAATCTGCAACGAGGCATATCTACAACAGAACAAACTAGGACCACTGTACTGCACAGATTTGCAAGACGATATGAGTTTTGGAGCAAAGTATCTACTAGGGACAGTAAACACTCTCACATATGGTACTAGTTATAAACAATATCCACTCAAAGTGAATTTCACAAATGCAGCTATACAATCAAATGAACAGATACGTCGGGACGATTTACAACTAGATGCAAACAAGACATGGGAGATTGGAGTAACTCGAGTGACGTACAATTTATCAGAATCTCAGTTAATTATGATTCCTCATCCCTCTGTAGCAAAACAAAAAGGCATTTACGACCTATATGCAGGAGAGATTATGATTGGTCCTTGTGCTTACTATCCTATTGTATCAACAGATGATATGCCACCACATTTACAATTGCACTCAATGGGAACCGCACTAACATCAATATACTCGTGGAATACATCAACTCAATCTCAATTTGTAGCCTACGCAACTGATCATTTTGGACGACTATACTCAATGACGCGAGAATTACGTGCACACTTGAGTGATACTACCAGTGCAGGGGATACGTGGTACACACAGGACCTACAGACACCATATGATCATACAATTACGGCGTTGCGATGCCCAGTATTTAGGTGGAATTACACGGACAAATTACTTGCCAAGTATCCTACTCGATTTCAAATACACAACAATGAATTTGCGTTGTTTTCTCTGCGCGAAATTATTAATGATGTCACTATTATTTCAGATTCTGATAAAACAACTGCTCAACAGTGGGCACAAGCCTACAAAATATCTGGATGGCATTGGAGATATGATATAGTTGGAAAACGTGTTTGGTATAATGTTGCCAACTCACTACCCAAATTACCGTTTACATTACTGGATCATACTAATCAGAGTACAGATTCAACAATTAAAAACTATAGTGTAAAAATTGAACCATCGTACGGAACCGTATACATAGCGTTGGGGTCAAAAATGTCGAAAATGTTTGGTTTTACACACGAGAAAATAACCCGAAAATTAATGGATATGACTACTGGTACTGTGAAGCGTCAAGCATTGAATATTATTTACGACAATGTTCGAGAATCTTATATTTCCCCATGCCAAATGGTATCCCGAGATGCGACATTAGCCCCAGTCGCACCGCGTCCATATACACACGAGTCACAAGCACCAGCACCATCACCACAAACACTAACATATTTATGGTCATTACCAAAATTACAAGGTTATACTGTAAATTCCCTAAATTACTATTATTTACCAGATTGGCCACGTGTTGTATATTCGGATGCAGTATTGGACACAGTTGGTGGAGATGATATTCTTATATACACAAACATGCTACCAAATATTACTAGTATTGGCAATCATTTGTCTCCCCTTCTTGTTCAGATTCCATGCCCGGCACATATGTTTGGTAGGAGTCGAATGGGCATACCATACAGCGATTTAGCAGACAAAACAAGAATAATGGTTACACATACGTGGGAAATTGAGAATCCTCAATTTAGTACACTAGCCCCCGGAGTGAATCTTGATGATATGCTCGTATCGGTAGCTAATTCTTACGGAGACAAATTGCATTTGGGAGTTATGGATATTCAAATTATTGTCAGAGAAAAAAAGTGATATCGCTGCTAGTATTACTAGTTATCCTATGTGTTGCAGTAATAATCATATTATAACAACAGTAGCATACAAACTAGAACCACATATCATCTCAGTATGAATAGAATTCAGCGAAATATAGAACAGCCATCAGTATCGTCAAGAGACGTCGTATTATCACGATATATACCAAAAGGTTGTAGCAGCAGTATGGGTAGTCGACGCCGACGTGGCAGAAGAACACGAGGTCGCGGTCATCGTAACAATTTATTAGGACCTCGAAGCCCTGGCATCTGGTCTCCCCCTCCATTTATACGAACAGCAAGGCGAGCCACATCTGGCTGGGGAAGAAGTGTTGGATCTGGAATTGGAGATATTCTGTCTACAGGATTAAAAACAGTTGCAAATCGTGGTAGCAAACTTGTGAAACAAGAGGCAAAAAAACACGGTACGAAAATTGCAAAATCAATACACTCAAAAGGACAACAAATGGTAAAATCAGGACTAACAACTGCCAAACGTCGCACCAAGTCAGCAGTTCGAAAGAAAAGTATAGCTACCCAAAAGAAAGTAGCAAAGGCGCTATCATCTGCTCTGTCTTCAGCTAAACACAAATCATCACATAAAAAACGCGCTGGTGTAAAACGTCTTGCAAGTGCAGTAAAATCTATTACAAAATCAAAGACATCTAGAAAACACAGATCATCATCTCGTCGCAAATCAGTACACACTACAGGCACACGACGAAGGCGACGACGTCATAAAGGATTGTCAAGAAAACGCAGAATTGGATTATCAAACAAGAGCCTTATTGGACTATTATAACCTAACTAACAATGCCGATAAGTGATGCACTAGCTGGAGGGATTGGACTGAATACAACAGCCAAATCTCTATTACAAAATATAGCCTCAAAATCTAACAAACATGGTAGTAAGAAACGAACTCAAAAACAGTCTGATGACGAATCATCATCTTCATCATCTAACAAGGAGAAAACATCACACAAATGGATGAAATTGGACAAACTTGATCCTGACAGATATTATAATAGACGATTGTTTGGACGTGGAGATCTAGTGTCACAGGTACAAAATCAAGTATCAATAATTGGAGAACAATCACAATACGGGAATCCAACCGTTCCAGAATTTCATCAAGGAGGACCACGTCGTCTTGGTGGATCTCAACCAGGGGGTGAAAAACTGAATTTTTTTCCACAAACATCTATCTACCATCTCATAAAAACAACTCAGATCCTACGTACACCTCCTGTGAACGTAACTGTGCCCGGATTCGATGAGACAATCACAATTATAATAGCACAACAACCCGGTATATTTATTGATGCTAATGAATTTGTCTTAGAAGCTGAACTACAAATGTACTACAGAGACGTTCCCTGGGAAACTGCTGGAACAGGACTCAGCCATGCTTACAGAAAATGCATTTCTCCTGTCAATAATGTGTTAGCTAGCCTATTCAAATCCGTAACTGTGTCAGCAAACAATCAACCAATAATCACATATGATTATGCTACTATGGACTATTTTGAAACTGTATTTCAGAGCGCACTTCCCGCATATCAAAATGGAGATTTAGCCGTAAAGGGATTTTTCAAAGAGTCTGCAGGATTTCTTACTCGATGGGACGGTCTAACAGAAGCCTCAGCTGCTGCTGATCTGCCTGTATGTACTGCCAATCCTGCCCGCCAGTCCTTATTACGAATGTTCTACTCGGGACAAAAAGTTAAATTACGTACAAAATTAAAATTCCCAATCACACAATCGCTGGACAGAGCACCCTTGAATTCCGCAAACAGATTAACATTTCAATTCCAACGAAATCCAAACACCTATTATCTACTATCAGGACCTAATCAGGGAGGGGCAGTTGCTCCAATGCCACAGGATCTTGCCACTCGAGCAGCCGACTGCAAAATTCGTATCAACAAATTTGAAATCAAGACGACCATGCTAGAATACGAACACCCTGTGTTGGAAAAATACGTCAATACATACACAGATCAACTGCCTGACACATATTTGTTTACGTATCATCAAATTCAGTATCACACATTTCAGCCGGAAAACCTGTACTATCAGATTAACGTTCCATCAGATACAGTCCCCGACAGGCTAACATTTGCATTTGTGGACAAGGAAGCACGATTAGGTCAAATAACAAAAAACCCCTTCATTTTATACAAACTACCAAAGGACACAAAATGGCGAATAACAGTGAATAGTGGATCACGACAGTACGAACCATTCACAGAAACATATGACCAATATTGCCAAATGCGAGATGCAATGAACAAGGACACAGATCAACCACTTATTCAATTATACGACTATGAATTTAACGATAACACAGCAACAAGTGACTGTCAGTATAACCTGTACTGTGACACATTGACAATGACACAGAAGAACGCAGACGGCAGCATTGCCCAAGACGTTCGACAGGCAGCTGTAGATATAGCTATAGAACTACCAAATGGTAAATATCTGCCCAACAATACAGAAGTGATGATCAATAAATACGATATAAGAAAGTTGGCCATCCAGAATGAGGGAGTTCTTATCAAGAACTACAACGGATAGACAACGACAGATAGAAGTCATGGACAATTGGACTATAGAATCATGTATTGCCAAAGACTCAGAAATACGACAAGTATTTGCTGGATGCTTATTAGAGGATGATGTACGACACATAATTGGTGCAAGTCGCGGTGATAGTGCACAACGTCTGCACAATTTACGAATATTTCTATGCAACACAATGCTGTATCGCAATATCGAACACTTTCCATTGGCATTTGTACTCAATACCGGCACACACAAGAATGGTGGGACTCACTGGCAGAGTATGTACATCGATCACGAGCATACAGTGTATTTTTTCGACTCCTACGGTCGTAAACCAAGTGACATATTTCACAGATTTGCACACGATCTCCTAACTATATCCTACTATAGAGAATACACAAAAGACCTACCTCTAAAAGAAGCACTATCGGACAGTAAATTTACACAGACCAACTTAAACAGATGTCACAAAACCAAAGAGGCTAATGACGAAGAAGACACTATTCGATACTTTCCCTATCAAATACAGAATGACAAGACTAACGTATGCGGCGAATATGCTGTATTATTTCTTCATAATATTACACGAACACGAGATCCGTGGATGCACGCTTACGAATTTTGGACCGAACATCAAGACGTATTTTTCCTATTGCCTACATCTAATTTACCAACAGCCGCACGGTGTCCTTGTTGTTGCACAACAACAAACAATACAAAGGCAACACAACAAAATAAGGCACTATCATCTGGACAAGCAAAAACTCATTATCAAAATCAAAGACTGTATAATAACGATGTGATTGTACGAGATATGTTCTCAAAGCTTTATAATGTAAAATTATCTAAAAACTTGTTATCTTAAGCAGTGTTCGGTATGTAATGTTTATTATCTTCATAATGTTTGTTCATTTACTATTATCATCTTCTCTTGTGTCCATCATTTGTGGTGGTTCTTCATCAGATGTCTTTGTAGTCTTCTCTGGACTGTACTCCTTATGCCGTTTTGAAATGAGATAACTACTATCAGGAGGGCAATGTCTCACAATAGTCGAATAGACAGAATATATATACATCTGACATACATTGCAGTAATAGTTGTCTTTGGATCTAGACCTCATATGCTCGCTAAATGACTCTGTTCTCTGCCACGCATTTGTAGCCACCAATCGTTGCAACATGAGGTACAGTCGTTGAGCTGGGGTGCTGTCAGGCATCGTTGCAATATCATATCGTGGAGATGCAGGTTCCACTACAGACATTGAATGCGAACCTCCAATACATAATGATACCAATTTAGTAAATTCCAACGATCGTTGCGACGCTCCAGTTACTCGTATAATTCTCCTCATCTCTGCACATGCTCCTGAACACACCATAAAGTGATCTACCAAATAATCACTCATCACTTGATAAATATAATGCTTATCAGCATGCTTATTCTTCTCCATAGTCCAGCTGGACGATGCAAATAATGGTGCAGATATTGGAGATGCAAATGACGATGTTGATACCGGCATAATACCCATATGAGGGTACAAACCAAACATTGCAATCATCTCTTTCATTATTCTTGATCTGATAAGAATCTTGTGAGATGATTCACTTGCATACATCATGAAAGAGGGAAAAATAAGCAAATAATGCTGCTTGTGGCATGGGCAAGTAAGAGGATCTCTATGAACGGTCTTTACACCATCAAACGACGTGCTATCAGTAGATAACTTATGTTCTACAAAACACTGCAAACACTTGGAATTATATCTACTTATAATCAATTTCTTATTAAGCCTTTGGCATGGCTTATATATTGGACGTAGCTTACACACATAACATAATAACTCCTGATCGTATGACGACCTATCAGGGACAGGAATATAAAATTCCTTCATTTTGTACAACGCAAGCGCTGTGTCTCTAGGTGTAACTGTACTCTTCTGTTGCTGCTGTTTTTTGGCTTTACTAGCAGCAGGTTGTACACTCTGGTGTCCCTCTTCTTCACTAAACCAATTCATATAAAACACAATTGTGCTGCATATTTCTGCTGTCACACGGAAAAATAAATACCGAAGTGTTGCAGATTCTGGTTGAAGTGGAATGTTTACTGCTGCTGTGCGTCTCACTGCACGTTCATAGTTATAAAACTGATGTAAGAAATGTGGCTGCTCATCTGGATCAACAGGAAGTGATATCACCATCCTAAATAAACAATATAAAAGCATTAGTATTGTGTGCAAATGACAGTTAGTAGTCAGAACGAACAGACAGTGCTCAGCAAACACGCAAAGCAGCAGGAATGGATAGTACCGATGCTAGCAACAATATAGATAAATCTACTACTGTTACACTAGAAGGCGACCAACCACCTGTCAAACTGCCACAAATACCGAAACCATACACATTGCGACAAGCATTTGTCAAGAAATGTCTCAGAGAATGTCAACGTGACGCACCAAGATCATCCTTCGAGGAGGATATGTTACTAGAAGGACTAACAAATAACGACAAAACTGCCATCATTAATCATTACGAATACAGAAACAGTCCAATGCAATCATCGGATGTGCCACCTCCATACAATAAATACTACCTACAATATCACGTCTTTGATCTTGTTGTGTTTAATAAATATGCCAAACAAGCATGGAACGATGTCGTACAGTATTTTAAATACAACAAAGATCTGGAGAAGAAATACACCAAAAATATAACCTACAAACTACAAATGTATCAACAATGCAGAGACTCACTGTCAACAACCATACAAGTACTTATTGCATATCCTCGCAATTCTCACAAGTGCAAAGAATCATGCGAGCATTTTCTACACAACAGTGGAATAAAAGAACAATTCCCAATATGGAATATAACAGCATGTAAGTCATATTCCTACCTGTCACCAGAAGAATATATAAAACTATTAAATACTCACGCTGGTGGTTGTTTCGTAGCAGAATTATATCCACGCTTTCGTATATCAGCTCCTCCACCGGCTGCTGATGATGATACATTTGATGACGATGATTGTGATGATGATAGTGACGACACTGACACCGCTGAGGACACTGACACCGATGATGATGGCAGTGATGATGACGATTCAGGTAGCACTGATGCTGGTGATAACACCGATGAGTGTGCTGATGGCATGCTATCTACCAATGATGTCAATGATGACATATGCGATGCTGATGTAGGCACCTCCTTAGATGGGTCAAAAGATGGAAATGACAATTCCCGCAACGCATCCACAGCGGTGCGTACTTCAGCATCTGCAAGACGAGCGTTCAAATCGCCACATCCAGATGTTGGTATATCTGATAAGAAAAAAAAGAAACCATCTAAGCTACAATCGCTAATAGCAGAAATGAATAACGTTGAGCACTGCAATAACAGTGCAACAAAACCTCCACACAAACATCAACTACTACCAAGACGCAAATTTTATCCATCCGAAGCACGATCACGATACTTCAGAACAACAACATTTATGAAACATTCTATTACATGTGGTGGTCACAAACAGGACATAGTTGCTAAGGATATTCATACTGGCACCAATACACTCATATTTCATGCAAGATCATACAATATGCATCACAAAAAGGATGTTGTTCGCAGTAGAGATTATTTACTCCCGTACAGTCCCGCGGTACCATCCGCAGGAGGATCTGCAGCAGCATCAACAACATCACACACAAAAAAAAGAAAGAAACCAATAGCACCCAACGATACTGATGACGCTGTGAAGGAGAAAACACCAAAGAAACAGAAGAAACAATAGATAGTAGAGTATGAACAGAACTAACCTGTAGTAGTATCCATTGTAGTAGTATTCTTATCCTCTTCCATACTAGAGTATGAGTTGTCTCTTGAGTTTGTATACTTCTTTCTTCGTTCTTGATAACTATCTAAATCACTGACTGATCAGCAACTAAGTGAAGTCTCTAACACAGCATCACTTTTTATAGAACTAGCATGATTGACAGTCGTGCCACATCCCACGTACGATATGAAATACGCGAGTCACCAAACATGCTGTGTAAGTATGTCGGCATTTGCAAAAGATCATAAGAATACGTCGGCATTTGCAAAGATCACAAGAATACGCTCTTTCCGTGTTTGTTCATGCATCGTGTCACACGTTTCAAAGGTCACCAATCTAACCATTGTTATGTCACTCAAACCCTATTAAAAGAATACGTCGGCATTTGCAAAGATCACAAGAATACGCTCTTTCCGTGTTTGTTCACGCATCGTGTCACACGTTTCAAAGGTCACCAATCTAACCATTGTTATGTCACTCAAACCCTATTAAACAATAAAAGACGCTAGTAATCGTACTATCGCGAATCAAAGTCCACAATTTGAATGAATAAAAGACGCTGTATCACACTGTGAGTCGAACCATCATGTGATCCAATAGGATATCCTATAAATACAGATACACATTCAACTGATTCACCATTCGATTCTTGGCTCACATAGAGACGACGTGAAGACAACGAGTTCTATTCTACGATCGATCTACGAGAAACAAACAGACAAGATGGCTGACAGTAAGATGGCTACTAATGATACAACAAGTAACACCAATGCTGAAGATGTGACTGCTGCCAATACTACCGCTGCTAGTGGTATAGCCAGTGATGACAATGATCACACATATGCCAATGTTGTACCTGTTCCTGCCCCAGCACCAGGACATGCTGCTGATACACCACCAACAACAGCAGCAAATACAGCTAATTCAAACGAAGCAGCACCACCATCCTCATCAACATCTACAGATAATGCAGATGGGGGAGCCTCAGCATCGGACGAGCCTAAACCGAAGGTAACTAATAATGTGGACTTTTCATTTATGCTTGATCTTCCTATGGACGATTTTATACGTATTACAATGATAATGTCACTATTCCGCAACCTACTCTCTACCTCATTTGATGAAAACGATGTATTATATAAAGTGTTAACACTAATACACGACGCAAGAAAACTAGCTGCCTCATCACCACCACCATCGACGACCACAACAACGACGTCTACTTAGTTATTTATATACGTATTTTCATATTGACTGTAGAGATTGAGGACAACATCTACCGCTACTGACCTGCTAGAGTGCACGCCAAATGTAACCAATGCAATACTATTAGATGATAAATATTCAAGTATCTACCTATCACTACAACGAATGTTAAGAGATGAACAACGAATTAGCTGCATGAATGACGAGGATAAGGAGTATATAAACGATTGTGCAAATCCAATAATAATGCAACTATGTAAATCTGGTTTGGAGAACCTACGATTAGCAGTAAAACGATGTCAAGCAGCAAGTATGGTGTTAACAAATCACAAATCCATGAACATATTACACAACCTGGAAAACGAATTTGATGACAACTATGATCTACTACCGGACGAGGAACTATCAGCTAGACAGGATACATGTCGAAGACAACGCCAACGAGTGACAGAAATGATAAATATAGCCCGAGTGGTAGGAGAGACTCAGTATTCATCAACTAATATAAGAAACTTTTATGCTACCCTTGCACCCGGTTCAGTACCTACTACACTTGCCTATTATCGTAGAAGACGAAACAAAAGACCACGACGGCTAATAGAGGAGAATTAGACTCTATTTAGCAAGATTACTTACACGATACCGATATGAAACAGAGCGACTAGAGAATACATATAAACGTCGAATACATTTTATTTTAGACAACTGAGGATGATGATAATGAAGATGCATTTTATAAAGAGCTCCATGACATCCTATGTTCAGAAAAACCAAAAGAGACAACAACCACAACGATTAATAGAAAAAAACCAGGACAACAACCCTACAAAATAAAAGTCACACAAACTCCCTACGGAACTATTATGGAAAAAATATATAGTTAGATTACTCAATTTATTTTAGAACGCTGATAAGACACCACCACTGATTGGAAATTGGTCAACAGGTGAATGGTATCAATGCTGCTGTTAATTATACATTTTACTACCGTCTTTTCAGACCAACAATATAACAATACTACGACACGAAGATTACAACGAAGACTGGCAGCGTATGGTTGATAACAATCCTTTAAAACGACAACAATCTTTTGCAGACAACACTAAACAAAACACCACACCGCCGTCGTGCACTAAAGACAGTACGAGAAAGAACATGACAGTATAATGAACGGAAACAACGACAATTAGAACATTCATTATTAGACGCTAGCTGTGATGAACACCTATATGATTGTGTAATTTGTTAGATACATGTAGGTAATAGTAATATATGTATATCGTTGTTATAGGTATATACATCATTCCTCTTTCCCATTAGGGTACAATAACACTCAGTCCCGAGAATCAGTGTAATATCATCAAGTACATTACAGTACGAGAAAGACATAGCGTGAGGATTCAACCCTGCATAGAAATACATCGAAATACACAATATCTATATAATATATGTCCACACCCCCAAGGCACTGAACTCGTATGGGCACCTCCAGCAAACGAACCAGATCTATCCCCTAGCCATGGTCTCACTGTCATCATAGTATTTAAAATAGATAACAAAAAACGCCTAAGAATTCAGATCGGTATCTCCAATTGCGGACGTCGTATACGCTGGTTTACTCGCAGTAAATTCGATGGTACTTTGACCATATACGAAAAGGTAATACGACACAATTGCGACCCTAACTCTACAACATTATCTCTACAAATCACCCCAAACAAAGAAATACTATTGCATACACGATATGGTAATAGATGCAACAATACATCCGAGAACTTTATTGACAAATTGTATTAACTAGTAGCATTATTTAGTATATATCTATAGATTTATTATTGTCTCTTTTGTTTATCATAGATATTCGGTCTTGTACGTGTCCAGTATTATATAGACAATCGGCGAGTAACAGGATCAAGGAGGCTAACAAAATTGATAAAACATACCCACGTGAAAACGGGACAAATTTTCTGGTACGATCCCGATATGTATCGACTTTGGTATGCTGATTCAAAAACTAGTAATATTATGCACCATCCTATATTATTAAAAAAAGGTTACATTACCCCCAAACAAATTCGTACTCAGCTTCTAAGCGGTAAATTTACATCGGCCCACCCCCCAGAACGTATAGATGTAGAATTAAATCATAGATATCGTAATTATCACACAACACGTCGTCATCGTCCCTAAGATATATGTTATCTCCTTTATATTTTAGTTGTACACCATATGCTGGGACTTTCTGGAAGAATACGATCCCTCAACATTAGACTTTCTATTTAACAGAAAGATATTATTTAGAATGTCTCACTCGTTCTTCACTGGTGCTCAATTTGGCGAATCGACATCATTTGTCATACTGGATTCTAAATCACCCTTACGAGGAGATAATGCTGTTACCAGTAATAAATGGAGAGAATTTATTCGTGCTAACAAATATTATAACATTATAGACATTTCTATGTACGATGGCACATTTCGCACATGTTTTGCTCGTGGCTCAGCAGTGACCCTACGATGTAGTGGACGACACTACGATTTTACTCATTGCATTTTAACTCTTAATGATGGTATTAATTGCGCTTTTCACACCGGACACATAGATTGTAACCGTCCCCCTTGTAGATTAACTACTCGTGTAAACCCAGATCCAGACTGGTATCGTAACTTAAACTTTCGTGATTATTTTGAGATAAATGATAGACATTATGGTAGCTCCAATCCTGATGATTATGACAATGTTGCTAATTTAGTACGTTTTGATAGTGGTATTGAGCTTAACTAACTGAACTCTGATTTATTATTATATACGCTGTGTTGTTGATGAATACTCGAGAGTTTTATGTCTATCTCCTATTACCTATAAATACATAACATACGTGTCTACACAGTCACTCGTTACTACCACTCGTACAGAACGGACTACTATCAAAATTACGCAGAGGAAGACGAAATACCACACATATATAGTATTACAATAACAATGGAATACGACAAAAGAACTCTATCAAGACTAGGCATGTTAGCTGTATTCAGTTGTGTCTATCTAGTGAGCGCACTACTAATAAGCAGTACAACTGCTGTTACTACTACTTCACTGAAATCACAAAAATGTACATCGAATTGCAACAACAAGGACACCTCCTCTACTACGAAAAGCGACAGTACTGATGGCAATTTGTCTCCACTTCAGACATTTTTTGTTAAGGTGCCAAAAGAGAGAGAAGCAGAATCAATCCACTTAATGTCACAACACGGACTATATCAGAAATACCTGACCATTCACAAAATAGAATCTAGCTATTGTCTGGGACCCAATGTAATTCTCAGAGTGACCACCGACGACACAACCATCTTTCGCCCTGGAAGTACACCATGGCCAACAAGACCCGAAACAGAATGGGTATTTCAGGCACTCAATGGCAATATGTCATACGTAGTGTTCATCCATTTTCGATCGTATTTTGTTCCACCAAATGACGAATCAGATGGTGGTGGTGATAATGCTGTATACAAGAGCATAGCAAGAGTTCAAATTGATCTTGGACAACACTAGACACTTACTTACTTACTATTAATTATAAGAGACCATATTAACAACATACAATCATCATCATACACTCATATGCTACTGTTGTCTTTTCTCTGTAGTACAATATTCTACAATAACAAAATGGTTGTGAACTAGGAGATACATCGGACAGCGATATCGACGACGGCGATGATGATGATGATGATGGGTGGACCTATATACACAATATTATCTTTGTCGTCGCTGTCGTTATCTGACTACCTCTCCTACTCTCAACCTACATCTTACATCTTGTTTACCATATTTATATCATGTATTTTACTTATATATGTTACATGTGGGAGATTACGTACCTAACGCATGCGTTACATAACAACATCAAAATATGTTTGTGTGGGTGAAGTACTGGCGGTGAGGGGCCCTTCCCATCTCCAACCTTCCACCACAATTAGCTATAGCATAGTAACACCCTCTTATACTTGTTAAACAACCCAATTGTGATATATATGGGACTAAATCACTTACGCATGCATTATTATTATCTCACCACCAGATGACATATCCATCATGGACGACGATGACAACTACAGGCCGTATACTGTTCGAGCTAGACCGTATATCCAGCACAGTAAACATCATACGAAATGAACTATTCAACATGGATGATGAGTTTTATGACAATAATGTCATTACTAAAGAGTTGATAAGAAAAGAACTGGAATTTTATGAACTAATTTAGATACTATACTAGTTAATATACTAATTCTTACACATTCTCGCCCTACTAGATAAACGAACAACACCTCAATGAAGTACTAGAGGACATATGCGGAATGTATTACGAACTTAAACGAATTGAAGAGAACATGTCTAAATTACAATCACATATACTTGAACTACGATTAAATATGCTTTCTTGTAAACGTGTATTATGGAATATTGCACATAGTACTATTTGATATTATTGTCCTCTATCTATTTGTTATCAGATTCGAGTGCTATCTCGCCCAGTCAATTATCATGACATCTATGACATATACGATGATGTTGTGGAGTTATATAGAACCGTTAAAGGCTTGGACTCTGAATTATATTCTATACTGGACCAACTTTCTGATATTAAAGATAAATTATACAAATACTTATAGTCATTATTTCTTACCACCAGATGATTTGTATGAAGGAAGACGACCTCGTTCACATTTACATGAACCTTTGCGAACTAGACAAGATATTAGAGGACAATGAAAGACATGTATCACAACACATCTCTATTATCACAAGTAAACTCCACGCCGCACTAGTTCTTAATAATGCAAGTCGTCGTCCTCCTTCGTAGATATCTGCTGGACAACGAAGAAAACGAGAAGAATTTCAGCAGCTAATTGACATACTACATGAGACTATAGGCTATATTACCGCTATAAAACATAGAATACCATATATGTACACCGATGTTGATGGCGGGTCAATTATAACCACCGATGTGGGCACTCTCGATGATGCTATATTTAACATCGATTTTATACAACGACGCCTAAAATATATGTATAAAGATAAATACGATGAGTAACAACGTTGTCTCTTTCTGTGTCTCTCTCTTAGAACACTCTCACAAAGATACCAGATATCGAAAGACTCATGGCAAAGTTAACTGAAGTACTACATTCCGGAACTGTTCACTCGTTTTACATAACCGAAGAATGTTGTCATATAAGATATTGCTGTTACAAATGTGATGATAAATGTCACCCATAACAACTCTATCTCGTTCTGTATCTCTCTCAGAATCTCAAAGAAGAACTTCTCAGCCGTGTGTTCCAGTCGATAGTCTCACTCGATATCAACTTAAATAACATATTGAAGCACATTTCTGACAAAGATGGTTATGATGATAATCCTACTCCTTACAAGAAACCCAGATATAGCATATATATGAGCGGCGATGGAAGCAGAAGTAATAGTGTCATTAAGATAGAAGACATCGAAAACAGACCTCTTCAGATTTATCGTCTTACACCCGAAAGAATTTATCGTGAAGTGTAAAAAAATGTTATTCACAACGTTACAGCATGCGTTCTTATTTGTCTACATCTCTCAAATACGCTGCTACCCCTTACCCCTTTCCCCCTTCCCATTGTCCCTTGTCCCTTCCCCCTTCCATTTACCCCTTCCCCCCTTCCCCCTTTGGTTACCCTTCACCTTTCCACCATCTTGGATTCGCCATCTTGCATTTCGAGTTGGAGGAGCAATTGGCGGGCTGCTTTTGGCGGAGAGCTGTTGGCGGCCCAATTTTCCCTAGGAGCAGATGGCGTTTCAATGGCGCCAACCTAGCTTACTACTGCAGCACAATAAGCCGTTTAATGCGACAAGCCTGGTGAACTACTGCTGCATTTAATCATTTAATGCGACAACGGATTTATACATTGAATTTGTGTCGAATTCAAGTGACACTTAATAATTGTTAGGCTACTTGATTTAATAGAACACTTCGACTAACTGTGCAGGCGGGAGACTGGGACTAGATTTGGGGTGTAAACACTGCTCTTTCGTAGCAGTCGCAACAAAAGATCGTACGGAGTCTGTTCACGTACTGCTATAACTTTGCTCTTAAGTCGCTAATTGTTGCATTCTTCTCTCGGATTTATCAAAATTATTGTGGCCTGTGGACTTCGGAACAGCTTTTTGAAAGCTTTTATACGTAGTTAGCTTGCAAGCCACAATTTATCAACCGTAAACTGCTGCGGTCTTAGGCCTGTTAGTACTACTAGACTTGTCAGTCATGGTTAATGGAAATTGCGCCGTTTTTGGTTGTGGAAGCAGTCAATACCGGCTGAAAAAATGGAAGAAAGTCCCATGTGGAGAGCATTCGGGACTATTGCATGAAGAATGTCCTTGCCCTCAGCCATACACCTTACATCGTTTCCCAAGCAAACTAGTAAATGCTGAATCAAGAAAGGAGTGGATTCGACTTATGAACAGCACCACTAAAAAGAATAGTGCATAGATGCCAGGTGAAAGTGATTTAGTTTGTTCTTTGCATGTTGTTGATGGAAAGCCCAGCTTGGAGAATCCAAATCCAACCCAAAACTTAGGATATCAAAAGGCTGCTAAGAATCCAAGGAGAGCTTTGATGTGAAAGGACCCTGAATGTGCTGATTGTGTGTTTGACGCAGGGGAAGGGTCATCTGAAGTGACAAATGTCTGCAAGGACTGTCTTGAAAAGGGCACATTACTCTCAAGTCTGTCAGAGCACTATCTCTTGAGACGAACAGAGTAAAAAGCCAAGTTGAAGATCTCACAGCTGTTACTTCACAAAACAGACACAACCATTTTCTTTCTCTGCCATTAAAAGTGATAAAAAAATGAAGTTCTACACAGGTATATCCACAGTTGCTATGTTTCATGTGATTTTTACTTGGGTCAAGCCATGTCTGTCACATATGGTTTCTGGCAAGGAAGTAACCGAGTTTTTGCTTCAAGAGCTTCTAAGACAAAGTACCATTTGCAAAAAGTATGTTGGAACGATCAGTTCTTGTTGGTTCTCATGCGACTATGATTGGGATGATTTACTGAAGACTTAGCTGACAGGTTTTGCATTTCCCCTAGTACATCTTCTGCCATTTTTACCACTTGGGTTCACCTTTTACATAGACTCTTTGGTGAATCTTCATTGATTTGGCTCCCAAGAGATGTCATTAGACCAAATTTGCCATCCATGTTTTTGCCAAAGTACCAAAAAGTGGTGTGTATTATTGATTGCACAGAAAGTTTCATTGAGCAACCAAAGTCTGTTGATATCCAAGCAATTACATGGTCAGGTTACAAAAAGCATAACACTCTGAAAGTGACAAATGTCTGCAAGGACTGTCTTGAAAAGGGCACATTACTCTCAAGTCTGTCAGAGCAACTTCAGGCACTATCTCTTGAGAAGAACAGATTAAAAAGCCAAGTTGAAGATCTCACAGCTGTTACTTCACAAAACAGACACAACCATTTTCTTTCTCTGCCATTAAAAGTGATAACAAAATGAAGGTCTACACAGGTATATCCACAGTTGCTATGTTTCATGTGATTTTTACTTGGGTCAAGCCATGTCTGTCACATATGGTTTCTGGCGAGGAAGTAACCGAGTTTTTGCTTCAAGAGCTTTTAAGACAAAGCACCATTTGCAAAAAGTATGTTGGAACGATCAGTTCTTGTTGGTTCTCATGCGACTATGATTGGGATGATTTACTGAAGACTTAGCTGACAGGTTTTGCATTTCCCCTAGTACATCTTCTGCCATTTTTACCACTTGGGTTCACCTTTTACATAGACTCTTTGGTGAATCTTCATTGATTTGGCTCCCAAGAGATGTCATTAGACCAAATTTGCCATCCATGTTTTTGCCAAAGTACCAAAAAGTGGTGTGTATTATTGATTGCACAGAAATTTTCATTGAGCAACCAAAGTCTGTTGATATCCAAGCAATTACATGGTCAGGTTACAAAAAGCATAACACTCTGAACTTCTTGATTGCTATTGCTCCCTCTGGCTTCATCATGTTTGTTTCAGACTGTTATGGTGGATGGACCACTGACAAGCATATATGTAATGACAGTTCCTTTTATAAGAAATTGGAGTATGGGGATGAAGTAATGGCAGACCGTGGTTTCCAGATACAGGAAGATCTCTTTCATTATTATTGCAAGTTGAGTGTTCCACCTGGGGCAAGAGTTAAGTCTCAGTGACAGCTGAAGAATGCAAAAAACAAAGGAAATTGCAAATCTGAGAATTCACGTTGAAAGGGCCATAAATAGAATTGAAGATTTCAAACTTTTGAACAACAATCTCCCAATAAATATGCTTCCTCTTGCTGATGACATAGTTAGGACTTGTGCCTCACTTTGTAATCTTCTTTTACCAATGACCAAAGAGAAGAAATTGCCAAGAAAACAACAGTAAAGGAGTAATAATGTTTTGTTCCAAATAATATATTATAAACCTTTGTATACTCGTAAGACTATGAAGTAAATATAGGTATATTATAGGATAGTATACTTTTGATACCATAAAGTAATATAGCATAGTACAGCATAGTATATCATTGTATAGTATAGTAGAGTTTAGTATAATATAGTATATTATAGTATAGTATAGTATAGTATAGTATAGTATAGTATAGTATAGTATAGTATAGTAGAGTATAGTGTAGTACAGTTGTTTTTATTCATCAAGAAATGAAGTACATAAGTATCTATTCCAACTAATAAGGGAAACCAACAAGGTTTCAACTTAATAGTTCGCTAAATATTGCCTGTGTAAGTATTAGACTTGTCCGAGTACATTCCTAAAAATCCTTAATGTTGCAATAAATAGAATAGTATAGTATAGCATAGTATAGTATAGTATAGTAAAGTATAGCAAAGTATAGTATAGTATTGTATAGTAAAGTATTGTATAGCATTGTATATTATAGTATAGTATAGCATTGTATATTATAGTATAGTATAGCAAGTTATAGTATAGCAT